>OX608080.1:50347727-50806727 GCA_951509765.1 Sphenella marginata | reverse complement strand
CCCTCTGGTCCTCCCCTGTTGAAGCCGCTAGGTTTCTAGGACTGCCGTTAGAAGAGTTCGATGACAATATTGGGTAAGGTTGATACTGACTACCTAGGCAGGGCAACGTAGTGTTAAAACAACAAAAACAACAACTGTATGTACATATGTATATTCTTAGCGGTGGAAATATTTGCTGAACCTTTAGCGCTTAGGTATAGCATCGGACATGGTATATTCATGGGTACCAATAGCGCATGTGTAATGGGCGGGACGCGTGTGTTCCATGGTTCGAGCCCAGCTTCGGACATAAAATTTTTTTTTCCTTTTTCATATTGACCCTTTTTTTTTGCAGGGAAATTACTAAAATTTACCACAACACATACTTTCATACATACAGTACATACTTACATATGAAGGGCTCAGTAGCGCGATTCTGTAACTTTTTTAACGCCAAGTGTTAGCGTTAACTTCGCTTAACACCATTTTTAACACTTTTTGCGATTCTGTAACTTTTTTAACGCCAAGTGTTAGCGTTAACTTCCCTTAACACCGAAAAGTGTTAGCTAACACCTTAGTTAACGCGAAAAAATTTTGTGGTGTTAAAAGCTATAGAAAATAAGTTCTCCGAACATGAAACCGAACTCGCGACGCGCACGTTGTAGTCCGAACGCTTATCACCTGCGCTACTGCGACATGAACGTTGGCGCTGTCAAATGCTGTACTTAAGATGAGTGCAGTTTTCCCCTCAATTTTAACAGATATACATACATAAAACAGCTAACACTAAAAAGTGTTAAGGAAAGTTACAGAATCGCACTTTCGTTAAGAGCAAACGCCAAAATTCAGCGACAAGCTTAACACTCGCCGAGGTGTTAAAAGTTACAGAATCGCAGTACAGAACCAAAAGGATCTAAGTGACTCCGAAGTTGATTTGAGATATTCAAGTTTAAAGTTTACTGCCTTTTGAAGGTTTCTATGTAAAATCTGGGTAGCCGGTTAATTTGATTGGGAAATAGATGGCACTACAATGTCCGAAATGACTCGGATCTCTTTGACAACAAATAAACACCATATTTCACTATACAAATATGCGTGTTACTCAATTTCAAAAAAAATTTCACTTAGATCCTTTTGGTTCTGAGCCCTTCATATGTAGTTTTATGCATTTTTTTAAGGAATTTGCTTTTCCTTAATTGATATAGGACTAAGGGTAACTATAACACAATATGCGTTCCCACAACAGCCGGTTCTACGTAGAGGACTGACCCGGGTTTTACCCGGCCAAGGGCTGTTATTTCAGTGTAACCCTGTCCAATTTGTCCAGTCCCACTCCTAAATTGTCATCCTCGGAGCAATCCCTTGCAGCAGGGTTGCTCCAATGTCTCTTGCTACGGGCTGGTATTGAATCCAACCCCGGACCAAGAGACTGATATATATCAAACGTTCACATTCCGTTCAATGCAGTAAATGCAAGAGATGGTTGCATACATATGGATGCTCAGGGCTTAGCCCTGTCATCCCCAGAACCCGTACTTTTTTCAGTACTTTTGAGGCACCATGTTGTTCGCGCGCAAGCGCGTCCCGCGGTTCTCGTCGCTCCGGCGCACACACACCGCACCTACCATCATCAAATGGCCACAATAGTGGCCCGGTCTCCACGACCAGCAGCCTTGCTGTTCCCGCCTCACCTCAGTCCCCACTCTCGTCCCCCCCTACTTCCAGCATGCAAGTGGGCCAGGAACATAACCTCCTCGTACCTTTCACCACGTGCACTGTTTGTCGGCAAAGATTATATACGCCTGCGGCATCGGTTAAGTGCAATAACTGCCTTGGCCTGTGCCACATCCATATCGTCGCTCGCATGACCAACTAACGTAACTGACATTTACAAAATTTTACAGGAGAGCAGTTTTAATATTTTTGACCCTTTATTCCATTGTCCCTGTCGAAAGGTATGCATGATATTTTCAGTCTGCTTTTCTAATTATGTACTCAGACGTCTACTCTTCAATATTATTATGGCAAAATGGTATTATATTTGATTTTAATGCGATTTTTTGATTGCAATGCAGATACGTTACCTTTGTGAAATTTTTTTTTGCCTATTTGCAGATACGTTTTTTTTTATTTAAAAAAAAAACAGCATTTTGAATAGAATTTTTTTTTTAATCTTTATTGGACTATAAATATGAAATACAAAAATAAAAAAATTTTATGAAAAAAATATTTGTAACTAATGAGGAAGGGATTTATAAAAATTTTTATGTTCACATAACTTGATTACTGGCGTATCTCCAGTAGTAAGCGATACTAAATCTTCGTATTTATTTTGAGGTATTTTAGGAGCAGTCGTGTTTAATTTTGAAATCTCTCCCGTCAGTAAACTGACAACAGTGCGTTTTAGAGTCAAGGATCTATCATTTTTGTCTGTATGTTTATTTTTAAAAAACAATTTGAAAGGTTCTCCTTTTTTTACTATGTACTCAACCATTTCGGTCCAGTTTATTGGTTCTCCTGAGTCGTCTTTTCGAATGGATAATAGTTTAAGATCGGTCGACAATTTCTTGAAATTTAAAAAATCAGAATAATCCATGGTAACTACATCGTATGGCTTCTTTATCCGCGCCAGCCTGAATATTGGGTTTAGTTGACTTGGAACATGAACATCACCACTTTTCTTTAAGGCGTAGGATATAGCGCTGTGGGCAGAATCTCCTTCGTTTTGTCCATGGCAAGGTACCGATATTCTTAACTCTATTTCTTCAATATTAGTTGAGTTGTTTACTATATATAGTAAAGTAGCAACTGTCACTGAATTTTTGTTCTGACCACTACATCCGTCGGCAAACAGATAAACTTTTTTGCAGCCATTATTGTCATACTTCTGAAGAAAATGATAAACAGCAGTAGACACTTCAGATGCGCCTCGTTTGCTAATTCCTTCGTGCCACGTGTAGCAAGAACAATCACCAGACGCAATATTATAGAATGTCAAATTGTATACAGAAAGGCGTCTCTTATAAAATACAGCATTGTCCATTGAAATTGGAAGACTTATGACTTGCTGCATGTCAAAAGTTGCGCACAGAATTGTCGGGTCTATTTTAGCGGCTTCTTTACATCCATTTCTAATAAGTCGAAATTTGTTTTTTTCCTCATTGTGTATTTCAAACCGTTTGCTTAAATTTTTTTTAACTTCTTCAGATCCTTTATGATAACTCATACATAGTCCACACTGATCTTTTTTGGGCCGATGGAATGACACATTTTTTGTTTGAAATATCTTTCGATAAGTCGAAAGGCTGGCAACAGCGCCCTCTCCAATTTCCTTTGTAAACAAACTATACATTTTTTTTATTGTCAGATCGCCATTAAGGTACTCTCGAGTCGAGTTGTTACGGCAATAATGAGACTCCACTCGTGGAAATCTATCAATATGGCTTTCCACTTGAAGAGTTATAAGTCGATCTCTTTCGATGTAATTTTGACGACGACCTCCTCGTTTATCTTTGTCTACAACTCCTGTTGAGGTAATTTTAGACATCGCTGTCCTGACTACTTGTTCGGAAACTGCTAGTGTATTCAGGAAAAAAAATTTACAAACTTGTTTACGTACGCCATTTAATGGAAGGTAATATTTCTGACTATTTTTTCTTCTTGTGAGCGGACCAGCTCTCTTACGTTTTGTTGAATTTTTTTCAATATACCGTACAATATATTCCCTTCGGAATTGCAATGATCCCAATGCCCAAAAGTCTTTAAATATTAACTGACGAGTTTGTTCGGAAAAACAAAAACAGCTGCGGCTTTTCTTTTTACAAAGTTCTATATTGCACGTAGGACCCAGTATTCTTTTAGATATTGTTTTGTTATGAACTCGTGTCTGATACTCCTTTCCAGAGTTCTTCAATTTTTGTGCCACTTTCTTTTTATTAGATTTGGTAGCTTTATGTTTTTGAGCATGAGATTCACCACCTTCTACTTCATACATTTCAGGAAAATCATCAGACGTTTCCATGGAGTGCGAAGTTCCTGGTAAGGGATCATAATGCGTTTCACATGTTATATTTATAGTAAAATGAGTAGAGCAGAGCAAACAACCACATTTAAAGCAGGAACTGATAACATTTCTGCCGCATCCTAGAACTTCACAAGATTGTTCCAATTTTTCTGCCATGTTTAAGACCTTCACTAAGGAAAATCTACATTTGTTTTTGATTTAACAAAATATTTGTACACTTCTACTTACCTTTTATTATGCCACTATTCCTTTTGATAATAACACTTAAAAGATTTTTTAACCACGCGTGTACCAATGAACATTACAATTGATGAGAATCGCACGACATTATAACGGTAAAAATTATGGCACATAATTGCAGTAACATGTGTTTTTGTTCTTCTTCTTCCTTTTGATATGGCGTTATCACTGACACTGCAAAGCATTGCCATTGCAAGGCATTAGCAGTGCAAAGCTGTAGTAGAATTAACTAGGTTTAAATATGCCAACATGTTAATCTTAGTAGTACGTAAGCTTAGGGTTAAGCCTTTTATTGTTTAGTACTTGCATACCTTACGGTTAAGAAATGCAACTCTGTTGCCAGTGCAACTCTGTTGCAAGTGCAACTCTGCCGAGTGAGTGGCGGCAGGATAGATAAAATAAAGACAAATACGAAGATTCATTCGTTGACTAGCCATTGAACTAAGCCGTACATTTATTTCCGTATATCAGCTACAGTCGCCAGAAGTGGGATTGATTCCCAATTTTTCATTGATTTGCTACAACAATTTAATTAAATTTTTAATATTTTGCGCCCTCAAAAGTTTAACAAAATAACTTATTTCATTCACACGCCTGAAAGGTTGACGCAATTAGATTATTTCATTCAGACGCCTGAAAAGTTGACGCGAAAATTTTCCACATCGGGTACAAAATGGAGGTAACCGTTGGTATGGACACACATACAACGACCGAGTTGAAAGAGTGGTTGAAGTCTCTTAACCTTAAAACGAGCGGAACGAAGGCCGATTTGGTGAAGCGATTAAACGAGGTGCCGCACACAATGCGCGGAAATTGCCCGATGCCACCTGAAGTCGCTAGCGGCGGTGAAATTGCACTCGACAACGACGAAATTCAAGCACTCAAAGCTGAGCTGAAAAATATGAAAATACAGTGCGAACTTCTTACTAGCCAAAACGAACAGCTATTAAGAAAAATTAACACACAAGCACAAGAAGCTGACGCTGTTGACGCTGCTGTCACTGAGTTTCCATTTGATGTCGTCAAAGAATTTTTGCCAGAATTTAACGACGACGCTGATTTTACTATATGGGTCGAACAATTTAGAAATCTAACTTCGCTTTACATGTTGGATGAAAATTTTCAACGAATGCTGCTTATGAACAAACTCAAAGGAAAGGCAAGACAGTGGTTGCAGTCTAAATCTAATTTAATATCTGAGCGTGTGTCAGACTTACTCCAACAGTTGGCAGAGTTCTTTGAGGTAAAAGAGAATAAAATGATTCTTCGGCGCAAGTTTCAAATGCGCACCTGTTACCGGTCTACAGCGAGTTTAGTGTTGGCATTTTCGAAAATCCAGTTGAAAAAGGTGGTGAGCTCAACGTCGACAAACGCAAAGGCTCAAAAAGCAACAACGGTGGTTCGCTGCTATAATTGTAATTCCCTTGGTCATTTTGCTGCCGACTGTAAAAAGCCGGAAAGAGAGATGGGTGCATGTTTTGCGTGCGGTAGTAAGGAGCATCGAATTGCTGTTTGTCCGGACAAGAAGTCTGCCGTTCAATTTTTGGAAGATAACGAATATGTAAGGTATTTTAATATTAAAATAATTAATAATACAAATATTTCTTTAAATTTGGAATGCCTCATAGACTCCGGAAGCCCAGTGAGCCTTATAAAACGGTCCAGTTTATCTAATCATTTTCATTCAATAAAAAATTTGTTAAAATGTAACAACAAATGTTTTTTCGGAATTAATAAAAGTAAACTTAAAGTATTTGGACAAATTCGTTGTATTGTCGATGGACTAAATAAAATTGTGGAGTTGAGTATGCTGGTGGTTACCGACGAGTCTATGAGTTTTGATGTTATTCTTGGAAGAGATTTCTTAAGAGCATGCAGATTAAAGTTATGCGATATTGAACATGTTTCTAAAAATAATGAGAAAATATTGTTAAATGTTGAAACTGAAAATTGTAGAGATGATTGTGAGAAATTGATAAATGTGTGTAAAGATGAACGTTGTAAAGAAAATAGTGAAAAGGTAAAAGATGTATGTGAGCCGATAGATTGCAGAGAGGCGAGCGAAGAATTGATAGATAGGTGTGAATATGAAAGCAATGCAAAAGATGAGTTTCCAAAATTTTTGAGTGTAATAGAAAACGAGAAAGAAAATGAATTTGATATATGTATTGGCAATCAGTTACACTGTATAGCAAAAAAACGATTGATAAATATTTTTGAAGAAGAATATGTTAAGCCGAAGCGACCCGTTGAACCATTGACAAAATCTTTCATGAATTTGAATTTGGAAAACGCTAAACCCTTTGGATGTCCGCCGCGACGTCTGTCATATGCTGAAAAGAAAGAACTGCAGAAATTGCTAGATGAGTACATAGACAAAGGATATATTAGAGCCAGTGAATCGGAATTTGTTTCTCCTATAGTTTTGGTGAGGAAAAAGTCGGGGGAGTTAAGAATGTGTGTAGACTATCGTGTTTTGAATAAAATGACTTGTAAAGATAACTATCCGATACCACTCATCGACGATTTGCTAGATAGGTTAGGGAATAAGAAAATATTCACCAAGCTCGATCTGAAGAACGGGTTTTACCACGTATTTATGAATGAAGAGTCAGTTAAGTATACATCGTTTGTGACGCCTATGGGTCAGTACGAGTTCTTGCGGATGCCCTTTGGTTTAAAAAATGCACCGTCGATGTTCCAAAGATTTGTGAATAAGGTATTTGCGGACATGATTAGGGATGGCAGGTTAATAGTTTACTTGGATGATATAATGATAGCAACAGAGAATGAGGAAGAACATTTCGAAATCTTGAAGGAAGTATTTGCAAAGCTAGTTAGCAATAAATTGGAACTAAGGTTGGACAAATGCGAATTTTTTGCTACTAGTGTTAAGTATTTAGGCTACACGATCACGGGGGATGGCATAAGAGCAGATGACAAGGGGCTTCAAGCAATAAAAAATTTCCCGGTGCCACAGAAACTTCAAGCAGTTCAAAGCTTTTTAGGTTTGTGTTCGTATTTCCGCAGATTTGTAAAGGATTTTTCCGTGTTAGCAAAACCGCTATATGATTTAATTAGGAAAAATAAGGAATTTAAATTTGGAAAAGAGGAGTTAGAGTGTTTCGAGAACCTGAAACGTAAACTGATTGAATCTCCTATCCTTGCGTTGTATGATCCTAATCACACGACTGAATTGCATTGCGACGCAAGCTCTATCGGATATGGCGCAATACTTATGCAAAAGAAAAAGGATGGGAAAATGCACCCAGTTTTTTATTTTTCGAAGAGAACCACCACAGCTGAATCCAAGTACCACAGCTTCGAGCTTGAGACACTTGCGATTGTAAACGCGTTGCAACGTTTCCGTATCTATCTCCAGGGTATCAAGTTTAAAATAGTGACAGATTGCAATTCACTCGCATTAACCCTGAATAAAAAGGAGCTCAACCCAAGGATTGCTAGGTGGGCACTAGAATTGCAAAATTTTGATTACGTACTAGAACATCGTTCAGGGCAACGCATGCAACACGTCGATGCGCTTAGTCGGTGCACAAACATATTAGTAATCGAAACAAACACTTTTGAGGAAAATTTAGTAATTGGTCAGGGTAGAGATGCTGAGTTGAATAAAATTCGTGAAAAACTGGAAACGACTGAACATAACTTATACGAAATGCGAAATGGTGTAGTTTATAGGAAGAAATGTGACGGAAGCTTGTTGTTTTTTGTCCCGGCAGATATGCAGAAACACGTAGTTTATAAATACCATGATGAGATGGGTCATATGGGCACGGATAAAGTCACGGAGCTTATTTTGAAAACATACTGGTTTCCGAAAATGCGCGATAAAGTAATAAATCATATACAGAACTGTTTACAATGCATTTCGTTTTCAGCAAAAAACCGTAAGAATGAGGGGGTTTTGCACACTATACCAAAAAGCAACAAGCCATTTGACGTTATTCATATTGACCACTATGGTCCCGAAGATAAATCCACGCAAAAAAAGCACATACTTGTAGTAATTGATAGTTGCACTAAATTTACTCGTCTATATGCAACAAAAACAACAAACACGAAGGAGGTTATAAATGCGCTTAGTGATTACTTTAGATCGTATAGCAGGCCAAGGTGTATTATTTCGGATAGGGGAACAAGCTTCACATCAGGAGACTTTAAGGAGTTCGTGGAAGCTCATAACATTAAGCACATCAAAATCGCTACTGGTTCGCCTGAGGCGAACGGCCAAGTAGAACGGGTAAACAGGAGTATAGGGCCCATGATAGCAAAGTTGGTCAATCAGAAGGATGTCACTAGTTGGGTATCGGTGTTAGAACAGGTAGAATTTTGTCTTAATAATACTCATCATAGAACTATTAACGAACACCCAAGTATAATGCTTTTTGGTATAAGGCAAAGAGGCCAGGTAGTCGATTATCTTCAGGAGTGTTTAGATGAGTTATGTGGTGGTATAGAAAGTCGAACTCATGAAGAGATTAGGAGCAAGGCAGCTGATGCTGAGAGAAAGATACAAGAGTATAATGAGCAGTACGTTAATAGTAAAAGAAGAGAATCAGTTAAATATGTTAGCGGAGATTATGTTATGGTTACAAATTTCGATTCACCTGCCGGTATATCCAGAAAATTGATTCCAAAGTTTAGAGGCCCGTATCGTGTTTCTAAAGTCTTACGAAACGACCGTTATCTATTGGAAGATGTTGAAAATTTTCAGCAGTCGAGAGCGCCGTATAAAGGGGTGTGGTCAGCATCTAACATGAAACCCTGGATCAACGGTCGTGGAAGTCACAATAAAAATGGTGATCTGGAGATCACTTGATCAGGATGGCCGAATTGTAGTAGAATTAACTAGGTTTAAATATGCCAACATGTTAATCTTAGGGTTAAGCCTTTTATTGTTTAGTACTTGCATACCTTACGGTTAAGAAATGCAACTCTGTTGCCAGTGCAACTCTGTTGCAAGTGCAACTCTGCCGAGTGAGTGGCGGCAGGATAGATAAAATAAAGACAAAATACGAAGATTCATTCGTTGACTAGCCATTGAATTAAGCCGTACATTTATTTCCGTATATCAGCTACAAAGCATTGCCACTACAAACCATTGCCTTTCGAAATAATTAAATAATATTAAATTTAGTTGTTTAAGCACTTACCAATGATATTCGATAATATTTAGTATTAATATCCGAACATTTCTTATGACTTCCGAAAACTGGATATTATCCAGGACACCCTAATGTTTATTGGCTCATTTATATTTTTATACCCTACTACTCTGTGGAACAGGGTATTATAAGTTAGTTTTGCCCCAAATGTTTGTAACACCTCGAAATATGCGAGCTAGACCCACCTTAAAGTATACCGATCGGCTCAGAATCACTACCTGATTCGATTTAAGCATATCTGTCTGTCCGTCCGTCTGTGTATATTATAGTAGGCCACGCTCGACTTTAGCCTTTCCTTACTTGTTTTATAAGAATACTGCAGTTTTGCATGCATTTTGTTGGAATATTAAATAATATCTTGCAATAATATTGGAAAATTTCTTTATAAAGTATAGCAGTAGGTATTAAATTGCAGTTACGTTAGTTAGTGAAAAATTTTTTTGGTCCATCTGCAGATACGTTGAAAATGTTATGGCGTTTTCTGAGATAACGGTACTATATACAATCACATAATTTACACACAAGATGCGACATGCCTAAAGAAGTCCCATAGTGGTCCTAACTCAATTTCGGAAAAAATGTCAGTTACGTTAGTTGGTCATGCGAGCGACGATATGTGCTCTGGGCTTGCAAACAGGAACCTTTGGACGGATGCATTTATAGCCCCTCAGCTGCAACGGATTAACCAGAAAGATCGCGGAGATAACAGACTTCATGAAGTCGAACAACATTAAACTGGCCGCCATTCAGGAGACCAAACTGAACGCTAACTCGGACTTACGTACTCGAGATGGGTACAATGTTCATAGGAAAGACCGTCCCAGCGGTCATGGGGGCGGCCTTGCATTCATCACACGCCATACTGTACAGTATAACCTATTTGCCCCTGACGTTGACCCCAGCGACTCTACCCTTGAATGCCAGGGCATAGCAGTCCGGACACGCGACGTCGACCTGCGAGTGATAAATATATACATTCCCCCTGTTACGTGCTGTCCCCGTGATTATCGCCCTGATATTAGTGCGTTGCTAAGGGGCGATAACTGCCTCATCCTAGGTGATTTCAATGCACATCACGATCTCTGGCACTCCAACTTGCCAGCAGATAGCAGAGGGCACGCACTCGCAGAGCAAATAGACAACTCGGCATTCTGTACATCGAATGGAGATGCCTCAACCAGGGTGGCAGGTAACTGCCACAGTTCGCCAGACATCTCCATTTCAAGTGCGGGCCTTATCAACCACGTTAACTGGCAACCTATGCTTTCACTGGCATCAGACCACCTACCCATCCTACTAGACATCGAACGACCGTCCGACTTCATAACGACAGAAAAACGAACGTACATCAACTTTAGTAAAACGGACTGGGACCGCTTCACGGACTTTACTGAGCACTCCTTCGCTGACCTACCCACACCGACGGACGTATGCAAAGGTGAGAAAGAGTTTCGCAAAGTCATCGATTCAGCCTCCGGCCGCTTCATCCCTGCTGGTAGAATCCCGGAAATTCGGCCGAATTTCCCTGCGGAAGCAGCGGCAATGGCAAGAGAACGTGACCAAGTGAGACTCTTGAACCCCGCAGATCCAAGAATAAAGGATCTCAACGCAGAAATCCGTCGGACTGTCAATGACCACAAAGGCCCTATCCAACCCGACCAAATACAATGACAAGGTCACCATTGCTTTCGGCGATAGCGTCAAATCGGACCCCAGTAAATGCGCGATCGCATTCTGCCGGCAATTTATACTGCATTCTCCTGCGAATACAAACACACAGCCGCGCCCATTGTCGTCTCCGCTGCAGAGGTTAAGGAAGCTATAAGGAAGGCGAAACCTTCTAGATCACTCGGACCCGACGGAATTGGCATGAAGATGCTGAAACACCTCGGCCACGAGGGGCACAAGTACTTGGCGGCTCTATTCAACCTCTCACTGACCACCTTCGTTATACCAGATATCTGGAAACACGCGACTGTGGTCCCCCTCCTAAACCTGGGAAGCCTGCGAATCAAGGAGATTCTTATCGTCCGATATCTCTCCTCTCGCCGGTAGTGAAGTTGTTAGAGGCTATCTTGCTATACTATACTGCAAACCTGCAGCTGGCCAATCATCAACATGGATTCCGTAAAAATCTTAACACAACATCGGCATTGAATGCCATCACGACGCAGATTAACTTCGGTTTGAACCAACACCAACCAAACCACAGGACGGTTCTCGTGGCACTTGACCTGTCGAAAGCTTTCGACACAGTCCACCACGCCACTCTCCTTGAAGACCTGGAGGAGACACCGCTTCCTGCCGGCCTAAAACGATGGACCGCCAACTACCTAAACGGTCGGCTGGGGTCAGTGCAGTTTCAAAACGAGAGATGTAGACCTAGAAGAATTAGTCAAGGGGTTCCGCAGGGTGGTGTCCTTTCACCCCTTCTGTTTAACTTTTACATCTCGAGCCTCCCTCCTCCACCAGAGGGGGGCCTCCATCGCTTCGTACCCTGACGACTGCACCCTGATGGCCACGGGCAAAGGACCTTCCACGACGAAACTATGTACTAGACTTAACCACTACCAGCGCGATCTTTCCAGCTTCTTCACAGAGAGGAACCTGACACTGTCCCCGACTAAATCTTCAGCGACATTATTTACTACATGGAATGCGCAGATGGGGCAGGAGTTGAATGTCCACGTAGATGGTGTTCCACTACCTACAGTCAACCACCCCAAAATTCTAGGGGTTACATTCGACAATAGCCTTACCTTCGCTAATCATGCCACCACAATAGCTTCAACAAGATCCTCAAGTCACTGGCCGGCAGTACTTGGGGCAAAGACAAAGAAACGTTGCTGGTCACCTATAAGGCTATTGGCCGACCGGTTATTGATTATGCTGCGCCCATATGGTCGCCTAACCTTCACGACACCAACTGGATGAAATTGCAGGTCTGCCAAAACACCTCAATCAGAACCGCGACGGGCTGTTTGCTTATGTCTCCTGAGTCTCACCTTCACCAGGAGGCTAAAATGCTCAACGTTCGCGAGCATGCGGAACTTTTAAGTAGGCAGTTCCTTCTGAACTGTCACAGACCCAGTCATCCAAATCGATAGCTTCGCCCCCCAGAGACATAAGGAAACATCTCCGAAAGCATTATGATGAGATCCGGCATCACATCTCGTTGTCGTTTGATCTGCGGGACCATAGGCGGGCCCTAAAAGACCTCCACACTGAGTCGGTGGAGAGATCCCTCAGATCCCGGCCTGTGAACCCCGTTATTGGTGCCCAACCACCCGTTCTTGCTGAGGAAGAACGTGTCCTTCCGAGGGAGACTAGAGTCATGCTGGCACAACTTCGGTCTGGATACTGCAATAGGCTGAACTCTTGTCTGTCCAGACTGAACCCGACCATAACGAACACATGCCCTGCATGCGGTATGGCCCCCCATGACACACAACATCTCTTATCCTGTTTTTCTGAACACACTCCTCTAACACCTTTATCACTTTGGTCCAACCCTGTTGAACAAAATCAACATATTGACTGCTGATTGGAAGATTACCCTATTTCAAAAAAATTGTTAAATGTCCTGTCTAAGAATTTGTTTCAATAAGGGCGTTATTGGATATATAATAATGAAATATTGTGTAATCAGAAATATAAAAGTAGTCGATGGCTACAGATACAATTTATTGGCGCGTGTTAATATTCAATGGTATACAGGATATGGTTTTCTCTCTTAACTTAGGTGCGGTTGGAGCCGCATACATATCTTATATTAGGCCTATCTTATATTAGGTGCAGTTAAACATGCGTGACCGACTACGATTGAACACACCCTGCAGGGTTGTTATCAGGATTGATTTACCCTATGTTTACAATTGAATACAATTTTTAAATAGTTTTATTTTTTAGTTGAACTATATTATTGGTAGTCTCTGCTATTCATGTAATTCAAAATTTTAATTCTTTTTTTGAAAACGCAATCAAACTTCTATTTTTTGCAAAATTCTATATTAAAAATGAGATTCGAAGATATTCGTGGTCACTATTTTCGGTTAGTTCTTTGGATGCATCCTAAAACATTTGTTTTAAAAATATCTCGCATGTCTTGCTGCAAAAAATAGTTCAAAGGCACCATTTTTTTGGAAAATACGACAAAAGTTTTGTTTTTATTTTTTTTATTTATTTTAATTTTCTTAAGCAGCCATTATGCATACATAGCATAGACTTGACTTGACTTGGGAACTGCCATTTAGCACTTAGAAAAATAACAAGAGAGCACACTAGCCAGTTTCAAATAAGAGTAAAAGTTTCCCATACCGAATTGTTTTTTAAAAGTAATCGTGTGATTTTTTACATGTAACTCAGTAAAAAGTAGCAAAACGCATTTTCTTGGCATTAGGTTTCGATTTTCTGAGCTTATCTACAATCAGTATATAGTCAATGCCAAAAAAAACTATAAAGCATTTTGGGAGGAAAAAAATTTTTTTTTTAGGTTGGCCTAATTTGAATTCAATTTATTTGACAGTAAGTTTTGCGGCTGCCATATGAATAATATACATCCAAAAATTCTTATCTCTATAGAATAGTTGGAGGATTTTATTCAAAATTTAAAAAAAAGGTATGGCATCACACAGTTCTCTCACGGCGCTCACTAAACTTAGAATTTACATAGAAAATCAAAACTCAACAGAATTCTAAGTCAAGTCAAGTAGGGTAATCGGATACATGCAAACTTCATTAAACAGAACGCTAAGTGGCAGTTCCAAGTCAAGTCAAGTCTATGCTAAGTATGCATAATGGCTGCTTTACAAACGCAAACAAACTTCTATATTTGGTAAAATTCTATAATGAAAATGAGATTCGAAGTCATTCGCGACCACTATTTTCTAAGGCACCCATGACCACCTTATAATACAAAATTTGAAGTAAAAAGAAAGCAGTGTCAAAGTAGGTAAGACCGTCGTTGAGTCGGATTTGCTAAGCTGAATTTGTAATATGCTCCCAGTAAATGGATTACAAAAAGTACTGCCTGTATACTAACAACAAAAAAATTACAATAGTTATGGCAACCATGTCTAAACGGTGGACATAAAGCAGCCATTATGCATACTTAGCATAGACTTGACTTGACTTGGGAACTGCCATTTAGCACTTAGAAAAATAACAAGAGAGCACACTAGCCAGTTTCAAATAAGAGTAAAAGTTTCCCATATCGAATTGTTTTTTAAAAGTAATCGTGTGATTTTTTACATGTAACTCAGTAAAAAGTACCAAAACGCATTTTCTTGGCATTAGGTTTCGATTTTCTGAGCTTATCTACAATCAGTATATAGTCAATGCCAAAAAAAAAACTATAAAGCATTTTGGGAGGAAAAAAAAATTTTTTTTAGGTTAGCCTAATTTAAATTCAATTTATTTGACAGTAAGTTTTGCGGCTACCATATGAATAATATACATCCAAAAATTCTTATCTCTATAGAATAGTTGGGAGGATTTTATTCAAAATTTAAAAAAAAAAAAGGTATGACATCACACAGTTCTCTCACGGCGCTCACTAAACTAAGAATTTACATAGAAAATCAAAACTCAACAGAATTCTAAGTCAAGTCAAGTAGGGTAATCGGATACATGCAAACTTCATTAAACAGAACGCTAAGTGGCAGTTCCAAGTCAAGTCAAGTCTATGCTAAGTATGCATAATGGCTGCTTAAAGCTGCAATTTCCTCCAGTTGGTGTCGTGAAGGTTAGGCGACCATATGGGCGCAGCATAATCAATAACCGGTCGGCCAATGGCCTTATAGGTGACCAGCAACGTTTCTTTGTCTTTTCCCCAAGTACTGCCGGCCAGTGACTTGAGGATCTTGTTGCGGCTTTGTACCTTTTAAGCTATTGCGGTGGCATGATTAGCGAAGGTGAGGCTATTGTCGAATGTAACCCCTAGAATTTTGGGGTGGTTGACAGTAGGTAGTGGAACACCATCTACGTGGACATTCAACTCCTGCCCCATCTGCGCATTCCACGTGGTGAACAACGTCGCCGTAGATTTAGTCGGGGAAAGAGTCAGGTTCCGCTTTGTGAAGAAGCGGGAAAGGTCGCGCAGGTAGTCGTTTAGTCTGGTACAAAGTTCGTCCGTGGAAGGTCCTTCGCCCGTGGCCATAACAGTGCAGTCGTCAGCGTACGAAACGATGGAGACCCCCTCTGGTGGGGGAGGGAGGCTCGAGATGTTGAAGTTAAACAGAAGGGGTGAAAGGACACCACCCTGCGGAGCCCCTTGTCTAATTCTTCTAGGTCTACATCTCTCGTTTCGAAACTGCACTGACTATAGCCGACCGTTTAAATAGTTGGCGGTCCATCGTTTTAGGCCGGCAGGAAGCGGTGTCTCCTCCAGGTCTTCAAGGAGTGTGGCGTGGTTGACTGTGTCGAAGGCTTTCGACAGGTCAAGTGCCACGAGAACCGTCCTGTTGGTGTTGGTTCAAACCGAAGTTAATCTGCGTCGTGATGGCGTTCAAAGCTGATGTTGTGCTATGGTTTTTGCGGAAGCCATGTTGATGATTGGCCAGCTGCAGGTTTGCAGTATAATATGGGAGCAGAATAGCCTCTAACAACTTCACTACCGGCGAAAGGAGAGATATCGGACGATAAGAGTCTCCTTGATTTGCCGGCTTCCCAGGTTTTAGGAGGGGGACCACAGTCGCATGTTTCCAGATGTCTGGTATAACGAAGGTGGACAGTGAGAGGTTGAATAGAGCCGCCAAGTACTTGTGCCCCTCGTGGCCTAGGTGTTTCAGCATCTTCATGGCAATTCCGTCGGGTCCGAGTGATCTGAAGGTTTAGCCTTCCTTATAGCTTCCTTGACCTCTGCAGCGGAGACGACAATGGGCGCGGCTGTGTGTTTGTGTTTGTGCGCGCGTCGGATGGCTTTTCTCTTAGCCCTATCCGCAGGAGAATGCAGTATAAATTGCCGGCAGAATGTGCTCGCGCACTTCCTGGGGTCCGACTTGACGTTATCGCCGAAAGCAATGGCGACCTTGTCATTGTATTTGGTCGGGTTGGATAGGGCCTTGACTGTCGAGAGGTTGCATGACTCTAGGTGTTCTTTCCACTTCTTCAATTTATGATCATTGACAGTCCGACGGATTTCTGCGTTGAGATCCTTTATTCTTGGATCTGCGGGGTTCAAGAGTCTCACTTGGTCACGTTCTCTTGCCATTGCCGCTGCTTCCGCAGGGAAATTCGGCCGAATTTCCGGGATTCTGCCAGCAGGGATGAAGGGGCCAGAGGCTGAATCGATGACTTTGCGAAACTCTTTCTCACCTTTGCATACGTCCGTCGGTGTGGGTAGGTCAGCGAAGGAGTGCTCTGTAAAGTCCGTGAAGCGGTCCCAGTCCGCTTTACTGAAGTTGATGTACGTTCGTTTTTCTGTCGTTATGAAGTCGGACGGTCGTTCGATGTCTAGTAGGATGGGTAGGTGGTCAGATGCCAGTGTAAGCATAGGTTGCCAGTTAACGTGGTTGATAAGGCCCGCACTTGAAATGGAGATGTCTGGCGAACTGTGGCAGTTACCTGCCACCCTAGTGGGGGCATCTCCATTCAATGTACAGAATGCCGAATAATCTATTTGCTCTGCGAGTGCGTGCCCTCTACTATCTGCTGGCAAGTTGGAGTGCCAGAGATCGTGATGTGCGTTGAAATCACCTAGGATGAGGCAGTTATCGCCCCTTAGCAACGCACTAATATCACCCCAACAAATCGAAATGTCTTGTCATCCATAGAAAGGGGCTCGCAACAAATGGCTTGGATCCAATAACATTAACCAATTCGACTATTGAATACGTAGACTCTGCTACAAATCTTGGTATTGTTTTCAATAAAACATTATCGTGGAAGGACCACATCTTCAGCTCGGTTGGAAAGGTGTACGGTATGCTACGCACACTTTGGCTTACCCAGCACTATACCCCATTAAACATCCGACTACTGATTGCCAAAGCGTACCTAATACCAAAGCTCCTCCTTGGCTGTGAGATCTACTCCAATTGTGACCATGTATGCAAAAATAAACTAAATGTAGGTATGTATTTGGGCTGGCGAGACGTGACCATGTTTCCCACCATGCAAAGAAGCTGCTTAACATTTCCTTCGACAATCTGTTAAAAGTCAGAACTCTCATTGCATTACACAAACTAATATATACGAAGGAACCTGAATATCTTTACCGAAGGCTTGTCTTTCTCCAATCTTCAAGGTCCGTCCTGCTTGCACATGTAAGACATCGCATGCTGATTTCAGATCGCCAATTTTTCACTACGTCGATACGTCTTTGGAACTCCCTCCCTTCCAGACTCAGGCTGATAGGCAATGCTCTGCACTTTAAAAATGAATTAACTATCTTTTATAACGACAAAACTATAATCTAAATTGTGACTATGTCTTCCTACTTCCTATTCCCTGCAACTTTCTTTTGTATCTGTTTCCCTCTATTCACATTCTTTCCGTCAGCTAATCTCATATTGCTCTTGTACACGACCTTAAATAAAATATTCGACCGTATGTCAGGGTGGATTGGAGACTCGGCCTCTTCAACCATAATGTGAATAATTCAAGATTTCAATGCTCAATATTCAATGATAAATCTACCGTTGTTGCTTCGAACGCTGCGTGGAATCGCGTCCATTCCACCAGCACCTTACATAATATCAACGAGTACAACTATATAGCTGGAAATAATGTTTGCCAACACGCGAATAGCTCCAATCGGCCGCTGCGCGGAATCACGTCCATTCCGCCAGCAAATCTCATATCGCGCTTGTACTCGACTTTAGATAAATGAATATTCGACCGTATGTCAGGGTGGATTGGAGACTCGGCCTCTTCAACCATCCTATGAATAATTCAAGAATTCCAGATTTCCAAGCACAGCATTCTAAGCAAAGCACTCTAATCCTTCCAGATGACAACGCTGCAAGAATCGACCGTATGTGAGGGTGGATTGGAGACACGGTCCAGAGCCGTTTCTGGCAATAGGGTCCCAGTCTACCAAAGAGGGGCTGAGGAATAAGGAGTGCAGAATGTGGAAAAGGTACTGGCAGCAGACGGCCGGGCTGCGCCAGGCAAAGTCCATGATGGGGGACTATAATTCTAAGCCTTATAGAGAATTAATAACTTTGCCCAAGAACAACTTAAGGATCATCACAGGAATATTGACGGGACACTGCAGGCTAAACGCCCACCTGCACAGGCTTGGCATCAAGTCCTCTAGCCTATGCCGGTTATGCGATACCGAAGAGCTCATATTGTGTAGTTGTGATTCTGTGTCGATGAGCAGACAAAAGCTCGTAGGATCACCTACACTAGAGTGCAGGCACCTACCCGATCGGGGTGGACAAAGTGTTTTGAGGTTATGAGGGCCCAATAGACCTTTATGGTCGCAGTGCACTTCCTCAACCCTATTATTATTATTATGATGAGATCCGGCATCACATCTCGTTGCCGTTTTATATTCGGGAGCACAGGCGGGCACTAAAGGGCCTCCAAACCGAGTCGGTGGACAGATCTATTAGAACCCGGGATGTGAACTCCGTTATTTACACGAGGGAGACTAGAGTCATGCTGGCACAACTTCGGTCTGGATACTGCAATAGACTGAACTCCTATCTGTCCAGACTGAATCCCACCATACCGAGCACATGCCCTGCATGCGGTATGGCCCCTCATGACACGCAACATCTCTTTTCCTGTTCTTCTGAACACACTCTTCTAACACCCCTATCACTTTGGTCCAACCCGGTTGAATCAAAAGACGCGTTTTGACTTCTGTAACAAGAATCCGAGGTAATCGTTTACGTGGGGTACCGAGCGCTAATACACAACCGAAAATGTTGAGATATGTATCAGGAGACGCGCTTTGGTCCCAGGAGCATGAATATAACTCCGCTGAACCAATATTTTTAGTAGTTTGCGAGATATTTGCAGTTAAAGTTCAGAATTTTCTGTCATTTTCATGTGGTTGTTGTAATTTATTTATTTATTTATTTATTTATAATAAAATAGCCTACGGCTAATACAGGTAATCTTAAACAATTATTATTTACTTAGAAAACATATGTATATCTATTTAACAGCCAGCTGTATACATACATATATATATATAAAAAAAATATATATACATAAATTTAATAAATTTTTATTTCAACTATGTACCCTACACTTATTTTTCAATTTCAGTCTTTTTATTTCATTAGGTACTTATACAATTATAGTAAATCAACTTATAGCTCAATTTATTACATCAGTGCCTAACCATAGACCAACCTTTTCTCTAAACAATCCGACAGTTCTCGCATGTTTAATATCATCAGGTACAGCATTATATGCTGCAAGTCCTTTATTAAAAACTGAATTTAAGCCCCTATTTGTACGCACAGGTTCCAGGTGAAACTGATTAGCTTGTCTAGTTAGGTACTGATGCACATCTGAGTTTCTTCTTACTAACGATTCCAAATAATCTGGAAGCATACCATTTTCCACTCTATAAATAAAAGTTAACACATCCCTTAAGACTTCATTCTCTACGTGTAGATATCCTAACTCTCTTAACATACCATTAACATTTTCACTACGCCTTTTATTCAATACTGCTCTCATCCCTTTATTAAAATTTTTTTGTAACTTATATATATCATTTTTACTTGCCATTGAGAGTACTGTAGAGCAATACTTTATGTGAGGAACCAAAATCATTTTAAAAAGCGTAATTTTTCCTGCTTTGGACATAGTTTTTCTTAATCTATACAACAAATTAACTTTCTTTGCCATTTTAGAATTTATATAATCAATGTGGTCTTTAAAACTCAAGTTGCCATCAAGAATCACCCCCAGGTACTTATAACGCGGCACCCATTCCAATGGCGATCCCATAAGCATAACTGATCCCATTTCTATATCCTCTCTAAACCTACGCTTTCCTAATGCCATACATTTTGTCTTCTGAACATTAACGCATAATTGATTCATGCAAAGCCAATCACAAACTGCAGCTAAATCACTATTAACCTTACTACACAACTCTTGTACATTGTTTCCGCATAAATAAATCAATGTATCATCTGCAAACATATGGACTTCGCAATGCCGCAATATTTTTGGTAAATCGTTTATATATAGTATAAACAACAACGGTCCTAATTTACTTCCTTGGGGGACACCATGTTTTATTTCTAACTCATTGGACACTCTATTGTTAAATCTTACAGTTTGAAATCTCCCGCTTAAGTAGTCATTTATCCACTCATAAACACATCCCGTGATGTTATACCTTTCTCTTAACTTTTTTAACAACAAATTCCTATTTATTGTTTCAAAAGCTCTTTTGTAATCTAGAAAAACTGCTAAAACGCCTTCGCCTCTATCCGTTGCCCTAACCCAATTTTCGATAACAAGTTGTAAAGCCGACTCCGTACTATGTTTCTCTCTAAAGCCCGATTGGTGCTTTGTAAGTAACCTATTTGCTGATATGTATTTTAATAATGTCTCATGCACCACAGTTTCAATAACCTTTTCTATCACAGGAAGGGTATTAATTGGCCTGAGGTCATTACAATTCACACTCCCTTTGATTTTGGCGATTGGCACTACCACTGAAGTTTTTAGTGCTTTTGGCATATTCTTTTGCGCAAGTGACTGTTGAACAATACTAGTCACTTCATCACCCAACACATCCCACAAGCTTTTAATCGCTTCACAACTGATGCCATCCGAACCTTTCGTATTTTTCAAATTTTTTATTATTTTTTCAACAGCTTCTTTATCTACTTCTGGAAACCCACTTAATGAAACATCATCGGCTCTTATTTCCAATTCAAGGATATTTCCACTGGATATGCTGTCCACTATTTCCTCTACACTATAGACAAAAAACTGATTCAACTCATTAGATATTTCATCTGGATCATACACCTGTACATTATTAATTATAAGACTATTAATTTGTTTAGACTCCGCTTTATATAAAGTTTTAAGATGGTTCCAAAGTTTTTTGGGATCTTTTTTAAGTTTATCAAAGCTTTCTTCGTGATATTTTTTCTTTGCATTCCTCCAAATATTGATAAACTTATTCCTACTCTGCTTATATTGATCCCACGCTTCAGAATGTCCATAACCCGTTTCCTTCAACAGAAGAAACCTGTTATACGCTACATCCCTTTCAACCATGTACTTCCTGATTTCTGCTGAGTACCATGGACACGGTACATTTTTAACCCACATATTTGGTCTCCTTCCTTGCTCTATACTTTCAGTTATTATTTGTTTTAACATTTGGTATTTAGATCCCCAATCCCCGCTTGAGCACTCTGCATCTCTTAACCTATTTTGTACCACCATAGACACAACCTGGTAATCTATTTTCCCTTTCATAAGAAACTTCGTTTGTTTTGCTATAGAACATTTAAGTAGCCCTGCAATATCAATATCAAGTATATAATGATCCGAAATCCTTGGCGTTTGCAATACTTTACATCCTAAATGCCTATTATCAGTTATGACCCAGTCAATTAGAGTTTCACTGACTTTGGTCACCCTAGTAGCTTTAGATACAATCTGAACCATACCTAATGCCGTAACACAAGACTTCAACCTCCTGGTATAACAATCATCTTCCTTCATCCAATCAATATTAATGTCTCCTCCTATAATACACTCTTTTTGACTACCATCTAACAACTCTTCCATGCTCACCGAAAACTCATCAATAAATTCACCTTTGCTATAACTTGGGGATTTATAGACACCCGCAAACGTACCTATCTCAGTATCCTTAAGAAATAACTTGATGGCCAAAAACCACCAATTTTTCGGATTGCTTTGGGTTTTTAATACCTTATACGAAAAATCTTCATTTATATACATTACTATTCCTCCAGTGTGTACAGAATCCGAATCGCATCTTATACTAGAATAACCTTTAATATCTATCAGTGCATCCGCATCAACATCTGTTACATGTGACTCAACAATCGCATTACCCTGTGAGAAAAGAGTGGCACGCGTGAGGACATCACCGTGGCGGTCGTTCTATGTCGTTAAATAAAATGCACATAATTTGAACTTTTTATTAAAAATTGGAATAATATTATATCCATATTATTATTATTAAAAAATGGAATTTGAGAACATAGAGTATGTTTTATAGCGAGATGAGAAATCCTTTGCCCGCATCGTTATAGATAAGTTAGTGAATCGCATATTCGATAGTGCAAGCGATCGAATCGCTATTGAAAATCTCGAAAAATCGATCCGAATCGAATAGCTAAAAGTTAGTGAATTCCACTACTGGAGTTGGAATGGCGTAGCCCAGGGTTATTTTTTGAAGCGCGGCCGAAGGCCGCATACTCGGAAAGGTGTTCTGCACATAAAAAACATGGATCGGGCCCCTAAACCCGGGTCATTTTTCGGTTTTTCGCAAATATTTTCCAAAATAATGAAAATATTGGTTGAGTTATATTCATGCTCCTGGGACAGAACCGCGTCTTTTGATACCTATCCCGACATTTTTGGACGCGTATTAGCGCTCGGTACCCCACGTAAACGATTACCGAATCCGAAAAACCAATATTTTCAGCAGTTTGCGAGATATTTGCAATCAAAGTTCAGAACTTTGTGTCATTTTCATGTGGTTGTTGTAATCACGTTACCCTGTGAGAAAAAGTGGCACGCGGAAGGACATCACCGTGGCGGTAGCCACGGCTATGGCAACCACCCTGAGTTGGAATGGCGTAGCCCAGGGCTATTTTTTAGAGGGGTCCGAAGGCCGCCAATGCGGAAAGGTGTTCTGCACATAAAAAACATGGATCGCACCCTTATATCAGGATTTGACCTGGGTAATTTTTTGGTTTTTTGTTAATAACTTTTCACTGAACTAAAATATTTCTTTCCGGTTTCGGATTCTTGTTACAGAGGTCAAAACGCGTCTTTTGGTACCTTTCTCGATATTTTTGGAGGTGTATTAGCAGTTACGTACGGTCGTAAAGAATTACCATTAATAATAATTAATAATACATACCTGCATAACACTTTTGTGGCAGAAGAAATATACCTGCAAAAAATTAAAGGGCTCGGTAATACTTTCCACCCAACGTCAAGTGTTAATACACGTCCAAAATTCTAGGTAAAGGTATCCGCGTCTTCACCTCCGTAACAATAATCTGGAGGGGGAAATCCGGAACAAATGCAGAATAGCTCCAACTCCCAAATTTAAAAAAAAATGGTGAGGATTGATAGATATCATTGAGGAGAGTATAAATATATAAAAATTTTTTGGTGCAAACAACAGCAAAAGTTATAGAAAGTTCATATAAAGCATTTCTTAAAATCAAAATTTCTCAAAAACTAACGAACCGATTTCAAAAATTTATGTTGTTTGATAGGTATATAAATTTCCTTTCATTTGATATACATACATATGTTTTATATGATCATTAGGTAATACTTTCCATCCAACGTCAAGTGTTAATACACGTCCAAAAATCTCGAGAGAGGTATCAAAAGGCGCGTCTTGACCTCCGTAACAATAATCCGAAGGGGGAAAGGCAATATTTTGTTTCTGTGAAAAGTTTTTAGTGAAAACCCGAAAATGGACCCGGGTTAGATCCCCAATTCGGGGCCCGATCCACGTTTTTTATGTGCAGAACACCTTTCCGCGTAGGCGGCCTTCGGCCGCGCTTCAACAAATAACCCTGGGCTACGCCCTTCCAACTACGGGTGTGTGCCATAGCCGTGGCTACCGCCACGGTGATCTCCTTCCGCGTGCCACGTTTCCCACTCTTTTCTCACAGGGTAATTTGTGATTACAACCACATGAAAATGAACGAAAAATTGTGAACTTTAACTGCAAATATCTCGCAAAATTCTAAAAATATCTGGTTCCCTCCTCCAGATTATTTTTACGGAGGTGAAGACGCGTCTATTGATACCTCTACCTAGATTTTTGGACGAGTATTAACACTTGACGTTGGATGGAAAGTATTACCGCAACTTTGATTGCAAATATCTATTCACAGAAATACAATTTTTAATTTCCGCTTTCGGATTCTTAATCTACTCGTCAATACGCGTCTTTTGATGCCCCACTTTCCCCTTTTGGACCACTACTACCACAAGCTTTAAATAAACTTTGATCCTTAATAACTCTCGTTGTTGTTGTTTGCACCAAAAAAAATTTATATATTTATACTCACCTCAATGATATCTATCAATCCTCACCATTTTTTTTTTAATTTGGAGTTGGAGCTATTCTGCATTTATACCGGAAATCCGATATTTTTAGAATTTTGCGAGATATTTGCAGTTAAAGTTCACAATTTTTCTGTTATTTTTATGTGGTTGTTGTAATCACATTACCCTGTGAGAAAAAGTGGCACGCGGATGGACATCACCGTGCCGGTAGCCACGGCTATGGCACACACCCGGAGTTGGAATGGCGTAGCCCAGGGTAATTTTTTGAAGCGCGGCCGAAGGCCGCCTACGCGGAAAGGTGTTCTGCACGTGGATCGGGCCCCGAATTGGGGATCTGACCCGGGTCAATTTTCGGTTTTTCACTAATAACTTTTCACAGAAACAAAATATTGCTTTTGCCCCTTCGGGTTACGGTGGTCAAGACGCGTCTTTTGATACCTCTTTCAAGATTTTTGGACGTGTATTAACACTTGACGTTGGATGGAAAGTATTACCAAGGGTTCATAATATTTAAGGAGGTTATAATATAGTAAACAGGAATGCACTTTTGAATTTTTTTTTTTAATTTTTCCAATGCCCGTGGAAGAACCTATACCAACAACTCTACTATATGTATGCGCTAAACTGACACTTATGCTACTATATGTATGCGCAAGTCAACTCCATAAAAGGCAAACCTACACATTTATACATACGCATATGAATATGAAGACTTTGGCAATGCTTAACATGAACCACATATAACTACTGAGCAATGGAAAAACTTACGAACGAAATTTTTTATTTTAATTTTATACTTATTTTCTTTTTATTGATGCCAAACTTTGTTAAGAAAAACTGATATGTAAAGAATACCTTATCCAGTTTTCAAATTCCAGACTTTTCGGAATATTCTCATGTATGACCTTCCGACTCGTGAACACTACAGATAAATGAAACTTTTGAAATCTCCACCGCCATTGCTGTAAACGAACGACAAGTATCACCAAAAGCAGTGTTGCCATTTTGGTACAATTGTATCCAAATAAAGACAAATTAATGAGCAATACCTTTACTATTCAATTACTGGATGCCTACAGAGGCAACTTTTGTTGCTTTTATTAGCAATTCTGTTTTGGTGTTGCTCAAATGTTGCTGATATTTTTCACACACATCAGGAGTTGCTTAGGTTGATTGCTTTGTTCTGACATTCTGTGTTTGCTTTTGCATTTTGGTATTGCGTAGCAAGAATATTTAAAAAAAAAATTTTACTAAAATTGATATTGTGATATTTATAAATATATATATATTTATTAATTCATTCCATTGTATTTTTCAAAACTTCGCCGAATAACGCCTTTTTTCATTAATTAATATGTGTATATGCGAATGTAAAACAAGGTATGAAGAAAAATGTCAAAATAAATCTGCAGCCAACAAAACGGTATTGAGAAGAATGGCAACACAAAGCGTGTAGACCGAGCACAGGCAGCTCGGTACCCGTCCCCTTCCATAGCCGCTCTCAATTCCACCCTTCGCTAGAATTGCTGATAAAAGCAACAAAAGTTGCCTCTCTATGAATGCAGTAATTGAAAATATGGATTCAAGAGCTATTTGTCTTCTCGTCCAAGGCGAATTAGTGAGACAGAAAATTTCAACTTAAATTGCAAATAACTCGTGACCCTAATAAAATATCGGATTCCCCCCTTCGGATCTTTGTTACCGAGGTAAAGACACGTCTTTTGAGTTGACGATCGACGGAAAGTATTACCGAAATTACTTATTCATTTGGACCCTAGCTTATATAGTTAGTACCCATTCATATCCGCCCAAGGACTTTTATTTCGACAACACTCCCCAAAACCTTCGGGTAGCGATTTTGTTGTTAAAGCAACAACAACAACATCCCCATTAGGTGAGTACAACCACACTTTTTTTCTTGGGGGGAAACAAAGGTGAGAGTTGGAGCTATTTGGCATTTATTCCGCACTTTTTAACACTAACGGGTCAATTCTAGTGCTTTCGGTATTCTGCCGGTTTCAGTTGCAGTTCAATTTCGTAACCACTAAAATATGTGGTAACATCACGAAAAATTGCACGTTTTGTAAATATTTTTGTGGACAGAAAATACCACAAATTTTATACACATACTATTTCACAAGAATCAATAAACAATATAAGCACTTTTATAAGCGAAGTTTTGTGCGTTTGCATTTTTTCTCTTTTGCGTATTGTTTATTTTTGATAGCATTGCCATGCACGCTAGACTTGCGGGTATACGCTGATAATTGATTCGTAAGTTTCATCCGCGTTTGCATTTTATTCTCCACTGCAAATTGTACGACATTCGGTTAGATAATCGGTATTTGTTTCCTTTAGGAGACAAATGCTAAAACACGTCTAAAATTATCGGGAGAGCTATCAAAAGACGCGTTTTGACCTCAGTAACAATAACATTGGTAATCGTTTACGTGGGGTACTGAGAGCTAATGCACAACCAAAAATGTTGAGATATGTATTAGTAGTTTGCGAGATATTTGCAGTTAAAGTTCAGAATTTGTTGTCATTTTCATGTGGTTGTTGTAATCGCATTACACTGTGAGAAAAGGGTGGCACGCGGAAGGACATCACCGTGGCGGTAGCCATGGCTATGGCAACCACCCGGAGTTGGAATGGCGTAGCCCAGGGTAATTTTTTGAAGCGAAGGCCGCCTACGCAGAAAGGTGTTCTGCACATAAAAAACATGGAACGGGCCCCTAAACCTGGGTCATTTTTGTTTTTTTTTTCCAAAATAATAAACATATTGGTTGAGCGGAGTTATATTCATGCTCCTGGGACGCAAACGCCTCTTTTGATAGCTCTCCCTACATTTTTGGACGCGTATTAGCGCTCGGTACCCCACGTAAACGATTACCATAAAATTTTTTGTTTTTGTGAAGAGATATTTACACTTAGAGTTCACAATTTTCTGGCATTTTGATGGGGTTTTTATACAAATACCCAAAATTAACCTCTACATTTTCGGACAGAATATTGCAGTTGAAGCGACCTGGCAGCACTGTGGTGCCAACTGCCGCCGTCATCTTTTAACTCAATTTTCTCACAAAGGAAAGGGCGGGGAAGGTTAAGTTTGGTGAATCAGCTTTCGATGTCTTTGACAAATCAAACAAACATACGAACATTTATTATTCCAGATTCACTGTAAGAAATTGACCAATAGTCGTCTGCAAATATTTACAAACTACTCAATAACACATGGTAATGAACACACCCAAATTTAGATTTTGGACGAATAAGAGGAATAAGAAACAGTTTTTGCATATATAAAATTTAAAGGCGCAGACTTCGTTATTTGCTATTATAGGTATCTGAACAAACTTTCACTGTCGATAAAACAACAGCAAAAACAAATTGTGTACTTTTAAATAAATTAAGGCTTAGTTATAACCTACTGAGACACAGTGAGGGTAATCGTTTACGTGGGGTACCGAGCGCTAATACACAACCAAAAATGTTGAGATATGTATCAGGAGACGCGCTTTGGTCCCAGAGCATGAATATAACTCCGGTGAACCAATATTTTTAGTAGTTTGCGAGATATTTGCAGTTAAAGTTCAGAATTTTCTGTCATTTTCATGTGGTTGTTGTAATCACATTACCCTGTGAGAAAAGAGTGGCACGCGGAAGGACATCACCGTGGCGGCAGAAACGGCTATGGCAACTATGGAATGGCGTATCCCAGGGTTATTTTTTTAAGCGCGGCCGAAGGCCGCCTTCGCGGAAAGGTGTTTTGCACATAAAAAACATAGATCGGGCCCCTAAGCCTGGGTCATTTTTCGGTTTGTCGCAAATATTTTCCAAAATTATGAAAATATTGGTTGAGCGGAGTTATATTCATGTTCCTGGGACGGAAACGCGTCTTTTGATACCTCTCCCGACATTTTTGGACGCGTATTAGCGCTCGGTACCCCACGTAAACGATTACAGTTTTTTTTATTTCAAATAAAAATACAGAAGTCTTAAGGGTTATTGATTCCGACGGGGCCGAGTGCTAATACGCATCCCAAAATGTCGGCAGGGGTAATACTTTCCATCCAACGGCAAGTGTTAATACACGTCCAAAAATCTTGATAGAGGTATCAAAAGACGCGTCTTGACCTCCGTAACAATAATCCGAAGGAGGAGCAATATTTTGTTTCTGTGAAAAGTTATTAGTGAAAAACCGATAATTGACCCGGTTCAGATCTCCAATTCGGGGCCCGATCCACGTTTTTTATGTGCAGAACACCTTTCTGCGGTAATACTTTACGGTTTGCGTCAAGTGTTAATACACGTCCAAAAATATAGGTAGAGGTATCAATAGACGCGTCTTCACCTCCGTAACAATAATCTGGAGGGGGAAATCCGATATTTTTAGAATTTTGCGAGATATTTGCAGTTAAAGTTCACAATTTTTCTGTCATTTTCATGTGGTTGTTGTAATCACATTACCCTGTGAGAAAAAAATGACCCATAGAGTCGGAACGGTGGCATGTTGCCACCGTTCAGGGCAACCACCTGGAGTTGGAATGGCGTAGCCCAGGGTTATTTTTTGAAGCGCGGCCGAAGGCCGCCTACGCCGAAAGGTGTTCTGCACATAAAAAACGTGGATCGGGCCCCGAATTTGGGATCTAACCCGGGTCGATTTTCGGTTTTTCACTAATAACTTTTCACAGAAACAAAATATTGCTTTTCCCCCTTCGGGTTATTGTTACGGAGGTCAAGACGCGTCTTTTGATACCTCTCTCAAGATTTTTGGACGTGTATTAACACTTGACGTAAACCGTAAAGTATTACCCTTTCTGCCTAGGCGGCCTTCGGCCGCTCTTCAAAAAATAACCCTGGGCTACGCCATTCCAACTCTGGGTGTGTGCCATAGCCGTAGCTACTGCCACGGTGATGTCCTTCCACGTGCCACTTTTTTCTCACAGGGTAATTTGATTACAACAACCATATGAAAATTTCAGAAAAATTGTTAGCTTTAACTGCAAATATCTCGCAAAATTCTAAAAATATCGGATTTCCCCCTCCAGATTATTGTTACGGAGGTGAAGACGCGTCTATTGATACATCTACCTAGATTTTTGGACGTGTATTAACATTTGACGTTGGGTGGAAAGTATTACCGAAAGGTGTTCTGCACCAAAGAAAATGAATCACACCCTCTATTTGGGATGTGATCTAGTTCATTTTTTCCCAAAATATTGGATTTCCAGAGGCAGATTCACATCGCTAGGCCCGAAACTCATATTTGATACCCCACCCGATATTTTTTGATACGTATTAAAACTCGGCCATTTTGACCGCCACTCACTGTAGGTGGTTTATTCGTTTGATCGTGTGGCCTTCGGCCGGTTAAAAAAAAATGCACTCCGCTTTCCGTATAACACCGCATACCGAACCACAATACGTTCAGGCAGAATGCTTTACTGAGTGGGCCGCGGTATATCATAGATTCCACGCTATTTCCCCGAATGAAAGCTGAACTGTAATTGGTGTTTAACTTACGAGTTTATTCATATCAATTAACGTTTGCCTATCGTTGACCGGACCTAATATATTTTCAAAGCCCCCTCAAAACGAGAACAGGGAACGGCACACGTCTCCAGGCACCAATGTTTAAATTTTTATTATATTTTAACAGATGTCGAAAGTACACAATTACCTATACAGCAGTCTACAATATACAACTTTACAATCGTTTATAGCAAACACTCACTCTAAGACAACCCGTCCGTGCCGATAGCAATTGGTTTCTGCTAAGCAAAATTTCGTAAAGAATACGTTCTTTCTGGACCAAGTCCTACCTTAGCGCAAGAATTTGCCGTATACTGTTCTTTTAATATATTTATGGGCGGTTGCATGCCTATAGTTTGTTAACTTCTTTTACAGCCTAATTATATAAAGTTGGAGTTATTGGTGCGCTTGTCTTAAACCCTCGCTAAACGATCCGGCATTGCAGGTCATGCACTGTAGATGTGTGCGTTTCGTGTGCATGACATTTCCCGTAAACGTTCATGCAAATGTATGTCATGCGCCATTTGAATTGAGTGTTCGTAGCGTGCGCACGTAATATGTCGTCGTCGGAAGATGAGTTTTTGTGAGGGGGGTTAGGTATTTCAACTATTTTTATTCGATTTTAAACCAGCTTTTAACTTATTTTATTCCAATTTTTATTTAAGTTAAATATATATTTAATCTTTATAGTTAAAAGTTGATTTTTAGTGTAAAAATCGATTTAATTAATCTTAGTACAAAGTCATTTTCTTCCGCTCACTTGTTCATCTCGAATGTCAGCACTCAACTGAGGCACTATTGCATGTCATGCAGATTGCTAAACGTTCAAGCAAATAGCAAAAATCAAAAATTTTTGATTTTCATTATGCAAGAACCGACAACAAGTATGTGTGTACTTCTCAATATTAGACCTGCTACCATTTTTATGTAAGGGTATAATAAATGATTTCTTCCAAATTGATGGGAATGACGAGGATTCCAAAGACAGTTTAACAGGCAAATTCTGTAAGCTGTCTCTAGTCACTAATAGAGACAATTTGTGGTCAATTTCAATTTTGAGACAATTTGGTATTCAGTAAGCTGTCTCACATCTCATGTCTCAAAAAAGAGTCACTAATTTGTCAGCTGGTTGTAGGCAGGTCCCAAACAAGAAAATATAGGGATAAAAATTAAATAAATTGAAAAAAAAAAATTTTAAGTTTGAAATCATTTATAAATGTTTAAAAAAATAATAATTAACTAACAAAAAAAAAGAAAAAACAGACAAAAAATGTGTCCTCGATCCCGGGTTCGAACCTGTTTCTCACACGTTGTACCTCGAGACACTTACTACCTCCGCTATTGCAATATTGCAATATTGAGATGAGACAGACTTACAGAATACAGCTATAAATATTTTTAAGATCGGTTCGGATAGACTTTCAGCACAGTATTTTAGCATACAACTGGGTACGCCATCCGGACCCGGAGAAACTATCGGTTTGAGTGAAAGAAGACCTTTCAGAACAGTGTCTTTGTCGATGAAAGGGCTTAAAATGCAATTAGAACTCTCCAATTTATACGGGTAACGATCTGATTGAACACATTTGGACGAATAAGGAGACTTAAAAAATTCCGCGAATAGATCCGCAATGTCGTAAACAAAAGAAGATGGAAATCCAGATGTTTTCCTTTTTGAGTTAACAAAACTATAAAATCGTTTTGGATTTTTACTGAACTGAAATTTACAGCAGGTTAAGTAGTCTTTATAACATTGTCCATTGAGACGATGCAAATTGGAGCGCGCCACTAAATATTTTGAAAAATTCACAGGTGTCCTAGATATTTTAAAACGCTTGTAGAGCCTAGACTTTATATTATGCAATCTAACAAGTTGCCTAGAAAACCAAGGCGTTTTATCCGTTGCAACCCATGATACAATAAACAGGTAGACGCAGGAATAAAAAGCAACCCTGCTATGTATTTTGCTGGTCGGTAAATCGTCAACATTTTCTTGTGTCAAAGTGATGGAAATAATGGCTGGTTATTGCTGCAAAGTTTGTTGCGCTGATACCATGAATAAATCGCATTGCCGGTATTATTATTTTGGCACTGCTCGATTGTATTTTGCACCACCAGTCTTAAGATAAGGAATCCGAACTCTAAACCTAACCTAAAAATTATAAGAAAACCCATTTTTGCTCCTGTTTAGGAAACACCGAGTTCAAAGCCAAACTTTTTCATAGTTTAATACAAAAATAAATTATTCAAATATTATTTATAAATTTTCATTGGTTTTAGAAATGGTACAGCGATATCAGCGCAATAACACTAAGGCACCCAACGTTACTCAGCTTTCATATAAGAAGTTGACATTTTGTTATTTTTTACATGTGCACAAAAATATAAGAAATGAAAATTAATGCTTTTACAGCAAATTTATATTATTTTGCGAGTTCCGTGGTTAGTTTTAGAAGTGTGGCGGTGATATATTATTATAAAGATGTGATAGGTTGAATGCTTCCCCCAAAATCGGAAATCTTTTTAGTTAGAACCTGAAGCCTCTTAGAGAAACGCTTTTTCCAAGTCCCACTTCCTTTTGAGAACTGCAAAATAACTTTTTCCTATCGTTTCACTTGTGAACATCTTTTTCTCATTGAACAAACACTTTTTTGAATTGTATTTTAATGTAATAAACCGAAAAATTATAAATTAGAAAATTACTGCTCAATGTAAACAAAGCAAAAATGTAAACAAAACAAAAATATAAACAGACATTGACAATCGGAAGACCACTTCGGATGAAAAAAAAAAATTAAAAATGCAACTCTGATGCGGTTACCTGTTAATTGTACCATGGTTGTAACCCTAACAAAACGAAGGGGTACACAGCTGTCAAAGAATTCTTCGATAGAACTATAAAATATGGAAGTCGCTAGCTCTACATCATTGTACTCATAAAGGTTCGACCAGTCGTGAGCCGCAATTAACTCGTTGAGCTCATCAAAATTTACCTTATAAAAACATCTCGAACGGGGTCGAGATTTCGCTTTTGATATTTCAGCCACTGCAGGTTGAATGAAATCCAATACTATCTCAAGCGTAGGATGTAAAGGGTCTTAAGGAAGAGATAAGGGGGGAATTCGGCTGAGAGTAGTACCCGAAGAATCATCCGCAAACACTAAATCCAACATCTTGTTCTTACAATTAAGAAATTTATTAAATTGAAGAAGAGATGTGTCACACAGGCTATTAAGAAACTCATGCTGAGTTGTGTGGGTCATAAAATTCGAGTCGCTCATGTTGATCCAATTTACAGATGGTATATTGAAGTCACCAAGAACTACTAGACGGTCATTATTTCTCAATTGAGAGTGCAAATTGCAGATAGCTAAGCTATGGCGTGTATAAACATGCATATCCGACCGTATAAAAGAGAAGCAAATGTATAAACTGAAATAACCCAGAGACAGCTTTACTGCTACGAATTCAATGTCAGTTGCGATATCGCACACTAGCAACTCGGATTTAAAGTTTGAGCAGACAGCGATAAGGACGCCACCTGCTCTTCCTACACGATCCAGTCGATAAACTACGTACTTACTACAAAAAATTTCAGAATTAAAATTATCCGGTTTTAACCAGGTTTCAGTAAAAGCTATAACTTCTGCAGTGAACATAAAACTATTAAGTAAAAAATTACTTAATTTCGAGCGTAGGCCACGGACGTTTTGGTGGTTGATTGTTAACTTTGCGCTGTTCGCGCACCGTTCATTAAGTTTTTTGGATTCCTCACATATTTCGACTTTTTTGTGAACAGGTGTACAACCGAATGTTTCGGCCAAAAAGAATTTTCAAGTACTCTATCAATATATGCCTCAGAGACTGATATTTTAAAAGAAGAAATGTCCCTGTCATACTTAAAATTAAACTTAAAGACATTTAATTTAGTTGGTGTAAGGCCAAGCTTAGATACAATATAGTTGACAATGTCAGCTTCCGACAACGATGAGTGCAGCCGTGATACAAAGATCGATCTAGGAGGCGGCACAGCAATCACCTCTCTGGAAACAGCAGTTTGCACTTCATTATTATCATTATTAAGATCTTCAACATTGCCAAGAACATTAATAACGTTAACCGCAGGTACAGCGGCAGTACCACTATTAGAGATAATAGCAGAAGCAGCAGAGTTAAAAGCATTTACAGAATTCGTTCTGTCCTCATTAACAGAATTAGTAGCACTCATAGGATTACCAGCAACGATAACAGAAGAAGCAGTGAAGGTATCAGCAGTAAAATTTTCGGCAACAGCAGTAGTTTTATCAGTAGCAGCAGATTTAAAAGCATTAACAGAATTAGCACTGTTCCGTACAGTCTTTCTCTTACGAGACTTTGTAATGTTAGCCCCACTGCATGCAGCATTGTCATTGCCATTAGCAGTAGCATTAGCATTCGTACAAGCAGCATGACCAGCATGACATTCGTTTACAGCGACAGCTGGCGTAGATGAACGCTGGACGTAAGTCAGATCAGATGTTAATGTAGGATGACCACTGTTACAATGCATGCACGGCGATATGAAAGAAGGTGAAGGCGATAGAGCATTTGGAGTGAGTGCACAACTATTATTATCACTAATTAACTGCTTCGTGGCGTTGATAGAGTCAACAGCATTCTTTAATGTATTAACGCCATCGGTCATCACTTCCATACACTTTTCATTGTTTTTGTTTATGTCGGAGTTGAGATGATTTTGAATATCACTTTTAATTATAGCAATTTCGGCAAATAAATCTTTGAATTTCATGTCGATGGCTATCAACGAGGTCTCCAGGCTAGCTTTATGTGAGGCCAACACAGTATCGTAGGCCCTGCAAAGCCTGTCAAACGAACCCAAGCAATCCACACAGAAATACCTTATGTTGCGATTCTTTATTAGCAAGTCCACATCGTATGCGGCCATATTGCCTTCGCAGCAAGTGCGGTGGAATAAGTTATTGCAAAGGCCACCACAAGGCACAACATGAGTGTCACCTCGTGACAAACTTTTATCACACTTAGCACAAAAACTGTCCATTTCACAAATAATAAGTGGTAGGAATGAAAAGCAAATAAATAAAATAAGAACACGAGAGGGGGTGAAAAACACGTCCGCACTCAACAAATGTCTGCTATGCAAACGATGGTCTAAAGAATTTAGCGACCCTTATGTAACTAAAACTCTTTACTACATTAGTCAGACCGATACTTGAATACGGTTCTATAATTTGGAACCCACGTTACCAGGTCCACGTGGATCGCTTCGAATCAGTTCAAAAACAATTTTTACTATTTGCCTTAAGAGATCTTCACTGGGATCCCTTGTATAATTTGCCATCGTATACGAGTCGCTTAGCCTTTCTAGTCGGAGGGAAATGCTTGGAATTGTTTTCATGATTAAATTACTAAATGGTTCAATAACAAGCCCCTTCTTTTGAGCGAAGTGAACTTCAATGTACCTTCTCGTCCATCAAGACATTTAAAACCACTTATCTTGAAACAGTGCCGAATTAAATCAGCCTTTTCGTTGTTTGTGTCAAGATTATAACTCTCATTCTGGTACGTTTTATATTTCAGACTCACTATGCAGCATAAAAATGTCAATTATTTCTATCCTAAATACATAGCAACAATTTGCTTTCATATCCTTTGATTCTTATCTTTATTCTATACAATAATTATAAGTTAGACCCGGGTTTCCCTAACATATATTTTTACAATATGGATATCAAATGAAAGGTATTGATAAGAGTTTTAACAAAGGGTCAATTTCGGATTTATAGCTGAACCCGTTTCCTGGATATCGGGAAAATGTGGACCAGGAGGCGTTTATAATAATAGTTTTAACGATAAGCGGTTTTCACGTTCATATGTGAACCTTATGGCTATGCAAATACGTACATAAGTATATAGCTTAGACCTTATGATTTTGTAATTTTCTTCCGTTGTCAGTACTCGGTACGTTAATCGTTGGGCCGATTAGGCTTGCGTTTGGAACATCCGTCAGCGCTTTGAAGGGAAACGTTCCCAATGATAGATACCCCACCTCACCACAGCCCAACCCTCCACAAGTAACAGTAATTGTCAAGCGGGTTTTCGTTTTTTCACAGGATATGTTAAAAATATAGTAAACATCGGAAAATTTAGCTAATATAATTAGTGATTGGAAAATATTTAAAAAAAATCGTAACCATTGGATTCAGTGATTGACAGCTATTGAAAATTTTTATAAATAAAAAGTGAACTGTGTTTTTGAGCTGACAATAATACATTTTAAGTTCTTTTCCTTAATTTTAACAGTAATTATGCCCCTAATACGACGCAATATTTGTCGTCGTACCCGTAATGCTAGACGTTTGTCTAACCGCTCAGAAGAATAACGTGAACGATATAATGTAGTCGCACGTGGCCGAAATTCAAGGTCACGTTCTGCTCAAAGTGAAGACGAAAGGGAAGAACGTAATTGAAGTGATAGATTAAGGATGCAGCGTAGTGCGGTTGTTCGTAAACGATCTAATGAACTGAACGTTACAATTTGAACGTTCGTGTTCGTAGGCAAACCCGTGTTCGTAACAATTTAGAACAATTCGCGTCCGAATATGATCCCGTAGTTAATTACGGTTCACATACATCCATTGCTATTGGTTAGGTTAGGTTAGGTAAGGTGGCCGCCATTCCACTGTGGGAACAGCTCACTTAGACCCTTAATGGTCCGTTGTGATGCCACTAACTTCACGGTGAATTTATCTAAGTTTGTTTGGCAAATCGCTGTGTAGCGACAATAAAGCTCCGGATTTGGCACACATCGATCCTCGACACGTCCTCCGGAGACCTAAGAACATCCGACCCGAGATACCTGAGTCTGGTCCTACCAAACGCTGGACAACTAAGCATGAAGTGATTTGATGATTCCACCTCGTCGTCCTCCATGCAGCTCACACAGCTCGGGGTTTCAAGAATATTTAACCGCACCGCATGTATCCCTATCGGACAGTGCCCCGTCAATACCCCAATTATCAAGAAAAGATGTGCCTTGGAGAGCCCTAGTAATTCCGCTGATCGCCCGGAGTCAACCACCGGCCAGAAGGACTTCGACACTTGACATAAGGTGGTCTCAGCCCAGCACTTCTTTAGATGTTTTGAAGCACATCTGCTCAGAAGCAGACCACAGGTGGTAAGGGGAATACCCAGTACTCTGGAGGCGACCACATCAATTTCAAGAGTACCTGCCCTGGCCAAGAGATCCGCCTGGCAATTGCCGAGAATGTCACAGTGGCCAGGCACCCAGATAATTTTTATTTTGAAGTAGTCGGCTGCAACCGTAAGCAATTCCAGACAGTGGTTCACTGTCCTTGATCGAACGTTGCTAGCACTGAGCGCCCTAATTGAAGCCTGACTGTGGGAGTAGATGTTAAACTCCTTTACAGCGAAAGCGCTGGACAGCATCCCATCCACCGCATCCTTGATGGCGGCAACCTCCGCTTGAAAAACGCTACAATGATCAGGTAACCGAAATTTAATGCTGATCCCAAGTTCCTGACAGTAAACACCACCCCTAACACAACCACCAAGCTTTAACCCATTCGTAAACAGATTCACCAATCCCTTCCCCCAGATAGGTTCCTCGCGTGTCCAGTCGTCCCTTGCTTGTATGCACCCATTTTGCGGGGATGCGCCCATTTTTCCTACCAGGTCAACAGGGTGCAGATTGAGCATAACATTCAATGCCAGGGTAGGAGTGGTCCGCATCGCCCCACTAATCCCCACCATGGCCATTCGCTGCACCGTGACCATCTTTTTCGTGGTGGAAGCCGTGTTTAGCGCGCTGCACGAGACCAATACCCTATAAAATAGAATGGGTTTTACCACCATCTCATACAGCCAGTAAACCACCCTTGGAGAGAGGCCCCATCGTTTGCCAATGCCCCCCCCCCACAGTACAGAGCGGCTGATGCCTTCTTGGCTCTGCATTCAGCTTCCAGGACAGCTTCCTGTCCAGGATAACCCCCAGGTACTTAACCTTTTCAGAAATCACCAACGGTACTAACCTAATAAAGGGCAATACAAAATCGTCAATCTTATACCTTCTCGTAAAGAGGGCTAGTTCCATTTTACTTGGGTTGACAGCCAGTCCACAGGATTCGGACCACTCTGTCACGATACCCAGATACCCTTGCAAAACATCCCTTACGGTACCAAGAAACTTTCCCCTGGCGAGGATTGCTAGGTCATCAGCATAGGCTATCACCTGACAGCCCCTGCGCTCAAGGTCCTGGAGCAAGCCGTTAGCAACGACAACCCATAGAAGTGGAGAAAGAACACCTCCTTGCGGTGTGCCCCTTCTCACCCTTCTCTGAGACAAAATTGGCACAATGAACGAAATTTTTCAGTATTGCGGTGCTAAAAGATATAAAAATTAAACAGTTGGACTTTATGCCGACCTTCAAGGTAATTTAGTCGCATGATGTCAGCTACATTTTTTTTCGGTGAATGTGTGAAATAGCAGAAAGTTTTAAATTTTATTCCTAGATAAATTTAATACTGATAATTTTAGAGTAAATATTCAGTGAATAGATATTTTAAGAAACTTATGTAAAATGATGTCAAAAATTTAGAAGCTTTCAAAACGATTCCTTGGAAAATTAAGACAACTATGTTTAACGAGAAAAATACATGTAAGTAAAATTCTTTTAAATTTTGCTGCTATTGTTATTCACACAGGTGTGTGCACTTTTATTCAAAGTTTAATTCAATAAATGGTTATAAACTGCAACTTTTTTTCAAATATATTCAAAGCCAAATTTATAACCGAAGAGGATCATTTTTACCGTTGCCCAATATCAAGGGTGGGCATCAGCTTAGCACCTGCTAAGTGACCATATACGTATACGAAAAGCGAGCGCACAGCGACTTCTTCGTCAAAATCAACGACAACCACATTTAGTTTGATTTCAACACTCGTACGGTAAGGGTGTGTCACAGTTTTAGTACAGAGGATGATCGAACAGTACGTACATATGAATGTTAAGCTTTTTAGGTTGGGTTGGAAGTTGAGTTGAAAACTCAGTATTTTAGTAACTACATAAACGTGCCAACATTTCAAAGCTGCATTCTGCATCGAGAGCAAAAGTTTCAAGGTGGGCCAAGCCTAGAAAGTTTCGTGTATTTTCTCTTAAAATTAAGGGAAGAATTTAATTTTTTGTCACTGAAACTCAGTATTGCATTTTTGTGTGACATTTACATTGGAATTAAATGTACCTGCTCCAAGAAACAAGCCATTTATTTTTGACTATACCGCAGCTTTAGATGTGTTATTGACTTCAGATACAAAAGAAGATCGGTCAATATTTCCAATCCTTTAAAGATGTCAAAAATGTTATGAGCAAAGATTTCATGATTTAAATAAAACTAAACCCTTTATAAATTTTGTTAAAAATGAAGTTATCAGATGAGCTCGAAATGTTTCATATTAACTTCACACTGATGATCACTTGGAGGAGCTCATTTTAATTTTTCATCAGCACTCAGGGTATTTACTTCTCTGTCTTGTGAAGCGAAATGCCTACTTAAGCTTTGCTTGCTGACGTAATTCAATACTTTTCAAATCAAGCATTGCGGCTTACTTGTAGCGTTTAAAACAAAAAAGACTCCATTTCCCATTCGACCTTAAACATGTACGTATTGAACGATCGTCCACTGTCTGACGTTGTTGTTGTTAGTCTGATAGCAACTGCGCGTGGTACGTGTTACCTTTGCAAGCGCTAAAATCAAACTGAATTAATAATTCAATTTGCTTCCGTGGTCGATGCGTGATCGTGCTTACTAACACACTCGCATTTCTGCAAACGTGTCTATGTGGTCGTGCCCACCCCTGCCCAATATTAACGAACGATTTTTGTAAAATTTATTTTATCGGCAATTTGAAAGTCGAGTTGGATCGTGAATGTAAAATTCAATCGATCGTCAGACGAGAAATTGTGGAACAGTTGCAAATAATGCTGCATCAAGAAAATGGCATCGCGGTAATACGAAATGTCTTTCCTTTTCATATATATAGAGATAAAACCACAATGACCACTTTAAAGTTTTTCAACAGGATTATACAAGTATTTAAATTATATTTAACTTATTTTTAGCGGAACGAAGTTCGCGGAGTCTCTGATACTATGGCTATGAAAATGATGATGGTCTAAATTTGTAGTTTACTTTCTTGCTGAGGCATTGGGAAGTATTAATTGCGGTAAAAGCGCAAATGTTTATATTTTCTTTTGGCAGGTTGGGCGGGTAAAAACGTCGTCAAACGCTGTACAGTCGATCCCAGCATAAAATTTGCGAAGTTAAGCAAGCGTCATCAAACGCTCGTGGATAGTGGCAGCGAAGCCGAATAAAAAAAAAGTAAAGTTTCAAACTGCGTAACGTTCAACACGCCGCGAATCAAACAAAAACATCGAATTTGTAAAGAGGCAGAACAAACATAACGATGGCGAGCAAAAGAGAAGGCAAAAGTTGTTAAGCAGAATAGTAGAAGACATCAAAGAAAGCAGAGCAGAGAAAACGTAGCAACACAAGTGGCGAGAAAATAAAACGATGCAAAGTTGTGCAGCATCAAAAGAAGTAAAACGAAGTCAGTAGCAGAAACCATCAGAAATAAAGCAGAGCAGAGAAAAAGTAGCAACAGAATAAGCGAGAAAACAAAACGATGCAAAGTTGTGCAACATCCAATGAAGTAAATAACCCAGTATCAAATGAAGTAAGGAAATCAAAATCAAAACAAAGTCAATAGTAGAAGACATCAGAATAAAAAGCAAAACGTAGCAGTACAAGCAACGAGAAAATAGAACGACTGAGACAAGCAGAAACAAAAATCAAAGTTGCGCAGCAGCAAATGAAGTAAAGAAGAAATATTTAAACATCAAAACAAAGCTAAGCAAAGGCAAAGTCAAAATAAAGAAATAAATTTGAGTCGTCAAAGGCATCAAAGGCACAAAGTAAAGAATAGACAGTAAATAAGAAGAAACCAATAACAAAACACATATGAGCGAAGTCAAAACGAAGTAGAAGTAAACAAAGCGATATGAAACATTGAAGTTAAAGCAAAGGACAGACAACAGATAAGTGGAAATCAATATCACAAAAAAGCGAGGAAAAGAATTTACATATTTTATGTATTTCATTTAAAGTAGTTTGTTTAGTTGATCTTTGTTTTATTATTTGAAAATTTTTTCCTTTCTAAATTCTTAAAAGGCGTAGAGTGAAAAATGGACAGACAGACAATTCTGACGTTTAATTTAAAGGAGTTGCAGCAAGCACTGCGTGAACTTGACCAATCTACTGCGGGACGTAAAGCGGAGCTACAGCAAAGATTACTAGTACACTATGGACACGAGACAAGTAACAACGATGATAATGACGAAACGGGTAGCTCTTATGAAGACGCGCCAGACGAATTAAATTCCGCTGCCGCCGCCGCACCGGCTGGTAGACCATTGTGTACCTTTAAAGACATACAGGAAAGTATGACGTTGATGTACAGCTATGGATAAATGAATTTCAAGAGAATACCTTGGTATTAGGGTGGAATAGTGTGCAAAAATTCATACATATATGGAAAACAATTGCTAAGAGGGGCAGCGAAATTATCCATTAGAAGTCGGCGAGGTTTAGTCAGTTGTGAGTTATTAAAAGATGCACTTATCGAGGAATTTGGGAAAAAAATTTCTTCATCTGAAGTACATAGCATTAGGAAACCGTAAAAAGAAAGCAAGCGAAACGTTTCGTGAGTATTTGTATGTACTTACAGAAATTGGTAAACCAATAAATATTGACACTGAAAGTTTGATATCATATTTTATAGAGAGCATAGTAGACACTAGGATAAACAAAGCGGTTTTGTACGAGGCAAAAATCGTTGGTGAACTTAAAGATAAAATTAAAATCTATAAGCCAGTCCAGAGTTCAGCAAGTACTTCTAGTGCACATCTCATTCGTGACTGCACCAGTCAACAAACCAAATGCTTTAAGTACAAATGCATTGGACACAAGTCTTTTGAGTGCAAGGGTAACGAAAGCGTGAAAGTTAAAAAAGAGTCTAACAAAATTAATGATGTAAATGTTGAAAAAGAAAAAAAAAAACAGTTGCTAGTAAAAATTGTGAAGGTAGGAGGTTTGGAAACGGATGCTTTAGTGGATACAGGGTGTTGTTTATGCTTAATCCGGCGTGACGTGTTCAACAAAATTAATTTTAACGGTGAAGTTACTGACGACAAGCTAACTTTATACGGCGCTTGTGCAAAAGAATTTTCGGCATGTGGTAGTTTTGCCACAGAGCTTGAAGTAGACGGCTTGAAGTTCTGACAAAAGTTTCACATCACTAGTGAAAACGCGATCTCGTAATAAGTATTTATTGGCACATCGGTACTCGATAAAGTGAACATTAGTGTAAAACCAGAGGATACAAAATTCGAGAAGAGGTTATCAGGATCAGAAGAAGGTAGTCAGGGAAAAAAGATGGAGCTATTAGAAGAGTTTGAGGAGCTATGTATGACTGCAAGAGTCTGCAGCGAAAACACAGTTGTTCAAGAGTTGATACAAAGTTACAAACCTCAGCGTATCGAAAAGTGTCAAACTGAAATGAAGATACTTTTGAGTGATGAAGTACCTGTATTTCAGCGTCCACGGCGATTAGCCTTGGACAGGCGCGTATTCAGGGGGGGTTTCGGGGGTTCAAACCCCCCCCCCCCCCCCCCCCCCCCCCTGAAATTATGCGAAAATTAAAAAAATATACGGCTGTACTAGAATAATTACTCTATTCACTTTTAAAACCCTGTTAAGAAAGTAGCATTAATAGCAATAATGAAAATATGAAAGAATAAAATTAAATAATATTTCACACTGAGAGAAGTTATTGGTAGTCGCTAATCAATTATCAGAGCAAGTCTGACAGGTCACAACTAAACTCCTGCAACGGTTCACTCATTTGGCGCTTTAAGAAATTCGAGCAAACCTATTAGACTTGCTCTGCATAAGATCAACTTAGCATTTCAACTACATAGCATGTTAACAACAGCAAGAGTGATTCGTAATCAAGTTTGTTGAAATTTAAATTAACTGCTTTTCGAGTTATAAATACAGCCTGCAAAAATCGTAATAACGAGTGTCTCTCGTTATTGTAGTCACGGTTGCCATAAGTTTAACCGAAAAATTGACCAAGAAGTTAAAAAAATTAGCAAAAAATACCAAGCAGTACACAACGCAGTCGCATTGAATTAAATATCAGAGAAAGTAACAATTAAATTGTACTTATACTTGTCAGGGGATAAAAGTTTAAAAGTAAAAGCCCGTTATGCTGTTGAAAAGAAAATGCTCAAGAAATATTTTCAATTATTTCTTGACCATGAATAGCCAAGAAATTTTGACATTCCGTTTTGCATGTTGAATAAATCCAATTTGCCGCTTTTTATATGAATTTCAATGTTGTTTATTATATTATTTGTTTTTATTTTTCCGAAGCTTCAGTTTTTCTTCAAGAAATATAGCGACAAATATTTACTGTTTTTCTTTTTTGTAAAATTTTCCAGAAATTAGCAGTAGAAAATTAGAAGAGATTCTGACACCAGAAATTTTTCTTTAGCGTTTCGGCTCTACTCAATATCTACTCTACTTTTGAAGTAACTCCTGGAGAAATCCTTAACAAAATTTCAAAACAAGCAATAAAAATAAATATTGTTTTGTACACGGCTAAAAGTTTTAGCCTAGATTTAAAACTTGTTGGGGCTACATATACACCTAGACCAGTATGTCTGCGTTCAAAGAATTGTTTGGAATTTCCAGTAAGATTAATTTCCTTTGACTAATTTCATTATTTTTGTATGAAAGTATGTGTAAAAGCACAATAAAAATATTTGCAGCTCAAAGTTAAGAACTTTGTGGAAAATTCATGAAAATTCAAGAAAATTCGAAAAATTTTCATCAAAATTTCTAACTTTTTAGTAAAAGTTTTTAGATTTTTTTCGCGTATGCACTTTTGTGGCCCGTTTAATTAATCTTAAGCCGCTAGAAGAATTACTCGATTTTTGGCAATTTTTTTCTAACCAAGTGCATTAAATTCCATACAAATATATAAGCGTAATATTTTTATATTGAAGAAAATGCTTTTGGTCGGCTTTTGACAATTGAATGGGCTACAAAACTGCATACTCGAAAATAATCAAATTTTACCTGAAAGTTAACATTTTGATGAAATTTTTTCAAGTTTTCTTGAATTTTCCACAAAGTTCTTAACTTTGAGTTGAAGTATTTTTATTGTGTATTCACACATACTTTTGTTCAAAAATAATGAAATTAGTCTAAAGAAGTTAATTTTACTGGACATTCCAAAAAAACCCTTTGAACGCAGGTCTAGGTGTATGACCAAACCAAATTTGGTTTAGAATTAAATTTACGCCGGTTGTCATAGAAATGCGACTAATCAAATTTTTTTAAATTTTAAACCTCAAATGTTGTTAACAATTTTTTATGTTTTTTTAAAAAATGTTACGACTCGAACCGACGTGCCCCAAATCAGTGCGCAATGCTCTACCTACCGAGCTACGGCGCACTCATGAATTTTATGCGAAAAGTACACATATTCGCAGTGTATACGACTTTTGTTGTACATATTTTTGTTTATCCCAGTTAAGTTTTAAATCAAAGCCGCAAAAAATTGAGAATTTTTGTAGGTAATTGAAAGGTTTGGAATTTATTACCAAAAAGTTTTAAAAATTGTGTAAACCAATAAATGGTTTAAAATTTAGGCTAAAATTTTTAGCCGTGTAGAAAAAGGAAAGTTTCAAATAAATAAAAGTACATATGTACACATATGTAATATGTAAAAATATAAATATGTATGTGTGTATTTACAGGTAATTCTTATTTACTGCCACTTTGGCCAAAACCCCCCCCGAAATTTTTTTCTGGCTACGCGCCTGGCCCTGGATGATAAAAAGTTTGTGAGCCAATAAGTTGCAGAATGGTTGAAAGCAGATATTATCCAGCCAAGCTTTTAAAACTATGCATCACCCATCGTAATAGTAGGCAAAAAAGACGGCTCGAAAAGATTGTGTTGCGACTACCGATTGTTATATGGATGACATCATCATTCCATCGCAAGATGTTGATGAGGGTTTGCTTAAATTAAAACGGGTTTTGGAAGTAGGGTCGCGGTACGGTGTTCGTATCAAATGAAAGAAATTCCAATTTTTAGAGAAAAGGGCTAACTTTTTGGGTTACATCATTGAGGCAGGTACAATTAGGCCATCTGAAGAAAAGATTCAAGCGATTGATTCCTATCCAATGCCGAGGGATAAAAAAACTATCGAACGTTTTCTTGGGCTAACGTCATACTTTAGGCGGTTTATAAATAAGTATGCAATTTTAGCAAAGCCTTTATCTGACTTGTTGAAAAAAGATAGTATTTTTAAAATGGGAGAAGAGCAAGTAGATTCCTTCAAAAAGTTAAAAAGCGTTTTAACAACTTCGCCAGTTCTTCGGTTATATAACCCAAACGCAACGACTGCGATTCACACGGATGCATCGAAATTTGGTTATGGGGCGATCTTCATGCAAAAATGTAGTGAAGACCAAAATTTTTATCCCGTGCAGTTTTTAAGTAGGAAAACAAGTCAGGCAGAAGAGAACTACAGTTCATATGAGTTGGAGGTTTTGGCAGTCATCGCTGCTCTTAAGAAGTGGCGAATTTATTTGAAAGGTGTTAAGTTCACGATCGTTACTGACTGTAACGCTTTTGCTCTTACGATGCGCAAAGAAGATGTGCCGCCTCGTATTGCAAGATGGACGATTTTCTTACAAGAATTTGACTATCAAATTGTACACAGATCTGGAACTCATATGAAACATTGCAATCCCAGTTGAACGATGATTGGATAAAAGCTGTCAGGACCATTTTGAAAAAGGGAACCTATGACGCTTTTTATATATCACATGGCATTTTATGCAAACATCCTTCCAAAGAGCTTGTGGTTGTGCCTTGTCTAATGGAAGAGGATATAGTAAAAAACTGCGCGTAAAACGCATGAGTTAATAGAAAAGTCATACTATATTCCACAGCTTAGTCAAAAAGTAGCCAAGGTTGTAACCAGTTGCCTAGAGTGCATTGTGGCGAATGCAAAAATGGGCAAGAAAGAGGGGTTTCTCACAACGAAAGAGATATGGGAGCATCAGCAATAGTTGATAGGTTGAGCAAACTAGCCGCCGTTTTTGGAAGCCTAAAACGAATTGTGACTGACAGAGGTGCCGCGTTTATGTCACAAGTTTTTAAAGATTACTGCAGTGAGCAAGGTATACAGCATCTCTATATAGCGACGGGAGCTCCGAGGGGTAACGGTCAAGTGGAGCGGGGCCACCGAACCGTAATTCCAATGTTGACGAAACTTTCTTTGAACAATCCGGACCAATGGTATAAAAACGTCGCGAATGTACAGCAGTTTTTAAACAATTATCCCAGTCGTAGCACGAAAGTATCTCCATTTATACTGTTGACAGGGCTTGATATGCGTTTAACAAAAGATATAGATTTAAATGAGTTCATTGTGGATGACGCAATAAAAGAATTAGAGACGGAGCACGAAAGTATTAGGGAAACCGCAAGAGATAGTATTTATTTATTTGTTAGGAGCAAAGTGTTACATTTATAAGACTAAGTCTTTTTACAATGCATCAAAAGTTATATAAACACAATATCTAAAACTAGGTTTATCTTAAAACTATCAATGAGAGAAAAAGAAAAAGAAAACAGGAAGATTTATAGAGTCAGGAGGTAGAAAGATATAACATGAAGATGAACAGAAAAAGTGAAGAATATAAAGCAAAGAAAAAGCACAGCGGAGAATAATAGTAATAATAAAGAGTAATAATAAAGAGTAGTAAAGAGTAGAATCTTGGGCATATGCTATTTTACTTGTTACCAAAATACTTATATATTTCCGTTCTGTAGTTTCTTGCATTTAATTCATTTTTTATTGAGTTTGGAATCGAGTTCCAAAGTCTCACGGCGTTAATAAAAAACATTCTAGACGATGTCAAATAGGTGTGCATAGGAACAATTAAGTTACGATGTCTACTGGACCTGGTACATTGTAGCTTCTCGTATAGATAGTTCTGGATACTACACCCTAGAATTTTATCCCTCCACCAGGAGATGTGATCAAGCTTCTTTAACCCATACACATAACGAGTGACGTTATTAAAGACAACATTTATTTTATGAGAAGATACCGAGTCAATATTACTATAGACAATTTCCGAGTACGTGATGAGTGGTAAAATAAGTTGCTTGGCTAATTTAAGTCTGGTATCTTGCGGTGTAAAAAACGCCGAAATCCTGAGAAGACGCAACACTTCATATACATTACCCACCACTTTGTTTATGTGATCACGACAGTTTAATTTAGAATTTATGACAAATCCAAGATTTTTTATCTTCTCTACTACCAACAGAGCACTATTGAGAATGACAAGTTCCGGGATATCTGTATGACTAATACAATTTTTACTAATAGGTAGGACAAACGACTTTGACGCATTAAGACATAAAAAATTATCACTAGCCCACATCAATATCGCAGATAAATCACTATTAAGAAACCAAACAAATGCCTAAGCTTCCCACATAAGAGAGGGGTATCAGACTAACAACAACAACGTCAGACAGTGGACGATCGTTCAATACGTACATGTTTAAGGTCGAATGGGAAATGGAGTCTTTTTTGTTTTAAACGCTACAAGTAAGCCGCAATGCTTGATTTGAAAAGTATTGAATTACGTCAGCAAGCAAAGCTTAAGTAGGCATTTCGCTTCACAAGACAGAGAAGTAAATACCCTGAGTGCTGATGAAAAATTAAAATGAGCTCCTCCAAGTGATCATCAGTGTGAAGTTAATATGAAACATTTCGAGCTCATCTGATAACTTCATTTTTAACAAAATTTATAAAGGGTTTAGTTTTATTTAAATCATGAAATCTTTGCTCATAACATTTTTGACATCTTTAAAGGATTGGAAATATTGACCGATCTTCTTTTGTATCTGAAGTCAATAACACATCTAAAGCTGCGGTATAGTCAAAAATAAATGGCTTGTTTCTTGGAGTAGGTACATTTAATTCCAATGTAAATATCACACAAAAATGCAATACTGAGTTTCAGTGACAAAAAATTAAATTCTTCCCTTAATTTTAAGAGAAAATACACGAAACTTTCTAGGCTTGGCCCACCTTGAAACTTTTGCTCTCGATGCAGAATGCAGCTTTGAAATGTTGGCACGTTTATGTAGTTACTAAAATACTGAGTTTTCAACTCAACTTCCAACCCAACCTAAAAAGCTTAACATTCATATGTACGTACTGTTCGATCATCCTCTGTACTAAAACTGTGACACACCCTTACCGTACGAGTGTTGAAATCAAACTAAATGTGGTTGTCGTTGATTTTGACGAAGAAGTCGCTGTGCGCTCGCTTTTCGTATACGTATATGGTCACTTAGCAGGTGCTAAGCTGATGCCCACCCTTGATATTGGGCAACGGTAAAAATGATCCTCTTCGGTTATAAATTTGGCTTTGAATATATTTGAAAAAAAGTTGCAGTTTATAACCATTTATTGAATTAAACTTTGAATAAAAGTGCACACACCTGTGTGAATAACAATAGCAGCAAAATTTAAAAGAATTTTACTTACATGTATTTTTCTCGTTAAACATAGTTGTCTTAATTTTCCAAGGAATCGTTTTGAAAGCTTCTAAATTTTTGACATCATTTTACATAAGTTTCTTAAAATATCTATTCACTGAATATTTACTCTAAAATTATCAGTATTAAATTTATCTAGGAATAAAATTTAAAACTTTCTGCTATTTCACACATTCACCGAAAAAAAATGTAGCTGACATCATGCGACTAAATTACCTTGAAGGTCGGCATAAAGTCCAACTGTTTAATTTTTATATCTTTTAGCACCGCAATACTGAAAAATTTCGTTCATTGTGCCAATTTTGTCTCAGAGAAGGGTGAGAAGGGGCACACCGCAAGGAGGTGTTCTTTCTCCACTTCTATGGGTTGTCGTTGCTAACGGCTTGCTCCAGGACCTTGAGCGCAGGGGCTGTCAGGTGATAGCCTATGCTGATGACCTAGCAATCCTCGCCAGGGGAAAGTTTCTTGGTACCGTAAGGGATGTTTTGCAAGGGTATCTGGGTATCGTGACAGAGTGGTCCGAATCCTGTGGACTGGCTGTCAACCCAAGTAAAATGGAACTAGCCCTCTTTACGAGAAGGTATAAGATTGACGATTTTGTATTGCCCTTTATTAGGTTAGTACCGTTGGTGATTTCTGAAAAGGTTAAGTACCTGGGGGTTATCCTGGACAGGAAGCTGTCCTGGAAGCTGAATGCAGAGCCAAGAAGGCATCAGCCGCTCTGTACTGTGGGGGGGGGGGGGGGCATTGGCAAACGATGGGGCCTCTCTCCAAGGGTGGTTTACTGGCTGTATGAGATGGTGGTAAAACCCATTCTATTTTATAGGGTATTGGTCTCGTGCAGCGCGCTAAACACGGCTTCCACCACGAAAAAGATGGTCACGGTGCAGCGAATGGCCATGGTGGGGATTAGTGGGGCGATGCGGACCACTCCTACCCTGGCATTGAATGTTATGCTCAATCTGCACCCTGTTGACCTGGTAGGAAAAATGGGCGCATCCCCGCAAAATGGGTGCATACAAGCACCATTTATTACATTTCATTGAAAGTTACCTGGAAGGCAGGACTCAACGAGTTTTGTTCAAAAGCACATTTTCGAAGTCAATTGACGTAACCTCGGGTGTACCTCAGGGTAGCCATCTGGGCCCATTGCTTTTTACGCTGTTCATAAATGACTTACCTAAGGTTATCTCACATTCTCGAGTTCTTATGTACGCAGATGACGTTAAAATCTGTTACACTTATCTGCCATCGGACTCGTCCTGTCTCGACCGCTTGCAGGTCGATTTAGACTTATTTCAAAGTTGGTGTACAGCAAACTTACTTGTTTTGAATTACTCTAAGTGTAATCAAATGACATTTCACCGTGTGAAACCAGTTATAACATCATATGCTAAACGCCTTACCTTTGGAGCGTATATCTGTTGCAAAAGATCTGGGTGTAATATTTGATCCCAAATTGAGTTTTACTATTCATATTTCATCTACTATAAACAAAGCAAATGGGGTACTTGGGTTTATAAAGCGATGGGCTAAAGAGTTTGATGACCCTTATTTCACCAGGATTCTTTACACCTCATTAGTACGTCCAATTCTGGAGTATTGCTCCTGTGCTTGGTCTCCGAGCTATCAAAATCGCATCAACCGGATCGAGTCGGTCCAGAAACAGTTTTTAATTTTTGCATTGCGAGGTCTCAATTGGGATTCGAGTCTTCACCTACCACCGTATAGGAATAGACTTCTCCTTATTAGATTGCCAGCGCTAGAAGACCGTAGAATATTACTCGGCGTAATGTTCATTCACAAATTAATTATCGGAGAGGTTGACTCTCCCGACCTGGTTAGCAGACTACATTTTGCAGTTCCTGTTAGGACTTCCAGACATTTTGTGCCCTTCCATTTGCATCTTTGCAGGCAAAATTTTGCCAGAAATAACCCCATGCGAATTTGGTGCTCACTTTATAATGAGTTGTACAACTGTATCAGTTTCGAATTTTCAACTGCCGCCCTGCATACGGCCATATCTACTCTTGATCTTAGCCTGATATTTTAATATTTTCTTTTTGTTATTTAATGTGATATTATATATATATCATATGTTAACTAAATGTATATAATTTTTGTTCATAACTTTAATTTTGGCTTTGTATACATTCTTCTATATTTTATATTTTATCCCTTTATACTCAATAGTCGATCGCTATATGTTTTGAGTCGACTTTAAACTTAAAATAAATAAAAATAAAAACAAATGCTAGAACGCCTCTAGCTTTATTGACTGTTACGCTAATGTGGCAGCTAAAACTGAGTTTTTAGTCCATAGTGACCCCAAGGTCAACAAAATCATACATTTGCTCAAGACTATAACTGTAAATTGTATAGAAAGCTGGCTGTGATATTCCTCTCGAAAAACGCATGTATTTACATTTCTTTAGATTAAGCGCCATATAATTTAAATCGCACCAAGTAACTAGTGTATTTAGACCTGATTGAAGCTTATTGCTATCTTCGAATGATGCGAATGACATAAAAAGCTTTACATCGTCGGCATACATTAACATTTTCGAAAATTATATTACTGTAGAAATATCATTTATAAACAAAAAGAACAGAATCGGGCCCAGATGGCTTTCTTGAGGAACTCCTGAGGAGACATAAATAACATCGGATTCACAATTTTTAAATACTACTTTTTGTGCTCTGTCGCTAAGGTAAGAAGAGATCTAGGGATTGAGACCCGTCTGGAAACCCAACTGATCCAGTTTATGAATAAGTAAAGAGTGACACACTTTATCGAAAGCTTTGCTGAAATCTAAGTAAATTCAAGTAAGTTTGCAACGGTGGACTTTCCCTTCCAGAACCCGTGTTGACAGTCGGAAATCAAGGTAGAGATAGGATTCGTAAGTTGATTGGTAACAATAGCTTCCCACACTTTTGGGATGACAGAAAGCTTTGCTATGCCACGATAGTTCTCTATAGAAGCCTTGCTTCCGCTTTCATGAAGCGGTAGAAGAAACGACTCTTTCCATGCTTTTGAAAAAACACCACACTTCAGTGACAGATTGAACAAATTGGTTAGGGGTTGGTAAATATTGTTATCACACTTCTTCAAGAAGCATGTAGGAATCCTATCAGGATCGCATTTAAAAGATTCCTTCAAGGTTTTCGTATAAATAAGAACATCATTGGACAATAGTTGGACAATTAATTAAATTGTTCCCATGAAGCTCATAGGGATAATTTAGAAAGTCAGAAGTGGTTACGGCAGAATAGCACCAATAAAAGGCTCCGCAGTTAATTTAAAAAGGGTCAAAAAACGCTTCAAATTCATCGAAATCGGACTCATTTCGGACTCTTTTTTATGACTCCGTTGGAGTGCCCGCGTAGAGCGATTTGGGCTCCGAAAGAAGCTCATTTTGGAGAGTAAAGCTCTGAGAAATGAGCGTTTTATGGCTCCGAAAGGAGTCTTTTTTGGCACTTTTAGTTAGCTGGGATATGCCATCATATCACCAATTCTCTATCAAATACAGAAAAATGTGTACAACCAAAAAAATTGTATGGGGTATAGTTTTAGGTATCAGAGTATGCAGTTTCAGAAAAGTAAAAAAATATTTAAATTTATAATGTATGGGTCTAGGTATCTGTTTCAGCAAATATGTTGATCTTAGTGAAAAATGTATGCGAATGCAAATCTTAATTAACCCCCCCCCCCCCCCCCAAGGCTAATTTCTGCGCACGGCCCTGGTCCATGGCCATTACTATGGACCATTTTTTATGACGGAGTACTGCGACTTAAAGTACCTAATGGAGTTAAAATTATCAGATTGGCGGATATTATCGCATTGAATTTAACTGCCAAACACTTAAGTGATATATGTGACAAAACTAATGTAAGCATAGCCAGCGTTCAGTCATGCAACATAGACAACAGCTTGCGGGGCATAAAATAGAGGAAGTGTTAGTGTCAAGCAGGAAGATGTTAGAACAGGTCACTGTACGAATAGGAAACAGGAATAGCATGAATGGAGCATCAGCCGTACTTACGAGGTGTAAAGTCGCTATCGATTGAGTACTCTCCGAGTTTAAAGGCCCTTTAAAACTGTATCAGACGATGTCGCACTGGTAATCTCAGCAATATACCCAATCTACATATTGGCAAAGAAAGCAGCCAAAATGTTTGAGGACAGAAACTCGCGGTCCTAAGCACGTAAGATTACTATTCAAAATTGGCAAAACAGATTAAATATATCCAATAAGCGGCGCTGGACATACCGCTGTACTCCAATTACTAAAACTTGGGTAACAAGAACACACGGCCTTCGAACCGCCTAGTTCAACGAACCTATATCAAAGGCGCAGATTGAAGACCCGGCCACCCCGCTGCAATGACCTGAAAACGAAGTTCTAAGCGTACGTCTCTCAGATGCGGGTGGAAACACGGTTTACAGATTCCCGGTCCATGTGACCAAACCAGAAGGAGCAGCTTGGGGACGCAACCGCCCCACTTCATTGCCTTGTAAGTGAATATGTTGTGAGTGTAATATATTATTTATAAACGTACCGAACTATTATAGATGAGGAGCGGAAACACGGCCATCCCAACCGGCTAGATGCAACAGATCTAGTGAGACAAAATAACTGAGAAGATGTAGTGTAAGTATATGCTTATATAGCTACATTCATATATTTTTGGTTGTTGAACATGAACGACTGTGTTTGATTAATACTCCAGACTAGATGATTGAGAGCACAATTCAACCCAGTGGAATGCATGAGCAGTGGGAGCACATCATAGGAGCACTCCGTACCGCAGCCGAACAAGTCACTGGATTCCGGCGAACGAGAAGAAACAACTGTTACGATGATGAAGAGTGCCGAGCTGCAACGAAAAGAAAGGACGAAGCCTACAAGGCAACGCTAAGATCGAATGCATCAAGGAGTGTGTGTGAACACTACTGCGAGTTGAAAAGGGAATCAAGGCGACTTTTCCGGGCAAAAAAAAAAGAGAGGCAGAAAAGCGTGAAATGAATTAGCTTGAAATGCTAGCCAACGGGAATAATGCCCTAAAATTCTATCAAAAAAACTCGGCGAATGACGGAAGGTTTACAACCCGGTGTAAATTCCTGTAAGAACGAGAACGGCTACCTGGTGACTGATGTTTAGAGAATATTATAGATATGGAGGTATCACTTCTCTGCCCTTTGAAATGGAGAAATTGAGTAAGAAATGAGAGAAGAGCTCGAACCCGAACCCACAATCGAAGATGCCGAAATTGACGTCCCACAACCCGACTTTAATGAGGTGCGAATAGCAATATCCCTGTGGAAAAACAATAAAGCAGCTAGCGCTGATGGTTTTCTTGCTAAACTATTCAAGAATGGCGGCTAGGAGCTGGTAAGGCGCATGCACAAGCTTTTGCGCAGAATGCATGCCCGAAGATTGTAATCTAAGTGTTCTCTGCCCAATCCACAAGGTGATCCTGCACACTGCACCAACTATCGCGGAATCAGCTGTTTGAATATCGCATATAAGGTCTTGTCAAGCGTATTGTGAGAAAGACTGAAGCCTGACGTGAACAGATTGGACCTTATCAGTGTCGCTTCAGACCTGGAAAATCTACCATTGACCAGATTTTTACAATACGCCAAATCCTGGAGAACACACACACCACCTCTTTGTTGATTTTAAACCCGCTTCCGATAGCGCGAAAAGGGGCTGCCTATATAAAGCTATGTCTGAATTTGGTTTCCCTGCAAAACTTATTGAGCAACACCGCCAGCTCAGTCAGAATTGAGAAGGACCTATAGAAGTCGTTTGAAACTAAACGAGGTTTTAGACAAGTTGACCCCCTATCGTGCGATTTTTATTTATTTATTTAATTATAAGTCTTTAGATTAGAATCCTTTCAGACTATGTACTTAGCTAATTTGTAGATTTCATACTAATTCTGTGCATAAACCAAACCACTTATAAGGCAGAGTTAAGCATCTTAAAAAAATTATTACTTGGCATCGGAAAATCCAAAGAGATAGCATCACAAGAAATCAAGTCTCACTCTCACTTAGGGACACGAATTTCGATACGATACGATACCATATCGATACTTTTGCCCTTCGATACCGATATTTTGTACTCGATGCTTTTTTAACGATACTTTTCGGCATCGAGTATCTAGACCCCGGTATCGTATCGAATTTTTTAAAAAATATGGAACTAATGAGCAAAAATACCGCTCTGCTGGTTGTCTCTCTCTAACTTGTGACGCGAATCGAAGGAAAATCAGAACCAAATAATAACAGTTAATTTAGCCGGAAAAGGCAGACGCCAGAAAAGTAAGAGTTGCCATTGATCTGTTGCAATATGCACTTAATACGTCCAAAAAGGTTACAACAAACTTGAAGTACTAACTTATTGTGATATTGTTTTGCCTTTATACTGAAAAAAAGGTAATACTATCCATCCAACGTCAACTGTTAATACACGTCCAAAAAGAGCGGGAGAGGTATCAAACGACGCGTCTTGACCGCTGTAACAATGATCCTAAGGGGGAAATCCGATATTTTATTTCGTTCAAGCGATTTTTGCAATTAAAGTAGAAAATTGTCTGTCATTTTCATGTGGTTGTTGTAGACACAGATATAAGGTGTTATAAAATGTTTTTGATTTGTGGGGTGTTTTAGAAACACGCTTCAAAAATATTGCATTTTCTGATGCCTGCGCTTATTCCCTATGTATATCTTGGCTACGTGATATGATCAGTCGAGAAGAAGCCGCACATGCAATCCAAGAATTTGTGTTCCGACAAAAATGAATTTTGGAATCACATAGAAACTTTAGCATCTGGTCGAGGAAGTGAAAGTGCAATCCGACAAAGCGAAAACATCAATGAATATATTCGTTGCAAACTACTTCCTTTAAGTGGCTATCTTTTGCGTTTTTGGAAGGAAAATAAGCATAAATATCCTCATTTGTCGAAAATGGCTTTACGATATCTAGAAGTACCAGCAACTTCTGTCCCATAAGAGCGCCTATTTTCAAAGGCAGGTTTAACAATGACAAAAACACGTAACAGGTTGAAGGGGAAGAGGTTGGATAAATTACTATTCATGGCAGATTGCACAGAGGAAGAGTGGGGCTTTTGATCTTCGTTTCTTGAAGTAAAATCTATCAAATTAAAAAAATCAAATTTGCTCATATTAAACTAGTTTATGTTATTATTTATTTTATTGAAGTTTATACGAACCTATGGTAATCATTTACAAAACGTATGAATTTGGTTGCAGCGAACCATTCGGTTATTGAGTGCTTGTTTGTCATGTACATTTAGCATCGATATTTTGACTATCGAGTCTTTTTGTTTCGATATTATCGGGTACCCGATATTTTTGAAGCGATACTTCAAATGAGTACAGAATCGATGCTTTGCATTCGATATCGTGTCCCTACTCTCACTGTAAGGCTTTCGATGCTTTCTCCTCTGAAAAGAAAAAAAAAAAACACATGCCAACTTTATGTCATTTCTTTATTCTCCGTTTCAAACCGCTCAAAAAGTGAGAAAACTAAAACCACTCTCTGTACATGGAATACAGCAGTAATAAAAATCAAACAAAGCAAAAGAACGTAAAATGAAATACGAATTTCGATGAGGGCTTAAGGCGGCTTCCTGAACCCTAACATTAAAATTTTTTATTTTTTTTTTTTGGATTTTTTTTAACCGTAAAAACATTCTTCATTCACTTGCAACACTGTGAAACAAAATGTTCTGCCATACGATCTAATTAACTCTCACCGCTTAACCTAATATAAACGCACAGCGTGAATTTTCTGTCAAAATTGTCTCATACAAATTTTTGTGCGTGACGTTTTCAATTGAGGTTATGGTCATTTTACGAATTGTTGTTTGGTCATTTTTGTTATTTCAACTAACTGTTTCAGACAAATATCTCAATTTAAAACGTTTACCAAATGTTGTAAACACAAGTTTGACTGTGCGTTTATATTAGGTTGAGCTGTTACAGAGATTGGTTTCGTTTTGTTGTTGTATAGCAAAATTTAATTTTTTTTTTGTTAGTTAAGATAATTTAATGGAAAGTGCTAAGAATAAAAGAACCTATCACATTATATATCCGTGACCTAAGCAAAAAGCATTCAAGGGAATTTGAAACGCTTCATGGAGAGATTTAAAAGTTATTATATTTACACCTAAATAAGCCTAACAAAGAAAAAGAAAGTCACGGTTAAATATGTAAATACCTAAAATCCATAATGAAAAAGTTTCACTTGCATGTTTGTGTGCTTGCTTGTATGTAATTCTGTTGAAATCAGGAAAAACCTCGCTGCCATCTGCTTCTGAAGTCTACAAATGATACAAAGTATTTCCATTATATCCATATTTCAAAAAGGTATACAATGCCATGAGTATACAAAGTAATAGCAAAATGTAATAGTGATGGCGCTGCCATATTACGATTATTTCAACACCCCCACTTACGGGTCGATTCTAAAGTGGTAACAATATTCATTTTACGGGCAAACAAATAACTTGGAAGCTTTTACACCCTTTTGGTATTCTGCCGGCTTAAGTTGCAGTTCAATTTCGTAACCACCAAAAAAAGGGTAACGTCTCGTAACCACGAAAAATTAAATATTTTTGTGGACAGAAAGTACTACAAATTTTGTACACATACTAGTTCACAAGAATTAATAAATAATATAAGCACTTTTTTACGCCAAGTTTGTTTTTGACATCGTTACCATGCGCGCTACAAGTGCGGGTACATATACCGCGTTGCCAACGGTTACGATTTTCGGTTAGATAATCTTCTGGCTACAAAATTTCCGGTTACGCTCAGTATCGGCACGTTAATGAAGCATAAAAAATTAAGTGAGTATAAAGAATAATTTCATGTTACAAAGTCAAAGTAATTTCAAAAAAGAAAACAAGTTTTAAGTTTAAGTACAATTTCGGCCACCGTGGTGTGGAGGTAGTGTTGTCGACCTACCATACCAAAGGTCCGGGTTCGAGCCCTGGTACAGGTTACATCAAAAAGTGGTTTGAAAAAGTTTTTTCAAAACAGGGTCGCCCCTCGGCAGTGGTTTGGCAAACTCTTTGAGTTTATTTCTGCCATGAAAGGCAAAAATTCATCTGCTTTGTAGATGCCGTTCAGAGTCGGCCAAAAACCGCAGGTCCCGCCAATTTGTAGGAAAAATTTCAAAGCGGCACATCACAAATTGGAAGAGAAGCTCGGCGCAAAAATCTCCTAGGAGGTTGGTGATATAACTATATTTAATTTATTCAATATATTATACTTTAAATGTTTTAATCTTTAATATAAACTAAACCCATTCATTTTGCACAAAAAATATGTTTTTCCGCAGGAAGACCTTTAGTAAGGCTATCAGCCACCATTTCTTCTGTATCAATATAGCGTAAATTCACTGATAGGTCGTAAATGCGTTCACGCACAAAGTGGTGACGCACGTCGATATGTTTGGAGCGAGCTATAAAACAGTCAGTTTCTGCAACGGCGATTGCACTTTGTTTGTCACATGCAATCTCTATAGCCTTGGCTCAAGATCTTGACCAAATTGCTTCAGCCAGATCGCCTCCTGTACTGCACCTGCCATTGTCATGTACATAGATTAATAGATTTGAGACTCTTTGTTTCGAGAGAGCGCTGTCAAAATGCACATTTTTTATAACATTTGTCGGGGTTAAGCTGATGCGGGGTGTGGAGACACGAAATACAGAGCCTGGACTTCCAGGCTCCCAGCCCCTCCCACACCAAGACCGTAGTGCACGGCTAAGCCCTCTTGCTGTGGTTGCGGATGTTGAAGGCTGCAGCCCGTCGCATGAGAGCATACTCGTATGCAACGGTTCTTCTTCAGTCAATACCTTCGGCCACAGCGGGGCGATACTTCAAATGAGTACAGAATCGATGCTTTGCATTCGATATCGTGTCCCTACTCTCACTGTAAGGCTTTCGATGCTTTCTCCTCTGAAAAGAAAAAAAAAACACATGCCAACTTTATGTCATTTCTTTATTCTCCGTTTCAAACCGCTCAAAAAGTGGGAAAACTCTATCAATATATGCCTCAGAGACTGATATTTTAAAAGAAGAAATGTCCCTGTCATACATAAAATTAAACTTAAAGACATTTAATTTAGTTGGTGTAAGGCCAAGCTTAGATACAATATAGTTGACAATGTCAGCTTCCGACAACGATGAGTGCAGCCGTGATACAAAGATCGATCTAGGAGGCGGCACAGCAATCACCTCTCTGGAAACAGCAGTTTGCACTTCATTATTATCATTATTAAGATCTTCAACATTGCCAAGAACATTAATAACGTTAACCGCAGGTACAGCGGCAATACCACTATTAGAGATAATAGCAGAAGCAGCAGATTTAGAAACATTGACAGAATTCGTTCTGTCCTCATTAACACAATTAGTAGCACCCGTAGTATTACCAGCAACGATAACAGAAGAAGCAGTGAAGGTATCAGCAGTAGAATTTTCGGCAACAGCAGTTTTATCAGTAGCAGCAGATTTAAAAGCATTAACAGAATTAGCACTGTTCCGTACAGTCTTTCTCTTACGAGACTTTGTAATGTTAGCCCCACTGCATGCAGCATTGGCATTGCCATTAACAGTAGCATTAGCATTCGTACAAGCAGCATGACATTCGTTTACAGCGACAGCTGGCGTAGATGAACGCTGGACGTAAGTCAGATCAGATGCTAAAACATTATGCGATGGGAAAAGTGTAGGATGACCACTGTTATTTACAGTAGTATTAGAACCAGAAAGAACAGGTGAGTGATATTGCAAATGACAATGCATGCACGACGATATGAGAGAAGGTGAAGGCGATAGAGCATTTGGAGTGAGTGCACAACTATTATTATCACTAATTAACTGCTTCGTGGCGTTGATAGAGTCAACAGCATTCTTTAATGTATTAACGCCATCGATCATCACTTCCACACACTTTTCATTGTTTTTGTTTATGTCGGAGTTGAGATGATTTTGAATATCACTTTTAACTATAGCAATTTCGGCAAATAAATCTTTGAATTTCATGTCGATGGCTATCAACGCGGTCTCCAGGCTAGCTTTATGTGAGGCCAACACAGTATCGTAGGCCCTGCAAAGCCTGTCAAACGAACCCAAGCAATCCACACAGAAATACCGTATGTTGCGATTCTTTATTAGCAAGTCCACATCGTAAGCGGCAATATTGCCTTCGCAGCAAGTGCGGTGGAATAAATTATTGCAAAGGCCACCACAAGGCACAACATGAGTGTCACCTCGTGACAAACTTTTATCACACTTAGCACAGAAACTAAGTGGTAGGAATGATATATATGTTTTATCTAGTATTATTGAAATTGGTATTACAAAAGTTAATAGTAACATTCTTATAACTGTTAATTTTATTGATAAAGAAAATATTTCATTTGATGCTAATGATGTAACATAAATAAATAATACAAGTATTCCACACAAATAATAAGTGGTAGGAATGAAAAGCAAATAAATAAAATAAGAACACGAGAGGGGGTGAAAAACACGTCCGCACTCAACAAATGTCAGTTCGAAATGTATATAAGCATGTCATGACTAATTTAATCATAACTAACGAGATCAATCATTAGTCATGACTAAATTCGTTAATCGCAAATTACACTGGATCACAAATTCCAACATTTTTTCTGCACCAGAGACGCCATACTGAAATTCCTATGTAAAATCACCTCCTAATTCCGAAAATCAAAGTTATTTTTACTTGAATGGTACCGTTTTTGAGATATTCACGATTTACCGTTATTTCAAAAAACAAAATGGATGGCTCCACTTAATCGTGTATATCTCAAGAACAAATTGAGCTATTCGAAAATTTACTATAATCAGTACATACAACACTTTTTGCTAGGTCCTGCAGATTCAAACATAGTGAACAATCATTACGGATTTTTTAAATTTTTTTTGTAAAAATATAAAAAAATTTGTACTTTGCGAGGAAGCATCTCGAAAACTTTTTGTTTCTTTGCAGATATTTTTTCCCCCCTCTAAGCTCTGTTTTATTACAAAAAAAAACAAGCTATCAGTGAACAAAATCCATGAACTAGTACAAAAGTTATAAGCATTCAAGTAAATATATCCATTTAATGCTTAAGTACCCTACTGGTACATATGTGTTAGTATTCGTATATCAGTTAGTTAGCAGGTAGATTTTCGAAAAGTTATTAGATACAAAAAGCTGTTAGTGTCGTTTTCTCAAACCTAGGCACATTTTAAACAAGAGCATATTTTTGAGGCAGGTAGTGTTTTCTTTGTAGGACTAGGGAACCTTTTTGTTTAGGTAGGCTTGAATTTTTACTGGATCTAAGTATAAATAAGAGTACATGCGCCTTGTTCCTTCATAATATCTGCAAGGCTCGCCGGATACTGTTCAGTTTATAATTGCAGTTTATAACCCGTCATTTACTTAAAAATAAAAAATGAATAAAAGGGCGCGAGAGTTTGAGTGTACAAATGATCCAGATATGTTCTGTTTCATCTGCGGTCAATTTATTGTTAAAAGTATGAGACGTTTGACTATTAACTTGAGCAATTTTTGCATTATCTCATATGTTTCCTTCGTATTTACTGCATGCGCGATCGGGATAGATGGCTTTTGGTTGCCAATATGCAATAATACGGCCTTTAAACTTAATTTATTGCCGTCTATGAACAATCGTCACTCTTTTGAATCATATGGTTCACCAAATTGTTTGAATAGACCAGCAATGTCTTTGCAGTAACAAACACTGTCCTCCTTCGTATAGTACTTGGAAAATTCTTCGTGACGAGTTCTATAATATGTTACCTTAACATCGGATGAAACAAATTTAAATTGTTGCATTCGAGAGGCGTGCAGTTCGGCCTTTTCCTTTGACAATTTCAAGTCCCTTATCCAATCATTGAGTTGTGCTTGTGACAAAGAATTTCTTTCGTTTTCCGTTTGAAATTCAGTACAACATGATGCCGCGTAATCAGATACTACTGTTGACAATGAAACTGGAGCCGGAACTAAAGTTAAATTTGATTCTGGCAATGTCGCTTCTGTTGAAATTAGTTCTGGTAATGACACTGTAGATACGCTCGCATAGGTTACTTTTCTGGACTTTCCAACCCCAAGTACTTTTGTAGTACAAATATAGCAGTCCGTTGAATGGCAAGTTGGTTGCCTCCACTTCATTGGTGTAATAAATTTCACACGTCGCCTAAATAGATAGTTTCAGAAATTAGTCAGCTATGCATTAAAAGGGAACAAATTCCTCATTTTTACAACGTACCTTTTTGTTCCGGTTTCCTTAGAAATCAATTCGACTGGGCATGTGGTGCACACAGTGTCCGGTGTCCATGGTTTTTCATTGTTTTTAGGCTCAATTCCAAAACACTTATAGTATGTAACTTTCAAAGGATTTGAAAACACACGTCTCATACTTTTAACAATAAATTGACCGCAGATGAAACAGAACATATCTGGATCATTTGTACACTCAAACTCTCGCGCCCTTTTATTCATTTTTTATTCTTAAGTAAATGACGGGTTATAAACTGCAATTATAAACTGAACAGTATCCGGCGAGCCTTGCAGATATTATGAAGGAACAAGGCGCATGTACTCTTATTTATACTTAGATCCAGCAAAAATTCAAGCCTACCTAAACAAAAAGGTTCCCTAGTTCTACAAAGAAAACACTACCTGCCTCAAAAATATGCTCTTGTTTAAAATGTACCTAGATTTGAGAAAACGACACTAACAGCTTTTTGTATCTAATAACTTTTCGAAAATCTACCTGCTAACTAACTGATATACGAATACTAACACATATGTACCAGTAGGGTACTTAACTCTTTTCGTCACGATCTTTCTGCGACATAAAAAATTTATTTTTTTGTTATTAATTGGTGAATATAGAATAAAAGTAACACACGAATTTAAAAAATTGTCTCTGTCTTTCTAGCTATAAGTGTCCTCTTCACTTAAAAGGAATAATAATCAATATTCGTGTATAATTTACAACATAGATTTTGCCAACAGTCGTAAAAACAATAAAAAGTAGGTGGCATTAAATGGATATATTTACTTGAATGCTTATAACTTTTGTAATAGTTCATCGATTTTGTTCACTGATAGCTCGTTTTTTTGTAATAAAACAGAGCTTAGAGGGGGGAAAAATATCTGCAAAAAAACAAAAAGTTTTCGAGATGCTTCCTCTCAAAGTACAATTTTTTTATATTTTTACAAAAAAAATAAAAAAAATCCGTAATGATTGTTCACTATGTTTGAATCTGCAGGACCTAGCAAAAAGTGTTGTATGTACTGATTATAGTAAATTTTATAAGCATTCAAATTTTTCAAACCGTTTTCGAATAGCTCAATTTGTTCTTGAGATATACACGATTAAGTGGAGCCATCTTTTTTGTTTTTTGAAATAACGGTAAATCGTAAATATCTCAAAAACGGTACCATTCAAGTAAAAATAACCTTGATTTTCGGAATTAGGAGGTGATTTTACATAGGAATTTCACTATGGCGTCTCTGGTGCATTTTGGCTGTAAACCAGTGTTATCAATCATTAGTTTTAATCATGAATGTATGACTAAGCTAGGTGCACAGGTGTATTCAACCCACCGAACATAAAAAGTGTAATCATTTGTTCAAAACTGCCATTTGCTTAGAAATTAATCAAAATGCCAGCGAAACACAAGCTGAACTTGAAAGCAAATCCGACAATACACATAAACATGACGACTTCTTTGATTTCAATTCAGATTCCGGTAGCGACAATGAATCGATTTCTCCGAGAAGAAAGGCTGAAATATTAATGACAAATTTTTTTAGCGAAGAAGCCGAGATGTATCTCTGTTAAATCGCTACCCACTAATAAAAAATGTATTTTTAAAGTATAATACTCCTATGCCATCGTCTGGACCTGTCGAAAGGTTTTCATTTGCTACAATGATAAATCTTCCAAAAAATCATAAATTATCAGATGACATGTTTGAGTACAGAGTTGTTATGAAGAATAATTTAAATTATTTTAAGAATTAGATTCTGAAACTGGCCTATTTACGGCCACGGTTGCCACTTTGGTCCAATTGGACCAAAATTGGTCCATAAAATCCATTTGGTCCATTTTTTTCAGACTTGGTCCATTTTTGGCAAGTGGTCACGATTTTGGTACTTTTTCTTCTTCACTTGGCTAAAATGACATCCCACATAGCAAATGGAAGATTCGTTAAGGTAAAAATCACCATAATGAGTCCTTTTCCACTACTTTTGATGACTGAAAACTGCTTAGTCAGTTCGGCGATTAAAAGAAGATTCGAAAAAGACTCCCTTTAATGAGTAAAATATGCTTTATTGAAAAAATAAAGTGTAGAACGAACACAAATTGATCATATTGGGGATCAAAAAATGATTGTATAAATTTTTTTTCTGATGGCTTTGATTCTAACGACATAATTTTCCAAACATAATCAAGTACTTCATTAGTTGAATATCAAAACGGTCGAATTAAGTAATACATAATCGCGAGTCGTGCGAAATAATTAACACCTATCAAATAATTTAAAGTAAATCTGAAAAATGTTTTGAAATAACATTTGTGGTTATAAGAAATAATAAAAAATGCACTAACTTTTTTTATTCACAGACATTTGCCATCTGAAATTTAAATGCACCGATCAAGACATGAATGGTATATTACAGAAGCACTTTGTCCATGCCAAAGATAGGCTAACAGCGGAAACACTCCAATATGCCAAGGGATGCAAAGGTCCACGAATTTCAATTTAAACATTCAATATTTTGATAATAATTGTTTTTACTTTGTTGTTATTAGATGTTAGTTTCTTAATTTAAATATAGTGAACGTCAAAAAATGTTAACATCATAAAATTGCAATAATTTGTCATTTTTGGTCAGTTATCAAAAAAGTATTTGGAAAAGATTCATAAATATGACTAGAAAATGACTAAATACTGATTACAAAAATGGGTGATAAAAGGCTCACCAAGATGAGTCGCGCCGGGTGTATTTTTTTCTCCCGACGAGGGAGTCTTTTCTGATAGAAAATGAGCGCATATATGCTTATTTTAATCATCCAGGAGACTCTAAAAAGACTCGAATATGATTGTAAAATTCAAAAAATGCTACGTGGGATAACACTACTCCCAAAATTTGGTCGGTAAGTGGAAGAAAAATATGTTAAAATTGTTACACAATGGAAACTTTTGAGGCTTCAGAATCTTAACCTTAGGTCAGATATGAATGTTTCCGCTTTTTGGGAGAAAGTTGGCTTACATAGGAATGGTATGAATGAAAAAAGTTTTGCGGACTTAATCAATTTCGTATACGACTTAATGAGTCTGCCACATATTTCGGCAGCCGCAGAGCGCAAATTTTTCGACCTATCCCTGATTAAAACAAAGCTTCGAAACAAATTAGAATTTGCTTCAATTAATAATATTATGCTGGCCAAAGAACTTTTCTCTCAAAACCCAGGCCCTCACTATGTTTGGCCTGTCAAAGATATAGGCGGGCACTAGAAATTGAAGAGCTTTATGCAATTTATTATTTTTCTGTATGTTTTTGTCATAAAATTATTCAAATATATGTATATAAAAGGCAACTTTTGTGTAACTTCTATTTTTTCACCCATACCACATCGAAGTATTGTGGCAGATACCTACCAAAATAATTTTTTTTAATATGCATAAATATGTGTATAAGACTGAAAAATTCACCTACATATATGTGATGAAATGTATTCCAAATTTGTTTAACGTGCAATGTGAATTAAAACACTTCTTTTTTGTTATTGTTATATGTATCATTTTTTAAAAATTACATAGTTTGTGTATAAATAAGAAAAAATAAATTTGGTCCTTTTTTTAGAGATTTGGTCTATTTTTGGTCCAAAAAACAAACATGCTGTGGCCACCGTGTTAACGGCAGTCACTTAAACCTAACCTAACCTCAGTAGAATAAATAAATTGGCCTAGTGCGTGTTGGACTCGCGCACTTAGGGTTCCGTACCAAAAAAAAGGTTAAAAATCACGATTGTTGTATGGGAGCTCTTAACCTGACCTACCTCCATGAAGAAATTTTTCCCGAAAATGAAAAGAATTTTCTGATTCTCTCCCCATACAAAATATGCGACTCGGCAGCCAATTTTGTATGGAGGTGTCAAAAATTCTTTTAATTTCCGAGAAAAATTTCTTTGTGGACTTTGCTCAGGAGGATTGTCTGAGTTTTCAGCTTTCAGGGGTTGTACCTTACACCCTGTATCAAACGATTGATTTTCTCTTAGTGCCTTACGAGTATTTTACCGGGGCATGTATTTATCTGACCACCAAAAAATACTGAATTTTACACTAAAACACCAAAGTCTAACCTAACCTACAGTAACGTTTTGTGTGCAATTCAGTATTTTTTTCAGATGCAGAAAAATATTTTACTTTTCCTGGTATTACAAAATATCAATCATAAATAAATAATCATGATTATTTGATTATGATTAAAACTAATCAATCGTTAGTCATCACCTCGTGATTGAACTAAATAATCATTAGTCATCAATCATGACTTACACATTCAATTATTAGTCATCAATCATTAGTTAACTAAATTTTGCCCAACACTGTGTAGTACTTCATTATTTTTGTCAAATCTGTAATCAGCAGCACCTCGCGGCTCTTTTTTCATTGCGTCATCTGTTTTTATCGGACACTTATTGAGACGATTAAATCTGGCTGTTCCAGATTTTTCACCTAAAAGTGAAACTACTGTGAAACTTGAAAAGAAATTGTCAAAATATAGTTCGTGGTCTTCAGAATTCTCCATATGATTAACCATTGAAGTTATGATCTTTTCTCCCACACCTGTAAAATCCTTCTCAACAGGATCTCTTTTTCCTTGATACAATTCAATATTGTAACAAAACCCAGATTCTCTACAGGCCATAATCCTTTGTTTTAACCCAAAACGTATTGGTAATATCGTACCATCTGCTCATCTATGGACAATTGTTTGAAAAATACCTTTAGTTTTAAAAAATTTCTTTGAGCTTTTCTATCAATGGCTTAATTTTAAAGTCTTTTTCTGGAACACCCTTGGTAACGTTATCGTTGTTAGCAAAGTGCAAGAATTGCTTGATTTCAAGGTACCTGTTTTTCGGCATACAGTTTCTTACAATTTTTATATCAACGTCATCGTCGGTGCACCAATACATCTTTTCAGATGGTAAACTATAGTATGATGTAAAACTCTTCTTCTTTAAATGGCCATCTAACCGCCTGAGCGATTTTGACCGTCCAACATAGCTCCACAGTCGTTTCTTCGTTGCGCCAATTGGAGACCCCACGCGATTGCAGGTCGCTTCCCACTTGGTCCTTCCATCGGAGTGGTGGTCTTCCTATTCCTCTGCTTCCACCGGCGGGTGCCGATAAGTATACCTTCTGGGATGATGCGTATTCGTTCATTCGAACGCCGTGGCCTAGCCATCGAAGCCGCTGTGTTTTAATGCGCTGTACTATGTCGACGTCTGCGTAAAGCTCATACAACTCATCATTAAATCTTATTCGGTACTCGCCGTCGCCAACGCGTAGAGACCCACAAATCTTTCGCAGAACTTTTCTCTCGAATACTCCCAATGCCGCCTCGTCAGATGTTGTAAGTGTCCACGCCTCTGCACCATATAGCAGGGCGGGAGCGATGAGTGGCTTGTAGAGTGTGATTTTCGTGCATCGAGAGAGGACTTTACTTTTCAATTGCCTACTCAGTCCAAAGTAGCATTTATTTGCAAGAGCAATTCTTCTTTGGATTTCTAGGCTGACATTATTGTTGGAGTTAATGGTGTCTTTGATGGGGGTGACTGCGCCTTGCACTCACCAGCGCCACCCCAAAGCGTCGACTCGTAGGTGCGTATGCGCCCTCCACTCCCCCGTGTGGGGGTGGAGCCTCCTCGTGGTGACACCTGGTAACGCTTCGGCGGCAAATTCGAGCGGCGACCTTCTTTCCCTCATCCCAAAGCCTTGTATCCTCACTCTTCGTTTCTCCCCCCCCCCCCCCCCCCCTTCCTTTTAGTAAGGGCTGGATCAAGGTGTAATACGACCCGTGCCGAGGATCAGCCTGGCTGGGGGCCCTCAAATAGCCCAGTCGCTAACGGAGTGCATCGAATACCGGGCGCCCTTCGATGCTATTTAGCCTTACCCGGGCATTGCGGATCTCTGCCCGGGCGGACCTTTCCCTTTCTCCGCAACTCGTGGGATTGAAAGATGGAGAATAATAATAAAAACAATAATAAAACGGAGAGCGGCTCTCCTAAAAAATTGCCGACTGGAGCTTGCTCCTCGAAGGCCACGGCTCGTCCGGGTCTTCAAAGACAAGCTGAGCGAATTGCTCAGCGTTTCGCTGCCGCAGCGGCAGCAAGACAAAGAAGGGCTGAGAGAGCATCCAGCCCGCTTCGTCCAAAGGTCAGCACCTCTCTTGGAGGGGGAGCTGGTCGGGAGGCTCAAAGCGCAGCCGCCGTCCTTCCCTCGGCCCCCATTGGTAGGCCTGTCACTCAGCGATTAGCGTCTGATGGGCCTGCTGATGTAGGTTCTGGGGAAGTGGGGACGGCTGGTGTTGGGGCCAAGGACACTATCCAAGGTAGAGCCGAGAGTATATCCGGCTCGAGCAGCCCAAAGGCCAATGTCTCTCGACAGGGAGGCACTGACCGGGTGGTCTCTGGTGCAGTCACCGCCCATCCCGTAGCCTCCACCAGCAAGGCTGCCTTTCAGCGTGAAGCGTCAGGTAAGTCATCTGGTGGGGTCTCCAGGGATGTGGGGGGGGCCAGCGCTAAGGCCATGGGGCAGGTGGCGAAGGCGGCAAGGAAGTCTTCTCACCAAGACAAGCGCGCGGCCGCTCGGATCCTACGCAGAAACGCCACCTCACCGATAAGGGAGGGGGATGTCTCTGCGGAGGACTGGGCGAAGGTGCAGCGGGAGCTTGAGTGGGCAAGGCGTACCTTTCCGAACTTCCGCGTTGACTGGGTCGAGAGTGAGGCAACCTCGAAGCGTCAGCGGTCAATGGAAGAGACGAACCCAACGGTACCGAAAAGGGCCAAGATACAAGGAGGCTGGACGCGGTCCTTCGCCGAGATCGCCAAGGATCGGAAGATCATTGGCGTCATAGATGAGAGTAGCGCTGACGGCAGGATCCCCAAACAGCAATGGAAGTGGATCGAGGCCGCGCTCGCTACGGTGGCCGTGAAGGTCATAAAAGACAACCCCGGGCCACTGCCATCATTCAAAGATGCAGGGCGGTTCCAGGGGAACGTCAAGCTTATTGCTTGTGATGACGAAAGGTCGGCGGTACTGTACAAGGCCGCCGTCTGCTTGATAGGGGAGGTATATCCGGGTGCGAGGCTCAAGGCGGTCGATGCGCGGGATATTCCCTCGAGGCCGAGAGCCAGAGCCTGGGTTCCAGTGACGCCCACGGACCCAGCAGACATCCTGGAGATTCTCCAGGTGTACAACCCGGGTGTAGTTACCCCGAACTGGAAAGTGGTGAACGTCGAGAAGACGGAGAAGGCCACGATGCAGATCGTCCTGCTACTCGACAGCGCAAGCGTCGGTGCACTGTCGAAAAATGATTACAAGGTGAGCTACGGTTTTAAAAACATCAGCCTTCGGGTTTATAAGGCGGACGTAGAATCCCTTGTCAATCTTGAGGCTCTGGAGGCGGGTGAACCCCCCAGCGAGGACGAGATGGAGGTGGACGAGGCGAAAGCGCCGGAACCTAGTGGTGGGTACGACTCATCGAGCTCGGACGGTAGTCTGGCTCTCAGGAGAATTTACTCCGAGAGTCAGCTTCTGAGCGATGGGGAGTCGGACGCGACGCTCACGGAGGAGAGCGCCAAAAAATTATGATGAGGGTCCTCCAGATCAACCTTCATCACAGTAAAGCAGCTTCAGCTGCGCTTCTACTGCGCCTGTCCTCAGGTGTAGTAGACATTGTTTTAGTCCAGGAGCCATGGATCACTGGTGAAAGGATCTATGGGTTGCGGACGCCTGGCTACAAGCTTATTTGCGCTCATAAAAAGGGTAAGCCACGTACATGTATTCTAGATAAGTCTACTCTTAATGTTTTTCTTCTTCCGCAATGTAGTGATGGAGATCTGACAGCGATAAGGGTTGAGGGGCTGGGTAGGAGGTGCACGTTTGCGTCCTTCTATCTGGCTCATGATCACCAGGGCCCATTACCACCAAACAACTTCCGGGAACTCGTGAGGCGCTCAAACCCGCGGGATGAAATGCTGGTACTCGGAGGTGACGCAAATGCCCATCATGCGCAGTGGGGCAGCACTGATACAAATGACCGGGGTGAGTCTCTTTATGATTATCTTCTAGGCACTAATCTAGGTATATGTAATAGGGGAAGCGACCCCACTTTTATCATTAGAAATAGGGAGGAGGTCCTTGACATTACCCTAGTCACGGATTCCTTCAGTGATCTAATCGAATCTTGGAAGGTTCTAAGCGAACACTCCTTCTCGGACCACAGGTACATTAGCTTCAATGTATCGCAAACTCCCACTAGGCCTAAGGTTTTTAAAAATGTTAGAAGAACAAACTGGGGCTACTATAAAAAGATTATCGTTAAAAATCTGCCAAACAAGGTACAAACCCCGACTAACATTTCTGAGCTTGACGGGCTCGTAAACAATTTCAGTCAGCTTTGTAGGACTGCTTTAGATAGGGCCTGTCCAAACAGGAGGGCGGCGAAAACCCGCAAACCACCATGGTGGTCGTCTAATCTCGAGGAGCTTAGGAAGTCCAGTAGGATGGCTTTTAACAAAGCAAAGCATGACGGTCATGAGGAATCATGGGAGGACTATAAGGCGAAACTTAGCGCGTATAAGAAAGCTATTCGTAAGGAAAAGCGATCATCTTGGGAAGATTTCTGCAGCCAGATTGAAACCACATCTGCCGCCTCCCGTTTAAGGAAGGTGTGACTTTCCTTGACATAGCGGGCGCCTTTAACAACGTCGTTCCAACTGCAATCACCTCGGCCCTAATGGACCTACGGGTGGACGCGTGCGTTGTGGAACTTATCTACAATCTGCTTACGGATAGGCGGATAAAAACTGAGCTAGGCGGGAGCGAAGTCCACAGACTCGCAAACCGAGGCACCCCGCAGGGTGGCGTTCTCTCTCCACTTTTGTGGCTGGTTACTGTAAACCAACTTTTATGTCTCATGGAATCAGAAGGCCATCAATTGATCGCGTATGCTGATGACATCTGCGTCATTGTAAGGGGAAAATTCCCGCAAACCCTCTGTAATTTAATGGAAGGGGCACTATCCACAATATCATCCTGGGCCAAGAGCTCTGGCCTGGAAGTGAACCCTGATAAAACCGAGTTAGTTCTCTTTTCGAGGAGATACAAGATACCAAACATAATACCACCAAGAATCGGGGATACGTCTCTAGTTCTGAGTGATAAGGTCAAGTATCTGGGGGTTATTCTAGATAGAAAACTGCTCTGGAATGACAACATAATGGATCGATCCAGAAAGGCAGCTGCGGCGCTTTTCTCCTGCAAGAGGGCAATTGGTGCCTCCTGGGGGTTCTCCCCTAAGGTGGTTCACTGGGTCTTTACGGCCATTGTACGCCCGATTCTCCTATATGGCGTTTTGGTCTGGTGGCCTGCACTGGCCAAAAGCACCTATCTTAAAATGCTGCAAAAAGTGCAAAGAAGCTCGGAGCTATGTATAACAGGGGCTCTCTGTTCTACTCCCACCGAAGCACTTAACACAATACTCTACCTACCACCCCTTGACCTTGTGGCGAGGGAGGTTTCTGTTATCTCGGCTCTACGTATACGGGAAACGGGTATCTGGTCAAATGGAACTTGTGGGCATGCCACCATCCTGGGTGCATGCGCCCCTGTCCCAATACCAACTTTCACTGATTACTGCACGTCAAGGAATGTATTCCTTAAGAACTACACAGTGTTAATACCAACGCGACAAGACTGGGATAGTAGGCAGCATCTTGTCTCGAACGCTGTAAACATTTTTACCGATGGCTCTAAGCTTGACGGGAAGGTTGGAGCGGGCATCTTCTCACCGGATCTGGGTCTAGAGGTCTCTTTCCGCCTTCCGGATCACTGCAGTGTATACCAAGCGGAAATGCTGGCAATACACAGAGCCGTAAGCCATCTGGCTACTGTACCCAGTGATGGCAAACGGGTCTTCATTTTCTCAGACAGCCAGGCCGCACTTAAGGCCCTGGGCTCATTCGTCGACAATTCAAAGTCGCTCACTGAATGCCGCAGATCTCTTAACGAGATGGCTCAGCACTTCAGTATCAACCTTATATGGGTACCTGGTCACAGGGATATTGAGGGTAACTGCAGAGCAGACGAGCTGGCCAGAAGAGGTACCACCGACCACATCCTTTCGGGAAATGACTCGGTAGGTATACCTATGGCCTCCTTCAAGCTCCGTGTGAGCACGAGCACTATAAGATCTGCAAACGAAAAATGGTCGGCAATCTCAACTTGCTAGACATCCAGGCTAACCTGGCCCTCATATGATAGAGGGCGTACTAAGGAGCTTCTTACCCTAACCAAACCAACGGTAGCATCACTTATAAGGGTTCTAACGGGGCACTGCCTAATTGGCACTCACGGTATTAGATTGGGAGCGACAACCTTCGACTACTGTCGCAGTTGTAGATGTATCGAGGAGGAGGAGAGTGTCCAGCACCTCCTGTGCCAGTGTCCAGCACTTGGCAGGCGGCGGTTAGCCTTTCTAGGGCAACCATTTCTAGTAGACCTCTCTGAAGTCTCTAGATGTGAGGTCAAGGCTCTAGCTAAATTCATTGTCTCCACGAAGTGGTTCGATCATCATGTATAGGCGAGGAAGGGACTCTCTTGTTTTCGAGTCCGTATAGGGTATCACAACGGGCCCACTGGTGGCCTAAGTGTCGGGCCGTAACCTTGTGTTTCGGTCTAACCCTCGCAACCTAACCTAACCTAACCTAATGGTGGATTCAAGGTAAACGAAGCCATTCACTATTTCGAACTTTTTGCTGCCAACAGTGGCCATATATATAATACTTCTATATTGCTAGTAAAGAACTGTGAAGCGTATCAAACATTACAGTACAGACACACAATGAGAGAAGAAGACAAAATCTAGTTGGCGTCGTCAATTTTTTTGAATAAAATCGGGTGATGAAATATGTGGATATTTCAAAGATTGAATTTATTTGCTTTTTCTTATTATTACTTGCACTAAACTTCGCTCTCACAATTTTTCAAAATTTAAATAATGCATTTTCTAACCATAGAAACCCTATAAGCTCAAATAATAAATAAATTACGCTTTATATTCAATAGATTGGCCTTTTCATATTTAGTTTACTCAACTGTGATTTTATCTTTAGTGTGTCTCGTGTAATCTATATATTAATAGGCTAACACTCTCCCCATAGTAATTTTCGCAACCCAACTTCATATAGTATTTATAGATAGATCCCTATAAAAGTTATATTGCCATCTTGGTATGGACTATTGCTACTGTCTCGCGAAACAAATTTTTGGAAATTATGCTTTGTTTATATGTTATTAAACAAAAAAGAAACCTACAAACTTTCCAAAACTCTCCAGCTATTTTGTAATCTCCAACAGCACAACATATATAAAAGCTTTTACCAAAAGCCAAAGCTACAGTATCTGACTGTTTCATTGTACGCTAGATGGACCAGTGTGCGCCTTGCGCAAGAATTTCACCACTACCCTCAGCGACATCTACAACCCAGTAGATAAAGTCTCGGATTCACAACAGAAATGATATACATGATACAGCAGTGGCGCAGGTGGTAAGGGTGCCGGCTCTGATGCGTGCGTTTACAGGATCAAGCACGTTTACAGGATCGGGGCAGGTTAAGTTTGGTTTTTTTTATAAATTAAACATATAACATATGAAAACCTTTTATCATAATATTTTTTTTTTTAATTTATTGAAGATTGGCCAGAAAAATATTACCAATTGTCTCATTTAGAGCAAAACTGTAAGTAGACGCTGGAAAGTATAAGTAGTTGCTTGCGTCATTTTATATAATTTTCCTTGCTTTAAAAGAATTAAAAAAAAAAACAATTCCCAATCGAAGTCAGGTGTCCTGCAAGTAGTATATATTTATACCCATTTTGGTATACAAATTGTACAATTAGTGTCTTCATAGGACATGCTCGAACAAATGTGACCAATTTATTCCATTTAAAAGAGACTAAACATGATCCAACTATGGAAGGTCGTGGCATGAGACAGCTGATTAAAAAGTTTTTTTATTTAATTTTGACATTATGCCCATTTTTCAGTGTAATTTTGACCATGCGATCACCTGTTTATTGAATCATGAGACTAAAAAAGTAGTAGTCTACTACAATAAAATATTGGAAAAGCATATTTTCTAAGCAGGAGATGTATTTTTCATACTAAGAATGAAGTTAGTTATATAGAATAAAATATTTTGATAGCAACACCAGAAGAGGATTTTTCAAAAATAGAAGAGAAAAAAGAAAAATATCAAAATCCATGCAAAGAAATGTAAAGCAGGAGTTATTAGCTTTCAGATGTTGTTGAAAATAATCTGTAGCCTTACTACAAGCCGAAATCTAATCACTTCAGTTGGTACATGTTTTCATTACCTTATGAAAAATTTCAGCAGTATTTATATTAATACCCTAACTCTGTTGTACTACCACCCTAATGTGTGAAAACTTTGAGTGGCATCACCACCTCGCAAAATTTCGCACTTTTTAAAAACTACGAAAACCACACAAACCCCTCTGCTATCATTCATATGCAGTAATCCAGGAGCTGCCACTTGCTTTTATTTGTGTGGCAAAAAAATTGTGCTAAATCCTGTACAACATCATTTGAAGCCTAAGAAATCCATCTTAACTACTCATGGCTTTAGCTGCCATTATGCATACTTAGCATAGACTTGACTTGACTTGAGAACTGTCACTTAGCACTTAGAAAAATAGGAAGAGAGCACACTAGCCAGTTTCAAATACGAGTAAAAGTTTCCCATATCGAATTGCTTTTTAAAAGTAATCGTGTGATTTTTTACATATAACTCAGTAAAAAGTACCAAAACGCATTTTCTTGGCATTAGGTTTCGATTTTCTGAGCTTATCTACAATCAGTATATAGTCAATGCCAAAAAAAAAATTATAAAGTATTTTGGGAGGAAAAAAATTTTTATTTAGGTTAGCCTAATTTGAATTCAATTTATTTGACAGTAAGTTTTGCGGCTGTCATATGAATAATATACATCCAAAAATTCTTGTCCCTATAGAATAGTTGGAGGATTTTATTCAAAATGTTAAAAAAAAGGTATGGCGTCACACAGTTCTCTCACGGTGCTCACTAAACTTAGAATTTACATAAAAAATCAAAACTCAACAGAATTCTAAGGCAAGTCAAGTAGGGTAATCGGATACATGCAAACTTCATTAAACAGAACGCTAAGTGTCAGTTCCAAGTCAAGTCAAGTCTATGCTAAGTATGCATAATGGCTGCTTTAGCTTACACGCTCACGCATATGGGCAATCCTGTAAGCTCAAAGATTTTAAAACTCATTCATTTTACATACATACATACATATTCATACATACTTATGAGGGGAAGCCATGCGATTATAAACTTTACCGAAAAATTGAGATATCGTCATTCTCTCTGCCGAAAATTTCTGCGCATTTGGTTTCTTCTACTCGGTGCGTGAAACACTTGCTCAAATTTTTTGCCCTCATTCCTTTTACTAACCATAGATACATAAATAGATTTGAGACTCTTCGTTTCGAGAGAGCGCTGTCAAAATGCACATTTTTTATAGCATTTGTCATTGGTGCCACTCCGTGAAAGTGGAGTAAAACTGAGTATGGGTATTTTCATCATATATTTTGGGAATTTTAAAGGTTTTGCTTTTAATTGGACTTTTGAAGGGGTAAATAAATTTTTCGAAACTTATTTTTCAAAAATATGACAAATTAACGTATCTGCAGGCATAAATAAACAAAAATATATGTACAAATGAAGTTTAAATGCGTCATATAACACTGCCATGAGTTGATAATGAAATATTGAATTTATTGATAAATATGGATTGATAGGATCAAAAGCGCTATAAAAACCGTTGTTGGGTGCATGGGGGCTGGTCCTCTACTAAAAATTTCTGAAGTTCTTCTAACAAAATCAATAACATAAGGCCAAGTAAAAAATGTACTTAAGGTTTTTTGTTGATAAATTTTGACTGGCTTATAGTATTGACCTTCCGCCTGCATATTATTATCAGGGACACCGAACCGCATGTTTTGATGTAGCACCCAACATTTTTCATAACTTCTACCCTTCTACCCCAAAGCTAAAGAGTTACCGACTATTTCGGTACATTTTTTCGTTGTCTCTCCTGCTCTCCTGAATTGTACAGAACAAATTTTCTAAAATTTTTGCACGCCATAACTGCAAAAACACCTAGAAATAGTAGGGTAATGTAAATTGGCATACATACATTATGTTGGTGTAAAACTGATAATATGAAGTATGTAAAAGTAAAAGTTAAAGAAACAGTTGAAAGACGTACATATGTAAATTAAAAAATTTTAAAAATTATAATTTTGTCACTTAGAAAGTTATTCCCGAGGATGCTTCAATTGCCTACCTCATGGGTGGTGTGGAAATGGCAAGACCTTTACTTTAGTACCAACTCACCAATTTGCTTCTTCTGGCAAATGTTTCGTTTGTTGGTTAGAGCCTTTGTGGATCAAATTAACGCACGGGAGCGTGAGTGAGTGGAGCCTTCTATAACGTACGAAAAGGCGTTCATGGACATTTATCAATTGAGCTCTTATTTTCAATAAAATTTAAAACAATTTAATAGCGAGATGATAAAATATGTAAGTATTTTACGACCTTTAGGGCCGTTTTCACGACTAGGCGTCAAATTTTTCAACTTTATTTTTATATTCACCAAATTTTTGGAAAAGGCGACTGATATAAACCATTGTATAAGTAGAGAGGTAAACGCAGTTCAGGGATGGGCATAGTGCACTTAATTTAGTGAGCACTACTGGTTTCACTAGCACTATTTTGTTAGTGATAGTTAAAATTGAAATTCACTATCACTAATTTTATAGTGATAGTGAAAATTCAAAAACACTATAACTAAATATTTAGTGATAGTGAAAATAAATTGCACTACCACTTGGAAAATGCACTAAATTACCACTAAAATTAGGAAGCTTAGGTTGATAACCCATGTTTGCTAGTTACCTTCGTATGTAATATAATAGTTTATAATTATTTTTCATGTAAATAAATAAATGCATCAAATAAGTAAGCATATAAGTATGTATATGTTTGAAGTTCTAGTTTTTTAAATTTTTATTTGCCTTCTTTAATACCAGCATTTCAAATTTAGAGTCATTGAGTCAAACCATGTCAACTGAGTCAACGAATAAAAACCATAAATTTATGTAGCTAAAGATAAAACAAGAAAACAATTTTAACATTTTTTCGAAATTCCTAATGGTTTTCAAGATATTCAATAATATAGAATTTTGAACCATTTCAAAGAAAAATTCATAACTCACGACTCGTTTGACATATGTAAGTATATGGACAAAATTTTTTTTGGTATTAGGGAAACGTTATCTCTTCACAATAGATGTGTGTGATAACAATTATTTAAACAAATTAAATTTTAAATGCATTCTAGGGCTACTATTGCAGTGAACATTTTACACAATTATCCTCGAACGCTTACTTATCTGTTTCAAAAAGAAAAAATTTGTAATTCCTATTCAGAATCCTAATCGTGGTCAAAAATCGAGAAAAATCCAGAAAAACCAACCTAAAATATGGATCTTTGACCACGATTAACTTTTTTTGCACAGGTGGGATCGATGGGAGTCTTGCAGTTTTCTTTCTGGGGGTTAACCTAAGCTTTCCACAAAAATTTAGCTCTATCGAAATTTCGTTATACAAGATATCTAAATTTAAACCATTATTAGTTTTTGGTATCACGAATGGAGCAAATTTGGCTCTAGCTAGGGAACTATAGGGTTTACAAAAATAAATAACTAAACTAAAAAAAATAACTATTTTCATTGTCGATGAGGAGCTTTGTGACGAACAAACGGCAAAAGAAAATTTTTCGATACATATAACCGTTTTCGAGAAAAATCCAGAAAAGTCTATGCGTGGTATTTATGTGCATATAATGTATAGAATTAGATTTGCAATCGCGATATCTTAGAACTGGTGACTCCTAGATAAAACCTGTTCACACCGTTTTTGTAGAGAATTTTCAGGTCTACAACTTTGTCTCAGGTAGTTTTAAGATAAAGCTTAACGTTTTCCAGAAAAACGCAAAAAATCTAAAAATTTGGTATTTTACATTTTGAAAATGAGATTTTTAAAAAAGAGATGTTATGACATGCTTAACACCTACCGTGCTTTATGATAAAACTTAACGTTTTCCAGAAAAATGCAAAAAATCTAAAAATTTGGTATTTTACATTTTGAAAATGAGATTTTTAAAAAAGAGATGTTATGACATGCTTAACACCTACCGTGCTTTATGAACATTTCTTATTTCTTATGACATACAAAATTCGATACCAACTGTCTGAATAGGAATTACAAATTTGCAATAGTAGCCCTAGAATGCATTTAAAATTTAATTTGTTTGTTGTCCATATATGTCAAACGAGTCGTGAGTTATGAATTTTTCTTTAAAATGGTTCAAAATTCTATATTATTGAATATCTTGAAAACCATTCGGGATTTCGAAAAAAGGTTAAACGTGTTTTTTTGTTTTATCTTAAGCTACAAAATTTATGGTTTTTCTTACTATTAACAATTCCTGCAAAGGAAAATAGTCTTTCCACTGGCGCAGAGGATGGAAGAGCTGTGTTATATGGGTGTTTCCCCCGGAGGGTCCACCGCGAACAAAATATAAAATGTTGGCAAAACAATTTTTTTATAATTTTTATAGCAAAAAGGGATGTCAAGTTATCATGATCAAATAATATTTTTAGCGTAGTAGATTTACAGGTATAAAAAAAATTCTTTGAAAGTTTAGAATAGGGATTTCCTACTATTTCCTAATTTTTAATAAAATTTGCTCTTAATTATTTTTATTCAGGAGTGATGTCCTGTTTACATGAATACCCCTAAATACAAGGTACATTTATACTTTATTTAAGAAAAATACAATGAATTGCAACAAAGGTTAGATAACGGTAATTTTCTAATTGACTTTTATTGATGTGCTAATGTAACGTACGTACCCTTAAAACTATATTTTTGCTTCTTACGTCTGTTTTAACGTGTGGAAAATAGTGAAAAGAGGAACACAAAGTTAGTTTATAACGCAGAGTCGGAAAAGAAAATTAATGAACAAATTTTTTTTTAAATAATATTATTTTTGGCCTACTAAAGTTTGTCGTGCAACGTACCCCAATTCAAAATTTGCGCTTAAAATTTTTTAATTTATCGTGTACATTAGAGCATATTAATAAACATTGTTGAAAAAGTTCTCCAACCAGTAAGTGTTATACCATTTTGGAATCTTTATTTAACAGGTAAGTTTTCAAAGTAGTTTATAAAACTAGTCTGGTATAAATTTTATTCACCAAGCCTACTCAAATGTAGGGCTACTAATTGGGGCCAGGGTCCATTTTAAAAGTTTGTCTTAGTTTTTAAAAGTTTTAAGGATGATTACGAACATTCTTTTGGACTTTCTAAATACAAGGATATAAGGAGATAAAAACGCAGCAAACAGAACCACAAAATCTTCTCATTTTTGTAGGCGGCATGAAAAAAACCGAGCAAGGGTCCAAATTTCTCAAAATTATGAAAATTGTGAAAAATCTCGAAAACCGTGAACATTTTACCTAGCTTTTTTTCTTTTGTTTAATAGACAATCGAGTGGCCTATAACCAGCTAAAAGGTATTTTTGAATTTCTAGACACTCTGTATGACGTCCTGTTTTTGTAACGCAACGTGTGTAACGCGACGTTTCTTTTAATATTGTATATAAAAAAATCGAAGAAGTATATTCGAGGAAAAAAGAAGTCTTTTGTTGAAGAAAATCAATCTGGTTAAACTGTTCTAAGTTACATTAAAAAATGTTTTCATTATTCGCAGAATTTTGCGTTTTTGTTAATGCATCTAAAAAAAACTTCTGTTTTTGTCACGCAACGAATCAGTGTTTGTTTGTTTATATCTTCGAGAAAGATTTCTCCACAGATCTCTAATTTTGGCTATATATAGTGCTTAGGAAGACTTATTCATAGACTATATTCAAAGTCAGGAAATTTAAGCGATTCGGTAATTTTCTTCACGTTGAATCCGTACGAATGTAGCGTGCGTCATCTGGGAAATGCCCATATTTTAAGAACATCTTTCTTATTGTGGGAAAGCGGCGTAAAGCATCAATGTTGCTATCATCGTCGTTCAAGTATAAATCTACTTCGGTTTGTATGGCTCCGCCATGTGAGCTTGTTTATTGACTTGTATCTAAAGAATGAAATTATTATAAACAATACACAGATTGGCTTTATTCAATATTAAGCGTCATTGTCGAATTCCAGAAATAGTTTAGTAGCACGCATGGAAGCTTGCGAATTATTTTCACCCTCAACGGTATTATTTTTAAATTCCATGGCGTATACTTTTATTTTGTCCCGAACGTGGCCTAAAGTGTATGAATTAGCACTTTCCAGTAAGACCTTGCAAAACTTTAATTTTATATCGGGGAGGATGATTGCGGCAATAACTGCATCCCAGGAGTCAGAGTGCAAATAAAGATATTTTTGAAATCTTTCAAGTAACTTGGACTCCATTTGACTACTAACTTCCGTGAGAAATTTGAGATTTTCGGAAGCTAAACGCCGAATTTTTATTTTTATGGACACCAATGTGGGTGTGTATGTTTGTACAAATTATTATTAGCGATCTTTACTGTATTGTTGGCAACAGTAAGACAATTACTTTTCAACATTTACCATTGGATATCAAATCAAATTTTTAGTAAAATATCATGACTCACTACAAGTTTAGTGATAGTGCATTTTGTAGTTATAGTGCAACTTTTCACTATCACTAAAAGGGATAGTGATAGTGATTTTTAATTTTCACTAACACTAATATTTACTGATAGTTAAAATCAAAAATCACTATCACTAAATTTTTGTGATAGTTATTTTTGATTTTAACTATCACTAAAAAATAGTGGTAGTGCATTTTTAGTGGTAGTGCAAATATGCCCAACCCTGACGCAGTTATTGACATAGGCAGCCATCTTAGCCATTTGACTTTTATTGAATTTATGACATTTCATTAAAATCATGCTACCAGAGTTAACAGCAGCAAATGTTTTTTGCCCGAAATCTGAAGTTTGTGAAAATAAATTAATTTATTTTCAAAAAAGCAATTGCTTCGAAAGGCGCGTGAATTGTAAAAAATAAATTAATTAACTTTTAAAAACGTAATTTGTGAAAAAAAATATCGGAAAAATGAGCTGCCTCTTCAAAGGATGCGAAAACACCATCCACTTTTGCAAAGGCTCAACAGTGAAGTTTTTTCGGTTTCCCGCAATTCCTTTTGTAAGAAATCAATGGGTTCAAGCGTGCCAAATAGAGGAAGTTGATCTTCCTAAAAATCCGTTGATGTGCTCAGTGCATTTCGCTGCTAGCGATATTAGTATTACAAACAATAAAAATTATTATCTAAATGTGCAGTGCCAAGTTATTATGCGAAAACAAAGTAAGAACGCAATATATAAAATGTGCATAATTATTTATAAAATATGTATGCATTTTTTAGAGTGCAATTAGTGGAAAGCTTTGTCAACAAAAATCTCGAGGCTGTGGACACGTAAGTACTTTATAAACAAACATTAAATTGAAAATAACTGACTTAACTTTTATGTCTCGAAGAGATCCCGATGACCTACAAATTCAGAACGGTGGAATCGCACGAAAAATTGTAAGGAAATTTACAACAACAATAAGCACACAAACTGAGTAAGTTCGTTAATTTATAAATTATTTATTCCTGCGAACTCTTCAGATAAAATTTGCACCATCTTTACTAAGCACTAACAGCCTCATTCCCTTTGACGAACGATACGCTTAACGAACGATACCAGCGCTGACGAATGTTACGCTGGCGATTATCGTGTAGGCTTACGTCCATCGCCAACTAAACGAAAGCAACGGTCAAAGTTTGCAACTCTGTGCTCTGTGTTTGTAAGAAAATAATTTTTTATATATTGTGCTTATAAATTTATATATTTGGCTAATATATTAATATTAATATTAATATTAATAATGTACCAAGCTATTGCTCTGACTTTGTCGGAAGAAGCTGAGCTTAGGCTACAAAGGCGGAGATTGCGTGATGTGACGAATGTTATTGATTTACCAGAGGCTGAGCATGTCAACTAACGTGTGGTTATTTGCCTCCTGTGGAAATCAATGTTGGAAAAACAAGCGTTTTGACCTCGGTATATATAGCCCTAAAGAGGATTCTCGATTTTTTCTTTCTGTGAACAGTTTTTTCATAGTATTTATGTGCAGAGCACCTTCCTGCTTAGACGGACTTCGGAGTCAGAAGTTTTCCACTTCAATTGCAAATATCTCTTCACAGAAATAAATAGTGAACAATTAACTTTTGGATTATTGATAACGAGGTCGAAGTGCGTATTTTCATATCCCTTCCAGCATTTTTGGAATTGTTTTAGTACTTGTTTCCTAAAGGAAGCAATAAGAATAAGCTATAGCGTTGTGATATGTGCGATATACCTGATAATTAAAAGTATTGCAGAAATACTGGGGATTGCATAACCGGTCTTGGACCGACTGAGGGTTATTTTTTGAAGCCGCCTAGGCGATATGTGTTCCGCATATAAACGCTATGATTCGGGACCCTCATTTGGAATTTAACCTAGGCAAGTTTTTGGTTTTTTGCATATATTTTCTAAAATAATAAAAATATTAGATCGCCGGGGGCATATTCGTATTACTGGAACATCTACCTATGAAATGTTTGGATAAATTTGCGCTCGATGGCGGTCGTATAAAATTACCTGAATATTTTATGCGCTTCACACATCCTTTATAGGATATCCAAGTTTTGACAAAACACCCCTTTATTGACTTTTTAACTACTGAAATACTTACGATTTAAATGGTCTTGTGTTGTAGATTTGTTCAAAATTTTCGAGTGAACAAGGAGGTGTTCCAATATATGTGGTAAATAAAACGCTTCCGGTTGATTTTTATGATTTGTAACAAAGTTTAATGAATATTATTAGTATTAAATTAATTAAATTTGCACATATATGTAGTAACTCTAGTTTTAATTTTTACGCGCTCGTCGCTTAACGTCTGCGAATTTCCATTCCTCCTTTTTCAAACTCTTTTAACTGTTCAACACGATGGCCGCGCTTCGATTTTTTGTATATCTAACGCTTCGTTGTATTTTCGGCATGTTGCCGCTTAACCCTTGGGTGAACTACTCTATGGGTTGCCAGCTGTACAATTACTTGCTAGCTATACTTAAACCTAACTCTTAACCTAAGACCCTTCCTACAATCGGCCGTCCTGACAGGTTATTCGACCCTGAATAACTAGGACCACGGCTTCATGTTTTCGGCTACGGTTGTAGTTTTCATCGGTCCTTCTTGGTTGCCGATCTTCTCCACCTCATATCTGCCGTGGTTTAACTTGACGGCTACCCTATATGGCCCTAGATACTTTGGTCTCAACTTCATGGCAGTACCGAATTGCGTTTTTTTAATAGCCACTAAATCATTAATATTATAAGTTACTTCTATTTTTCTGTTTTTGTTGAAGGTTCTACAATTTTCATTTTGTATTTTCCTTATATTTTCTTGGGCTTCTTCCCTTACTAAGTCCCTTTCTCTATCTAGGTCCTCTACTGTTAAATCGTCTAACATTTGACGCAAATCCGGGTACTCATTCACCCGCATGTCCAGTCCGGTAAGAACTTTAAATGGCGTTGTTTTTGTGCTGCGTGGTATAGTGTTATTTAGCACCTGTTGTACTTTGGCCACATGGTTGTACCACTGGGTGGGGTTGCTTTGACACTTCTTTGAGATCATTGGAATGACCGTTTTGTGGATACGCTCCACTTGCCCATTTCCTCGAGATACCCCCGTTGCTATTTGTAAGTGTTGTATATTTTCCCTGTTGCAGTAATCTTTAAAACTGTTTGATGTAAACGCTGCGCCCCTATCACTAATGATGCGCTCAGGATTTCCAAATATCGACGCCTGTTTTTCTAGTCTATCTATAACCTCTTCGACCCCTGTAGATTTTGTCGGATATAACCACGTGAATTTCGAAAACCCGTCCACTATCACTAGAATATGATTATATTTTTTCTTCGTTTCGGTTAACGGCCCCACGTGGTCGACGTGATAAGTCCCTAATGGTTCACACGCTTTATCAATTGGATTTAAAAGCCCTTCTTTTTTGCCTCTTTTTACCTTCTCAATCAAGTTGGGCACGTAATAATTTTTCTCCACTAACTCTTGTGTTTTCTTGGCCGCGAAATGATTCTGGTCGTGTGCCAATTTGATTATTTCGACCTCCATGCTGGACGGTACCACCAGTAACTCTTTAACGATATCCTTGTACAGTATACCGTTCCTTAGAAAAAAATCTTCATAACTTCCCGATTCTAAAATCTTCTTCACAGCTTTTATCCAAGCATCCTGTTCCTGTGCCTCCCTCAGTCTAAATGTTAGCGCATCTTCGACAATCATACAATATATGCGGCTCAGAGCATCTACATGCCTCATGCGCGAACCCGACCTGTGCTCTACCACGTAGTCGTACTCTTGCAAATACATGGCCCACCGCATTACCCTATCTGGCACGTCGGTTTTCTTAACCGTCATGGTGAATGCGTTGCAATCGCTCACTATTTTGAACTTTCTATCTTTCACATAAATATGCCATTTCTTCAAAGCCTTAATCACTGCCAAAACCTCCAACTCAAAAGCGCTGTATTTTTCTTCCGCCACAGTGGTTTTTCTGCTCATGAGCTCTACTGGGTGAAACAACCGGTCCTCTGAATCTCTTTGCAACAACACTGCTCCAAAGCCGTACTTTGATGCATCGGCGTGTATCTCCGTTTCTGCCGATGGATCAAAAAGCTTTAGGGAGGGTGCGTTTATTAAAGCTTTCTTCAACTCCTCTACAGCTAACAACTGCTCTGTACCCATTTTAAAATTCTCTTCCTTCCTAAGCAGACCTGACAATGGTTTCGCGATAATTGCGTAGTTTTGAATGAAACGCCTAAAGAACGATGTCAATCCTAAAAAGCGCTGTATTTCCTATCTACTTGACGGTATAGGAAAGTTTTTTACGGCTTTAGTCTTTTCCACTGACGGTAAAATGTTTCCATTTTCCACTATGTACCCTAACCAGTTAATTTGCTTCCTAAGGAACTGACATTTCTCCCATTTGATTTTTAATCCGTATTCTCTAGCCCTGTCCAGCACTTTTTTCAATTTTCCCAACGACTCTTGCTCATCCATGGCGGGAATTACAATGTCGTCCATGTATGCGATAATCGTGCCATCTTGCAACAAGTCCTGAAATACTGCCCGGATATATCTGCAGAATACAGCCGGCGAGTTGGTAATCCCGAATGGAACGAAACAAAATTCAAACTGTCCGCTATGTGTAACAAATGCGGTATACTTTCGCGAATTCGGCTCTATTGGTACGTGATAAAAGCCATTTCTCAAGTCGAGTGTAGTGAAGACTTTTGCCCCCTGCAACTTGTCTAACACCTCGTCGATTAACGTCATCGGAAAATTGTCCCTAACAATTTTCTCGTTTACCTTACGAAAGTCACAGCAAAATCTTTTCGTCCCATCTTTTTTCTTTGTCAACACCACCGACGTACTACATTGTATAATTCCCTCTTTAAGCATATCTTCTACCTGATGATCTATATAACGCTGATCCTCATAGGACACTCGACGTGGGCGCTGATACACGGGACTATCATCTGTCAGGACAAGCTTCATCTGCACTGGTACACTGGTTTGTTTTCCGGGTACGTAGGCAGTAACCAGTTTTCTTACTTCTTCAGCAATTTCTTCCTCTAGATGCGATACGTCTATATCACAAGTTTCTTTCTTTGAATCACTTTTTCCGGCCAAACACAAAACTTTGAACTCGCTAAAGAGATCCATTTCACCATCTTTGCTCTTCCCTTCCTTCGAAACCTCACTCTGAGTTACCCCCGTCAGCCTCACCTCATTGCTATTTGATGCGCTTCCCACGGCACCACCTCTTATGGTGTCACCGCTATTGATAGTCTCTGCGATTTCGCCCACTAACATCGCTGGTGTATTCCCATCTCTGCGATCTGGCTAAACCACTCCAGATACGCCACTGGGAGACCCAGGCCCAATCACTCCGTGGTTCCCTTTTCCACCACTACTGTCAGCCATATCTTGCGTACTCGGTTTTCGGAACTCTACTTCCCCTTTTCTAATGACTAACTCTACGTCTTTAAGCACATCACTACCTGTTATAGCAGCATACGGCATGTCGCGTTCTTTCACCACGTGGAACGTTACTTCCAATTTCATTCCATCAATTTCGATTTCGGCCTCGAAGCTACCCAATGTCGTGAGTTGCCCCTTTCCTATTCCGAACAATTGACGCCTTTCCTTACTTAGCTCAATATCTCCTAGCATCATGAGCGTATCGTATCGCATTATACAAGAATCGCAGCCCGTATCTACTAACGTGCTATTAGTGAACCCGTTCATTGTTACGTCAATAAATATAAGGTTACTTCTCGATTTGCCCCCAGCCTGTTGCCCTAACGTATTTGCCCGTTCATCTTTAACTGCCGTATTTCCTGTACCCGATTTGCAATCTTTGGCATAATGGCCCTTTTGTTTGCATTTGAAACACGTCACCTTGCTTGAATCTGAACTTGCCAAGTGGCCTTCCTTTTCACATTTAAAACATTTCTTATTTTGGTACCCTTTTCCGCCACCACTTTTCTCCGACCCTATCTGAGGTGTACCCAATCTGTTTGACGACGTTTGGGAACCCCTTATCTTCTCATATACCCGTATTTGTTCTTTGAGCTCACTGAGGCTCTTCGCTTGATATAGCACAGACTTGTTTAACCGCGTATCTTGCACACCCTCTACGAAATATTCTACAACGCTCTTTTCATCGAGGTGGATTGGCTTCCCTATCTCTATGAGTGCATATAAATACTCGTGAAAGCTTTCCTTCGTCTGCTTTCTTCTACTTCTAAGCGCGCGGTGAACCTCTCAGGCACATAATCATTCACCAAATTCCTCTACAAGGGCTTCTTTTAACCCATCCCAATCTCCTCTACCTGTCAACCCTCGAGAAAATGACCTTGCAGCACCCTTAAGTAACTGCTTCGCATACACATATTTTTGTAGGTCATTCCAACCTACCGTGTCGGCAACTTCCTCAAATTCCATCACCCAATGATTCACACCACGGGTACCGTCACCTGAAAATGAGGAGACGCTATCCTCTATATCACGCAGCGTAAACATCGCCCTTTGCCCATTTAGATTATTAATAGTATCTCCATATACTGAGTTAGTAGACTCATTTTCACCTACCGCTTCTTCTTGTTCTTCGCCCTCAAACACTAAATGCTGAAGCAAACGCAACTGCAAGTCCTTTTTCCTCCCTGATACACTCAAGTTAAGCTCCCTTAGCTTCTCTTTCAACATTTCTACGGTCATTGCCTTTATGCTATCAGTATCCATCGTGCTTTTTCGATTTTATTTATGCGGCTCTATGAAAAAAAAAACAATACACAAATATCGATATACTCTCTTTGCCTAAACTTTTCTACTCAATCCCCGTCTGAGCATATGCACATGTGAACATGCACTGCTTCCACTATAATGTAAATAAAATCGAAGTTACACACATACAAAAACACAAGGCAATTTTATGACACCTGCGAGTACTATCAATTATCCTCCTACACTCGAGGAATGCAAATTCGCTCTCCGATACATACATAGAAATATGTGAAGTGTATTACATATTCTAATTAACATTTCCAATAGCAAAAGAAAGAAAGAATTACATATTATTATAACAACACAAAGCTACTATACCACTGCTTCTCTGCTGCCTGCTGCCCGTCTTGCTTTTGCCTCCGCTGTCACGATAGTTGCCTTACTTGTTATCTTTGCTGTTGATTGTTTGTTTTTATGTTGTTTTCTTAAAAGCCACAATATGGTATTTTTGTTTCGCTTAGTTCGACAAAGCGAAATATGCATGTATATCTGTGTACACCATATAGCTTTAACTTTCTTTCAATTAGTTTGACAAAGCGAAATATATATTTATGTACGCACTTGCTTACACCACTTTCCTATTGGACTTATTACTGTCTCTTTTCGCTTAATGCTTATTAGCATCCCATCGAAATTTCGTTTACTGCTTCTGTTTCAGTTGCACAGTTTCTCTTCATGTATTTAGTTTTTAGAATACTTGCACTCGGCTCATTTCTTTAGGAACACTTCACTATTCTCTGTTCACTCTTTTTCTGTTTCGTTTTAGCGAACTCTAATTTCGAATCGCGTAGCTTTTGCTGTACACTTGTACTTGGGTAGCTTCTTTTGGGAACAGTTCACTGTTCGCTGTTTCTGTTTCGTTTTCACGAGCACTAATTTCAACTCGTGTAAGTGTTGCTGTTCTCGCCGCTGCTGCGCAGTTCGTTGGAGCACCAACTTTTTAGGTACGTCAGCTGCGCAGTCCGTCGGAGCACCCAAATTTTTCACTGAATACGCGTACCTTTTGCAAGTTCACCTTACACACACAATTCTAGGGGATTTTCTCGCAACTCTTTTTAATGTTTTTTTTTTTGCACTAGCAATCGATTTTCACTTTTAAAATGTTATTTTGCGACACGTAAAAAAATTTGTTACGCGTTTTCACTTAACGCCGACACATCGATCCCGGTTGAGCCCACATTTGTGGTAAATAAAACGCTTCCGGTTGATTTTTATGATTTGTAACAAAGTTTAATGAATATTATTAGTATTAAATTAATTAAATTTGCACATATATGTAGTAACTCTAGTTTTAATTTTTACGCGCTCGTCGCTTAACGTCTGCGAATTTCCATTCCTCCTTTTTCAAACTCTTTTAACTGTTCAACACGATGGCCGCGCTTCGATTTTTTGTATATCTAACGCTTCGTTGTATTTTCGGCAGGTTGCCGCTTAACCCTTGGGTGAACTACTCTATGGGTTGCCAGCTGTACAATTACTTGCTAGCTATACTTAAACCTAACTCTTAACCTAAGACCCTTTCTACATATATTTTCGACGACATCAAAGAATATTTGAAAGAATCATTTTATAGGACGTATTTACCGGCTCAACTGAAACTGTCCACGTTCCTTCGTTTTCTGGCAACAGGCAGTTATCAGAAATCAATTGGAAACGAAAGTATTTCGTATATGGCCCAAACCACTGTGGCAAAAGTAATTGACGAGTGCTTATCGATTTTTGAAAACAAATTCTGCCGAAATTGTATAAATTTTCAAAGGAGTCAAGCAGAGGAAAGGGCAGTTATTGAACACTTTTACACAAAATTCGGCATTCCAGGTGTTGTTGGCTGCTTGGATGGCACTCGCGTGAAGATCAAGTCACCTTCTACAGATGTGAAGCATCTATACTTCAACCGGAAAGGCTATTTTAGCTTAAATGTACTGGCTGTAAGTATGCTAACCGGTTACATCGACTCGAAAATTACGGAACGCAACAAAAACGAATTCTTTCTCGAATAGATATGCGATCATAATATGCTAATTACTTTTTTGGACTCAAGACATCCAGGGGCTAATCACGATTCCTTCATATGGAAGCATAGCGAAGCTGAAAGGCATCTTAAAACATTGTACCAAAATGGAAAAGACAACTTTTGGCTACTAGGTAATTATCATATACTAACAAAACAAATAACAAAACCCAGCAGCCGTTATGACACACATTCTTTTTTATTTAGAAGATTATTATTGATATTCTTGTATGCCTTTACAGGTGACTCCGGGTATCCTCTACAGCCATATTTAATGACACCATTTAGCCCTTCAAATGCAGCTCAGACACGATACAATGAAGTACATTGCAAGGCCCGAAATCTCATCGAACGCTGCTTCGGTGTTGTGAAAAACAGATTTCGCTGTATCATAGGCTCAAGAGGTCTTCATTATTCTCCCGAAAAAGCGATGAAAATAATAAATGTTTGCTGCGCGTTGCAAATTGTATGCATTTCATATAAACATGAACTTCCACTTAGTTTGAACAGCGACGATTATTCGGAAGAAAATGCGAACACTGACCATAGCCACTTTCTCGATGAGGAAACATCGATTACAGCTTTGAATATAAGATTACAAATATCAGAAAGCCTATTGTGATTATTTTGAATGTTTTGAAGGTAAGTAATATTTAATTATTTATATCTTGCTTCATTTTACACACCCACCCACCTTTTCTTTTTGTCGGCAGGAAAACTGGGTTCCAACAAAAGTGAAATTGGCGATTCTAAACGCTGACAACGTACAGAAAAGAATTGATTAGGTTTAAGCAAATTTATAGTTTTCAAAGGAGTCTGACCTTTGCCGTGTAAAAGATAACACACGCAGAAACCGTCTGGCTTGGTAGAATGCTATTTCAATTCTAATTTTATTTAAGCTTAAGAATTTCAATATAGCATAAATATGCCTATTACAAAAATGTATTTATAAATGTAAGTACATACATACGTATGTACATTGTTATTAAAGAAAAAGAATGTGTAGCTGTACAATGGGATCATCCGATCGACCGGTATCCGGAATAAGAAGTTATGTATTTCAGTATAGATATGTACCCATGTACATGTGAACTTATGTTGTTGAATTTGCATATTGTCGAATACCAACATCTGACACTCTTTGTGAGAGCTACGTAGATATGTACATATGTACCTTATTTCAGTAGGTAGGTGATCACCCAAAACATCTGTTGAAGGGTGGTTGAAAAATAGCTGTTTAGTGGGTGGTGCAAAATATCATCATATAGAATTTTATACAGCCGTGTCTAGTTTATTTTAACCAGTCAGCTGAAAGCCTATGCCGCTGGTTCGTATAATAATTTATACTAGTATCGCCCGTGGTCGAAATTCGACCAATTTAAATTTTCTTCAGCTCCTCTAAAAATAAAACTTTGAAATAAAATACTTATTTTCGAAAAAATGTAGCGAAATAGTCGGGAACTCTTTAGCTTTGGGGTCAAAGGGTAGAAGTTATGAAAAATGTTGAGTGCTACATCAAAACATGCGGTTCGGTGTCCCTGATAATAATATGCAGGCGGAAGGTCAATACTATAAGCCAGTCAAAATTTATCAACAAAAAACCTTAAGTACATTTTTTACTTGGCCTTATGTTATAGATTTTGTTAGAAGAACTTCAGAAATTTTAAGTAAAGGACCAGCCCCCATGCACTCAACAACGGTTTTTATAGTGCTTTTGATCCTATCAATCCATATTTACCAATAAATTCAATATTTCATTATCAACTCATGGCAGTGTATATATGATGCGTTTAAACTTCATTTGTACATATATTTTTGTTTATTTATGCCTGCAGATACGTTAATTTGTCATATTTTTTATAATATAAGTTTCGAAAAATTTATTTACCCCTTCAAAAGTCCAATTAAAAGCAAAACCTTTAAAATTCCCAAAATATATGATGAAAATACCATTACTCAGTTTTACTCCACTTTCACGGAGTGGCACCAATGACAAATGTTATAAAAAATGTGCATTTTGACAGCGCTCTCTCGAAACGAAGAGTCTCAAATCTATTTATCTATGGTTTGTAAAAGGAATGAGGGCAAAAAATTTGAAAATTTGAGCAAGTGTTTCACGCACCGAGTAGAAGAAACCAAATGCGCAGAAATTTTCGGCAGAGAGAATGACGATTTCTCAATTTTTCGGTAACGTTTATAATCGCATGGCTTCCCCTCATAAGTATGTACATATATGAATGTATGTATGTAAAATGAATGAGTTTTAAAATCTTTGAGCTTCCAGGATTGCCCATATGCGTGAGCGTGTATAATTGTACAATTTTTATACCAAAATGGGTATAAATGTATACTACTTGCAGGACACCTGACTTCGATTCTCGGGATTCTCGGTGAATCGGGATTCTCGGTGAAGACAAAATAGGGAATTGTTTTTTTTTAATTCTTTTAAAGCAAGGAAAATTATTTAAAATGACGCCAGCAACTACTTATACTTTCCAGCGTCTACTTACAGCTTTGCTCTAAATGAGACAATTGGTAATATTTTTCTGGCCAATCTTCAATAAATTAAAAAAAAAAAATATTATGATAAAAGGTTTTCATATGTTATATGTTTCAAGGCAAATTTAATTTATAAAAAAAAAAAAACTTAACCTGCCCCGAACCCGTGCTTTTGAACCTGTAAACGCACGCACCAGAGCCGGCACCTTTACCACTGCTGTATAATGTATATCATTTCTGTTATGAATCAGAGACTTTATCTACTGGGTTGTAGATGTCGCTAAGGGTAGTGGGGAAATTCTTTACGCCATGCGTGCACGGGTCCATCTAGCGTACATCGAAACAGTTAGATACTGTAGTTTTGGCTTTTGGTAAAAGCTTTTATATACATATGTTGTGCTGTTGGAGATTACAAAATAGTTGGAGAGTTCTGGAAAGTTTGTAGGCTTCTTTTTTGTTTAATAACAAAAAAACAAAGCATAATTTTCAAAATTTTTTTTCGCGAGACAGTAGAAATAGTCTTCATTCTTAGTATGAAAAATACATTCATTCTTAGTATGAAAAATACAATATTTTATTGTAGTAGACTACTACTTTTTTATAATAATGGAATAAATTGGTCACATTTGTTCAAGCATGTCCTAAGAAGGCACTAATTGTACCCTTTTTCTACCTAAATGGGTATAAATGTATACTAATTGCAGGACACCTAACTTTGATTCTCGGTGAAGACAAAAATGGAAATTGTTTTTTTTTAATTCTTTTAAAGCAAGGAAAATTATTTAAAATGACGCCAGCAACTACTTATACTTTCCAGCGTCTATTTACAGCTTTGCTCTAAATGAGACAATTGGTAATATTTGGTATTAAAAGTTTTCATATGTTACTATATGTTTCAAGGCAAATATAATTTATAAAAAAAAAACCTTAACCTGCCCCGAACCCGTGCTTTTGAACCTGTAAACGCACGCATCAGAGCCGGCACCTTTACCACTGCTGTATCATGTATAACATTTCTGTTGTGAATCAGAGACTTTATTTACTGGGTTGCAGATGTCGCTAAGGGTAGTGGGGAAATTCTTTACGCCATGCGTGCACGGGTCCATCTATCGTACATCGAAACAGTTACATATTGTAGTTTTGACTTTCGGTAAAAGCTTTTATATACATATGTTGTGCTGTTGGAGATTACAAAATAGTTGGAGAGTTCTGGAAAGTTTGTAGGCTTCTTTTTTGTTTAATAACAAATAAACAAAGCATAATTTTCAATTTAGAAATAGTCCATACCAAGATGGCAATATAACTTTTATAGGGATCTATCTATAAATACTATATGAAGTTGGGTTGCGAAAATTACTATGGGGAGAGTGTTAGCCTATGCCATGCGTGCACGGGTCCATCTAGCGTACATCGAAACAGTTAGATACTATAGTTTTGGCCTTTGGTAAAAGCTTTTATATACATATGTTGTGCTGTTGGAGATTACAAAATAGTTGGAGAGTTCTGGAAAGTTTGTAGGCTTCTTTTTTGTTTAATAACAAATAAACAAAGCATAATTTTCAAAATTTTTTTTCGCGAGACAGTAGAAATAGTCCATAACAAGATGGCAATATAACTTTTATAGGGATCTATCTATAAATACTATATGCAGTTGGGTTGCGAAAATTACTATGGGGAGAGTGTTAGCCTATTAATATATTATAGATACTGCTGAAATTTTTCATAAGGTAATGAAAACATGCACCAACTGAAGTGATTAGATTTCGGCTTGTAGTAAGGCTACAGATTATTTTCAACAACATTTGAAAGGTAATAACTCCTGCTTTACATTTCTTTGCATGGATTTTGACATTTTTCTTTTTTCTCTTCTATTATTGAAAATTCCTCTTCTGGTGTTGCTATCAAAATATTTTATTCTATATAACTAACTTCATTCTTAGTATGAAAAATACATTTTCTGCTTAGAAAATATACTTTTCCAATATTTTATTGTAGTAGTCTACTACTTTTTTATAATAATGGAATAAATTGGTCACATTTGTTCGAGCATGTCCTATGAAGGCACTAATTGTACCCTTTTTGTACCAAAATGGGTATACATGTATACTAATTGCAGGACAGCTTTGCTCTAAATGAGACAATTGGTAATATTTTTCTGGCCAATCTTCAATAAATTAAAAAAAAAAAATATTATGATAAAAGGTTTTCATATGTTACTATATGTTTCAAGGCAAATATAATTTATAAAAAAAAAACCTTAACCTGCCCCGAACCCGTGCTTTTGAACCTGTAAACGCACGCATCAGAGCCGGCACCTTTACCACTGCTGTATCATGTATAACATTTCTGTTGTGAATCAGAGACTTTATTTACTGGGTTGCAGATGTCGCTAAGGGTAGTGGTGAAATTCTTTACGCAAGGCGCGCACGGGTCCATCTATCGTACATCGAAACAGTTACATATTGTAGTTTTGGCTTTTGGTAAAAGCTTTTATATATGTTGTGCTGTTGGAGATTACAAAATAGTTGGAGAGTTCCGGAAAGTTTGTAGGCTTCTTTTTTGTTTAATAACAAATAAACAAAGCATAATTTTCAAATTTTTTTTTCACGAGACAGTAGAAATAGTCCATACCCAGATGGCAATATAACTTTTATAGGGATCTATCTATAAATACTATATGAAGTTGGGTTTGCGAAAATTACTATGGGGCGAGTGTTAGCCTATTAATATATAGATACTGCTGAAATTTTTCATAAGGTAATGAAAACATGCACCAACTGAAGTGATTAGATTTCGGCTTGTAGTAAGGCTACAGATTATTTTCAACAACATTTGAAAGCTTATAACTCCTGCTCTTGTAATTTTGAAAATTCCTCTTCTGGTGTTGCTATCAAAATATTTTATTCTATATACCTAACTTCATTCTTAGTATGAAAAATACATTTTCTGCTTAGAAAATACTTTTCCAATATTTTATTGTAGTAGACTACTACTTTTTTATAATAATGGAATAAATTGGTCACATTTGTTCGAGCATGTCCTATGAAGGCACTAATTGTACCCTTTTTCTACCTAAATAGGTATAAATGTATACTAATTGCAGGACACCTAACTTTGATTCTCGGTGAAGACAAAAATGGAAATTGTTTTTTTTTTAATTCTTTTAAAGCAAGGAAAATTATTTAAAATGACGCCAGCAACTACTTATACTTTCCAGCGTCTATTTACAGCTTTGCTCTAAATGAGACAATTGGTAATATTTTTCTGGCCAATCTTAAATAAATTAAAAAAAAAAAAATATTATGATAAAAGGTTTTCATATGTTACTATATGTTTGAAGGCAAATATAATTTATAAAAAAAAAAACCTTAACCTGCCTCAAACCCGTGCTTTTGAACCTGTAAACGCACGCATCAGAACCGGCACCTTTACCACTGCTGTATAATGTATATCATTTCTGTTATGAATCAGAGACTTTATCTACTGGGTTGTAGATGTCGCTAAGGGTAGTGGGGAAATTCTTTACGCCGGGTCAATCTAGCGTACATCGAAACAGTTAGATACTGTAGTTTTGGCTTTTGGTAAAAGCTTTTATATACATATGTTGTGCTGTTGGAGATTACAAAATAGTTGGAGAGTTCTGGAAAGTTTGTAGGCTTCTTTTTTGTTTAATAACAAATAAACAAAGCATAATTTTCCAAATTTTTTTTCGCGAGACAGTAGAAATAGTCCATACCAAGATGGCAATATAACTTTTATAGGGATCTATCTATAAATACTATATGAAGTTGGGTTGCGAAAATTACTATGGGGAGAGTGTTAGCCTATTAATAATAATTTATATTGTTATGCTAGCTTTTTTAAAATAAAATAAATGATAAAAAAAATAATTGAATAGGCTACGAAAAGGCATGTTCAGTAACATTGAATTTATTCAGTCTTTTAATTCTTACAAGCTAGGTACAAAAATATATCAAGAACAAAACAAATAGCACTTCAGGGGATTCAAATAACTGAAAACTATATATAAATAATTAATTTAAAAAATATAACATATACACTGGTGTTCGATAAAATAGTGGCAAAATTGAAAATGGTGTTATTCGAAAAATATATTTATTTATGTGATTTGGATAATTTTCATTTAAAACATAGAGAAATCTATAACAGAAATCCGATAATATCAAGTTGTAACGTTTAAACAAGATTCAAGAAAGTTGAAAACATTGAAAAAATTACCATCAAAATTTCTCTATTTTTGGCCGGAGGTAAAAAAAAAATTCCCCAAAACCCAACATCTTCGACAAAAAAAATTCGTTGTACCACAGAATCTCAGAATTTTTTTTTTAATGATGGTAATTTTTTAAACGTTACGACTTGATATCGGATTTCTGTTATAGATTTCTCTATGTTTTAAATGAAAATTATCCAAATCACATAAATAAATATATTTTTCGAATAACACCATTTTCAAATTTGCCACTATTTCATCGAACACCAGTGTATATACATATATATATATATATAACAAAACAAATAGCACTCCCGGCATTCATATAACTAAAATAAATAAATATAAATAAATAAAAATAAATAAATACATTTATGTAAATGTGCACCCTTAGTATAGCCTCTAAGGCTTCTGTCTGCCGTCTGCCATTGTATAACTTTACAAGTAAGTTATGTATCAGCTGTTCGTCCACAGCTGTGCTTGCCCATGTAAAAAGCTTGATATTCAGAAGCTGCTCAGCGCAGAGTCGTACTCATTGGAAGCAGAAAAAAAAGTACTTATGCTATTGGAATATACATCATAAATAAATAAATAAGAGAAATTAGATGCCGCAAATTATTGTTTAGAGAGGATCAACTCAATTAGAATTATTTTTGCAATAGTTCTACTTATTTTATTACCACTTTTTGATATCTTTGAAATATTAATAAAAAATATCTGTGCTACCTATAAAAGCAACCATGTAGTTCATGTTGTCGTGAAAATTTTCTTGTTCTTCTTTAATTACAAAGAAATGCACGTGCCAAATTTATCATTTTCTCTAATTATTCCAACGATAACAGTGTTTTTCGTTTTTAGGGTGTATCTTAATGAACTTTCCTGCAAATTAAAGTGGATTGTCTAAAATACGCATGCTTATTTCTTGTTTTTCGTTTTGTGTTTACATGGTGCGTACCAAGCGTACAAATAATGGTGCGTTTACGTGAACATCCGCGCTGCTTAGGCGCTGTACTTTTATGTAGCCTTACTTTTTAAGAAAGTGTTAAACAAAACTATCTTTTTATTGATATTTTAGAAAAACTAAAAGGATTTGAACAGTGAAGGATGGGTTTTCATGTTACGAAGTCACCTCATTCTTATCAGACCCCTTTGAGACATGCTGGGAATCCACCAGAATCACTATTTAAAAGAATATGGTACTGTTCAATGCCTAATATTTATCGGATTTTGCCGAGTGGGTGTCAAAAGACGCGTATTGACCCCAGCATCTATAATCCGAATGCGGAAATTAAAATTTTTATTTCTGTGAAAAGTTATGGGCAAAAAACAAAAAAATTTGGCCTACATCACTCCAAAATCGGGGGCCTGGTCCGTGGTATTTATGTGCAGAGCTCCTTTCCGCGTTGGCGGCAGCGCGAAAAAAAATAACGCAATCCAAAGTATTTCCGCGAAGAACACTTTCTGAAGTAGTCGTTCAAACAATCACATGAAAATTCGCAATTTTGGTTGCGAATATCTCTCAAACGAAATAAGACATTAAAACTTCGGGTTCGGATTCTTGATGATGAGGTAAAGACGCGTCTTTTGACACCCCAATCGGCAAAATTCGATAAATAATAGGCATTGAACCGTAGTCCAGAATGGTACCAAAAATATATACATATATATATATAACAGAAAACTTCGGACTTTTTCATCCAGACACTTGGACTAATTAAAAATTGATATAAAAAAAAATTAGAACTTTGGACTGTGGCGGACAGACACTTGGAGTAATAGAGAATCGAAAATATTCGGATAAGACAATTTATTGCAAATAATCCAGATATTTTCTAACTGGTTAATCATATAATATGATGGAAATAACTGTATTAAAAATGAAAACCACATTTTATTTTTGTTAATGTGCAAAATATTTGTATTTTTATTCAGCTGAGGCTTATTATTAGTAATTTTCCAAATTTCTAAATACATTTTGATACTAAATTCAGTAAAAGAAATTAACTAACACAGCAACCCATCTGCAACATTCAGTCCATTTTACCACTAAGCTGTTGCATCCCTTCATTTTTAATCGACCGGAAACCCAGCCACGAGTGAGTGTCAAACTCCCATGAGTTAGAAAGAGAGGGAAGAGAAAGAGATGCCGACATATCTTACTTGTAGATCTTCACAATGGCCGAGTCGAACAAGCAACCAGCTGCCATGCTGTCATTATCTATGGCTGGCGATTCCACTGCTGAAGCCGCTGCTGGCGTTGATGGTGATGAAGATGGGCTGGTTCTTCCCCTATTCGATGGCCTACAAGCTACTTGGGTCGGTGTACTTGACACCCCAAATATATGGGCCGCCACCTGTAGCATGTATATTTGCCGCATTTTCGGCAATTTTCTTTTTGGTCCGGCATTTGAGGTCAGCAAAAATCTGTAATTAATAAAGTTAATAAAATCTGAAACACATGTAAATGTATTAGTATAATACCTTTCTCCACTCATTCCCACTTCTTTGGGGTGGACCATGGGAGTTCACCTTCTCCGCAATCTTCCTCCATTCCAAGAGTAGGCTCAGCTGAGCAGACGAAAAGGTGGTTAGTATTATGGGGGGACAAGCCACATGCCGGACAAACATTAGGCAAGTCGGGGTTCAGTCTGGATAGGTAAGAGTTTAACCTATTACAATATCCAGACCGGAGTTGGGCCAGCATCACTCTAGTCTCCCTAGGCAGCCCGCGCTCCTCTTCGGCAACGGGTGGAGTTGTTGCCTGAAGAACGGCGTTCGCTGGAATAGAGCTGACATAGGAATTTACCGAATCGGTGTGGATAAGGGTGAGGGCCTGCCGGTGCACCTTAGGATCAAACGGCGTGGAAATCAGGTGCCGGATCTCATCGAAGTGTTTGCGTAGGTGGCTTCTTATCCTCCTGGGGGGCGGATTTTCGTTGACCAGGCGTCCGTTCGGGTGCTGCGGTTTGCAACAGTTGAATAGGAATTGCCTGGTCAACATTTCGCTATGCTCTTTAACGGCGAGCATTTTCGCTTCATTGTGAAGGTGGTGCTCAGGAGACATAAGAAGACACCCAGTGGCGGTTCGAAGGGCGGTATTCTGGCAGACCTGAAGCCTCGTCCAGTGTGTGTCAGCCAGCCCCGACGACCATATAGGCGTCGCGTAGCTCAGTACCGGCTGACCAATTGCTTTGTATGTAGCTAGTAACGTTTCTTTGTCTTTGCCCCAAGTGCTGCCAGCTAGCGACTTGAGGATTTTGTTACGGCTTTGGACTTTATTGACAATTGCGGTAACATGAGCGCCGTATTTGAACATGTTATCAAACGTTACCCCTAAGATTTTGGGGTGTGAGACAGTTGGTAGCTTAACACTATCAACGTAGACGTCTAATTCCATGTTCACTTGCGTTGTCCACGTCGTAAATAAGGTAGCCGAGGACTTTTTCGGTGACAATGCCAGGTTTCTACCAGCGAAAAATTCCGACACGGCTGGGAGGTACGAGTTTATGCGAGAGCAGAGTTCTTCAACGGAGGGGCCCGTTGCCAGAATCGTACAATCATCGGCGTAAGAGACGATCGAGACACCCTCTGGTGGGGGGGGGGAAGTTTCGATATATAATAGTTAAATAGAAACGGGGATAGGACACCACCCTGTGGCACCCCTTGTTTAACTATTCTGGGTTTTGATCGGGCGCCTCTGAATTCTACCGACGATTGACGACCACTCAGATAATTGGCCGTCCAACGTTTAAGACAGGGGGGAAGGGACGAATCTTCCAGGTCTTTCAATAGTCGAGCATGATTGACCGTGTCAAAGGCTTTGGCCAAATCAAGCGCAACTAGCACTGTCCTGTGGTTTGGACGCTTTTGGTTTAGTCCGTCCCCTATCTGAGTGGTAATGGCGTTCAGCGCGGTGGTAGTGCTGTGGTTTTTGCGGAAACCATGCTGATGTTCGGCGAGTCGCAAATTAGCGGTGAAATATGGTAATAAGATGGATTCCAACACTTTCACTACTGGCGAGAGAAGTGATATCGGGCGATATGACTCCCCTACGGCAGCTGGTTTGCCAGGCTTTAATAGTGGGACCACCTTTGCCTGTCTCCATCTTTCAGGAATGACAAAGGTGGACAAGGAAAGGTTGAAAATGTGTGTTAAATATCTTATGCCTTCGTCGCCGAGGTGTTTTAGCATCAGCATGGAGATGCCATCGGGGCCTATGTACTTGGTGTTCTTAGATCTCCGTATTGCCTCTTGTACTTCGGTTGTGGAGATGGCAATGGGCGCATCGCTGTTTTTGGGTTTATGCGCTTCCCTGGTGGCTCGGCGAATTTCTTTGGCTAAACCTAGCAGAGCAATATGCGTAAACAGTGAAAAAAGACGATTATCGCAAATGTTATTATGCAGAAATTATGTGCTCCAAATGTGCTCTTGAAATAAGCTACCACCAAAAAAATTGCTCCCCGTTTTTTTTTTTAAATTTCATGTTCTGCTAGCTTTAGGCTAAACCTAGCAGAGCAATATGCGTGAACAGTGAAACAAGACAATTAGCGCAAATGATATTATTCAGAAATTATGTGCTCCAAATGTGCTCTTGAAATAACCTACCACCAAAAAAATTGCTCCCTTTTTTTTTTAAATTTCATGTTCTGCTAGATTTAGGCTAAACCTAACAGAGCAATATGCGTAAACAGTGAAACAAGACGATTATCACAAATGTTATTATGCAGAAATTATGTGCTCCAAATGTGCTCTTGAAATAACTTACCCCCAAAAAAGATGCTCACCTTTTTTTTTTTTAATTTCATGTTCTGCTAGCTTTAGGCTAAACCTAGCAGAGCAATATGCGTAGACAGTGAAACAAGACGATTATCGCAAATGTTATTATGCAGAAATTATGTGCTCCAAATGGGCTCTTGAAATACACTACCCTAAAAAACATGCTCACCCTATAATAACCATATCTGGCTTTCTATGTATTGTTTTGTACATACATATACACTTATGCATTTGTGGACATTAAGAAAGAAAATAACTAGCGCAGTAGCGATCATAGCTGGTCAGCTTGTGCAACAAGTGCAAAGGATAGGTATTTTTTAGTAACTCCTCATTGCTAATCATCTATCTGCGCAATGTGTTTGAATTCTGTAATCATTATACTTATATATGTTGTTCTTGTGTGATATCAAGGAAAGTGCGTGAAAAGTGTTGTACTATTTGAAATACACTTACCTAAATATTTAGTTTTTGGTTGTGTTTTAACTAATTTAAAGCGAAATTTTTTATTTCAAAATAACTATAAAACTTTGTTTAATTAAAAAATTAAAATGGGAAGAAAGCCAGTTGTCGATTTAAATGTTTTAAAAGAAACCATTTTAAGATGCAAAAAAGACATCATTCTCCACGATAATAAAATTGTTTCGAAAACTCACGAGATATGGACTCAAATTTCGAAAGAATTAGGTGGTTTTAAAAGCAGTTTCGTGCAATAGAAATGGTATTCGCGATTTATAAAATGGTAAAACAAATAAGAGTAAACCTGATGAGTTACCGAGCCTTGAGAAATCGAAGAACGATTTCACATTGGATTCTACGGTGAATTCTTTTCAATCACTAGAAACTACTCTAAGTATTACATAATATAGGAGATTTATAAATTTTAGGATTAATTATTTTGTTTCAATTGATTAGGGGAGCATCTTTTTTGGGGGTAGGTTATTTCAAGAGCACATTTGGAGCACATAATTTCTGCATAATAACGATTTGCGATAATCGTCTTTTTTCACTGTTTACGCATATTGCTCTGCTAGCTTTAGGCTAAAAAATAGACAAAATGACAAAAATAGAGGAGCACATTTTTTTGGATTAGGGCACTTAATTAGCACATTTGGAGCACATCATTGTCCATAACTTAGTTTTTTGTTCTGCTTACTTTGCTCTGCTAGCTTTATGGACCTAAAAATAACTCAGTTTCATTTACATTTGTAGATGTCGAACATGAAACTTTTTTTTAAAAAAGGGGAGCAATTTTTTTGGTGGTAGGTTATTTCAAGAGCACATTTGGAGCACATAACTTCTGCATAATAACATTTGCAATAATCGTCTTTTTTCACTGTTTACGCATATTGCTCTGCTAGCTTTAGGCTAAAAAATAGACAAAATGACAAAAATAGAGGAGCACATTTTTTTGGATTAGGGCACTTAATTAGCACATTTGGAGCACATCATTGTCCATAACTTAGTTTTTTGTTCTGCTTACTTTGCTCTGCTAGCTTTATGGACCTAAAAATAACTCAGTTTCATTTACATTTGTAGATGTCGATTTATAATAATCGCTAATCGACTTAACATTTTAGATAAATCGAAATATTTTGTGCTGCCACATTCAGCAGACAGCCACATTCAATTTCGATTAGTTTTAAATGTTAAGACATATTTATTAAACTTACTAATATATTTTGTATGTATATTTCCTACAGCTAGGCAAAAAGTGAAACACGCAGTAAAACTGTTCTCCCATACCACCGCTTCAGCTTTGAAAAGGTTTGCAGAGCTAGGTGCTTGTAGTGATGCTACAAAATTTTTACGATGCGCAGAATTCTTTCAACTAATAAATGATTGGTTTGACATTTTCAACGCAAGAACTGCCAGCAAGGATACACGTCCCCTAAGCAAAGTGTATGGATTGTCACTAACGCAACAAAATGCCACTTTGCAAACCATGACTGAAATAGTTCTGAACTTGTTTCCGCCTCGTAAGAGTGGCGTTCTGCTGCCATTCCAGCGCGCTATCCTCCAAGCAAACAACGCCTTGCCTCGTTTGTTTGAATACGTAAAAAATGAGTACAACATGACATACATTTTAACGACAAAATTAAATCAAGATTGCCTGGAAAACTATTTTATTGCGATAAGATCTAAAGGAGGCCTGAATGATCACCCTTCGCCATTAGAATTCAAGTATAGATTTCGATCATACCTTCTAGGTAAAACGCTTTTGTGACTACTACACATTTATATAGTTAAACTTGACGATTGTATAAACTTGTATAGGCCGTAACCAAAATATTTTGTGCGCCGAGGCAAATGTTCAACCTTCGGACGAGGATATATTGCCCTTGAACGAAGAAACACTAAGTGCAAATATTTTTGTATAGGCCGTAACGAAAATATTTTGTGCGCCGGGGCAAATGTTCAACCTTCGGACGAGGATATATTGCCCTTGAACGAAGAAACACTAAGTGCAAATATTTTTCAAGAAGTGATTAATATACCTTTATCACCAGAAGAAGAGGTTGAGGTAAAAATTATCACTTGCCAATATAAATTTCTTGGTTTTTCATTTTGAAATAGCTTGCAGACGATCAGATTTTGTGGAAAATATATCACCTTTGGGTGTTATAGAATTCGACGGGCTGGAAAATTTTGGTGGCTACATTATAGCAAAGATAGGGCTTAAGGAGTTCGGATTTAGAACGTGCGAGCAAAAGGACCAAAATTATTCGTATGTAAATTGTTTATCCCAGGGAGGCTTATACAAGCCAAATTCAAATTTTATATTTATGTTGGAACATCTAAATTCGGTCTTTATTAAGTTTAACGCAGAAAAATTATGTACACAAAAATATTATTTGAAAGCTTTAGTACAAAATTCAAACTTTAATTGTGATGTCAAAATTGTGAAACAGTTTTTCCTAGGGAGCACATTTTTTCGAATACGCTACCTAAGTAGGAAAATGAAAGAGAAGAAAAAAGAGTATAAAAACAAAAAAATGAAAAAAATTACCACCTAAATGTGTTTAATAAAGAACTTAAACATATACTTTCTTGTTTCATTCAACCTGAATTCAGCATTCCTGTTCCAGCAAATCGTTTGTTTACTTTTTACTCCTTCTCTTCTCATTCTTTAAGATAGAAGTGGAAAAGAACGAGCAAATTGTAAAAAAAATAGTTGTTCGCACATATCGATGAATCTTCTTTGTTGAATGCTCCTTGTCTGCTGTGTATTAAATATTCGGGTCGTTCCCCACTTTTCAAATCCCATTTAATAAAATATATCACTTTCTTTAAGTATTTCTTACTTTCTTCAACTAAAAGTAAAATTACCAAATTTTTTCTAAAAATTACCATTTTTAAATTTTTCCGATATGGCAACCTCGCTCATAATGTTTACAAAAAAGATACTTCAGAAAAATTCAGTAGCGGTCAAAAATTTTGAGCTGGAATTACCTTCTGAATTTTTATACCATGATATAAACCAGTTAGACGAAGAAAAGTTGTTTAAGTTCACGAAGAAGTCTATGACATGCTATATCTCCTGTGACAAAATAAAACCAAGTATGCAGCTCTCCCGCGACTTATGCAAAACGGAATAAGTCTTAGTTATTTTTCCACCTACTTACTTGGTATTGCATTTGTCACGGGAGATATGTATGTTAAAGGAAAGATTGTGGCCAGGAAAATAAGTATTTTTTTCAAAGTTTTATTTTTAGAGGAACTTCGACCACGGGCGATACTAGTAATGATTAACACGGTTCCAGCATATTGGGAAGATACGATACTAGCAATATAGAAGTATTATATATATGGCAGTGGCGTGGCTGCCAAGGCAAGAATGCGCTGACTCTTTGCAATATATAAGAAAACACCTAAATTTGTTTGTAAAAATAAAATAAATTTGCGGCAAAACCCGAAGAAAAGAAAAATTTACCACTTCCGACAATTTTTGCTTACTACTATTGTAAAATTCTACAAGCAAGTTCCTTTCTCGTTCTAACACACAGTCTTTTGACACTGAGAAAAACGTCAAATCAGCGGTTGACACTGAGAAAAATGTCAAAAAAGCTAATACAGCAACCCATATCGCAGCAGGGATGTAATTTTCAATCAAAAATATTGCGTATGTACATTGTACATATGTATGTGAATGTGTACTCTCTGTGTCGTCTTATTCTAGTGATGGGCTTGTTCTTGAGTGCTCAATACACAGTACCGAATGCTTCAACAAAGTTCGCTAGCCGATTTTTCCTGTTCGGTACTCTATGCCGTGCCAATATTTTAATCTTTATAATTATAGATGTATAGATTTTGAAAAAGTGGATGTAAGTGTATAAAGCTTTATATTTTATTTGTTCGGGGTTCTTCGCCCCTTCTCTTATAGCCATATTATTTTGTATTTCGTATTTTTGTTATTGAGGGTCTTGGTTATCCGAAGTCTTGCTCTCAGATTTACTATTACATATATTATTTTTTCCATTGTTAATAACACATGTTTTTCAGATTTGCAGTTAGTTTTATCAAATTATACATCAAACGAGATCCAGTTTTTTTTAAATATCCCGCACGACATCTCAACGTTTCGGTACCAAATATCGAAACTATTGCATATTGTTAAAAACGATAGTGAGCACCGAAAATTATCCACTCAGCCTATATCCAATTTTGCTGTGCATAATACAGTATACATAAAATGGAAGATGTTAATTTGACTGAGTTGGTAAATGGTTGAGGATTAGGCGCGTATTCAGGAGGAACTGAGAGAAGTAATTGGTAGTCGCTAATCAATTGCCAAAGCAAGTCTGAGAGGTCACAACTAAATTCCTGCAACGGTTCACTCATTTGGCGCTTTAAGAAATTCGCGCAAACTGTCAGACTTACTCTCAGTGTTGGGCAAAATTTAGTTAACTAATGACTGATGACTAATGATTGAATGTGTAAGTCATGATTGATGACTAATGATTATTTAGTTCAATCACGAGGTGATTCATCATGATTATTTATTTATGAATGATATTTTGTAATACCAGGAAAAGTAAAATATTTTTCTGCTTCTGAAAAAGATACTGAATTGCACACAAAACGTTACTGTAGGTTAGGTTAGACTTTGGTGTTTTAGTGTAAAATTCAGTATTTTTTGGTGGTCAGATAAATACATGCCCCGGTAAAATACTCGTAAGGCACTAAGAGAAAATCAATCGTTTGATACAGGGTGTAAGGTACAGCCCCTGAAAGCTGAAAACTCAGACAATCCTCATGAGCAAAGTCCACAAAGAAATTTTTCTCGGAAATTAAAAGAATTTTAGACATCTCCATACAAAATTGGCTGCCGAGTCGCATATTTTGTATGGGGAGAGAATCAGAAAATTCTTTTCATTTTCGGGAAAAATTTCTTCATGGAGGTAGGTCAGGTTAAGAGCTCCCATACAACAATCGTGATTTTTAACCTTTTTTTTGGTACGGAACCCTAAGTGCGCGAGTCCAACACGCACTAGGCCAATTTATTTATTCTACTGAGGTTAGGTTAGGTTTAAGTGACTGCCGTAAAGGCACACATAGGCCAGTTTCAGAATCTAATTCTTAAAATAATTTAAATTATTCTTCATAACAACTCTGTACTCAAACATGTCATCTGATAATTTATGATTTTTTGGAAGATTTATCATTATAGGAAATGAAAACATCCTTTCGGCAGGTCCAGACGATGGCATAGGAGTATTATACTTTAAAAATATATTTTTTATTAGTGGGTAGCGATTTAAAAGAGATATATCTCGGCTTTCTTCGCTAAAAAAATTTGTCATTAATATTTCAGCCTTTCTTCTCGGAGAAATCGATTCATTGTCGCTACCGGAATCTGAATTGAAATCAAAGAAGTCGTCATGTTTATGTGTATTGTCCGATTTGCTTTCAAGTTCAGCTTGTGTTTCGCTGGCATTTTGATTAATTTCTAAGCAAATGGCAGTTTTGAACAAATGATTACACTTTTTATGTTTGGTGGGTTGAATACATCTGTGCACCTAGCTTAGTCGTACATTCATGATTAAAACTAATGACTTATAATTTGCGATTAACGAATTTAGTCATGACTAATGATTGATCTCGTTAGTTATGATTACTTGATTTGCCCAACACTGCTTGCTCTGCATAAGATAAACTTAGCATCTCAACTACATAGCATGTTAACAATAGCAAGAGTGTTCGAACTCAAGTCTGTTGAAATTCAAATTAACTGCTTTTCGAGTTATGAATACAGCGGGCAAAAATCATAAAAATGAGTGTCTCTCGTTATTGTAGTCAATGTTGCCATAAGCTTAACCAAAAAAATGAACAAGAAGTTAGAAGTCGTATTGAATTATCAGAGAAAGTAACAATTTGATTGTACTTATACTTGGCAGGTGATAATAAAAAGTGACGCTAATTTGGCAAAAAAAGGATTGAAAAAGTTTAAAAGTAAAAGCCCGGTATGCTATTGAAAAGAAAATGATAATTCAATAATTGAAAATATTTCTTGACCATGAAATTGTAATGAATAGCCAAGAAATTTGGACGTTCCGTTTAGCATGTTGAATAATTGCAATTTGCCGCTTTTTATATGAATTTCAATTTTATTTTATTGTATTTTTTGTTTTCATTTTTTCGAAACTTCAGCTTTTCTTCAAGAAATAAAGCGACAACTATTTTTTTCTTGCCAACGCCAGAGTTGTGCAGTGTAAAAATTTTCCAGAAATTAGCAGTCGAAAAGTAGAAGCGATTCTGACAAAAGACATTTTTCTTAAGCGTTTCATAAGTGTCATTTTATATAGAGTTTTTGGATTTCTTTTGAACAGCGTAAAGCCCTAAAAAAGAAAAAAAAAAATCCAATCCCAAAGGAGGAGCGACCAAGCACGTTCATTGATGCATTCAATAATTGTTCCGTGTCTTTTTTCCCTAAGAAGTACTATGGGGCAGGAGAGGCTGGCTACTCAACATCCACTCTACGTTTGAAGTAACTCCTGAAGAAATCCTAAACAAAAATTTCAAAACAAACAAGAAAAATAAATATTGTTTTGTACACTGCTAAAAGTTTTAGCCCAGATTTAAAACTTCTTGGGGCTACATAGACCAGTATGTCTGCGTACGGTACCTATGTATGTACATATATAACAAAACCAAATTTGGTTTAGAATTAAATTTACGTCGGTTATCATAGAAATGCACGTAATAAAAATTATTTAAATTTTAAACCGAAAATGTTGTTAACAATTTTTTATTTTTTTTTAAAAAATGTTAGGACTGGAACCGACGTGCCCCAAATCAATGCCCTACTGAGCTACGGCGCACTCATGAATTTTGTGCGAAAAGTACACATATTCGCTGTGTATACGACTTTTGTTGTATTTTTGTTTATCCCAGTTAAGTTTTAAATATAAACCGCAAAAAACTGAGATTTTTTGTAGGTAATTGAAAGGTTTGGAATTTATTACCAAAAAGTTTTAAAAATTGTGTAATAGTCAAATGAATGGTTTAAAATTTAGGCTCAAATTCAAGCCTACACGGAGAAAAATATCAAATAAATAAAAGTATAAATGAAGGGCTCAGAACCAAAAGGAACTACTGACATTTTTTTTTTTAAATTGAGTTATTCCCCTATTTGTATAGTGAAATATGGTATTTATTTGTTGGGAAAGTGATCCGAGTCATTTCGGACATTGTAGTGCCATCTATTTCCTATACATAGCATTTTCAAAAGGCAGTAAACTTTAAACTTGAATATCTCAAATCAAATTCGGAGTCACTTAGATCCATTTTTTTGTAAACCCTTCAAATATGTAATATGTAAAAATATAAATATGTGTGTATTTACAGGTAATTATTATTTACTGACACTTTGGCCATTTTACCTATTGAAATATAATGACCCTTGCACTGAAGATGGTTTGCTTGTTGCATTTGTATTTGTATTTATTTATTTGGGTGTTTTCCTAGCACAACAATTAAAAGAAATTATATTATAGTGCTAGTCGGTACAGCGTAAAATTGCAAGATAAGGTAAATTAAATAAAATAAAATTAAATAATAATTATAGTAGTAATTTGACAATAAATAATAACATTAATCATTTTGTTTTAAATTTTAATTAAAATATACCTATGATTAAAGTAGCTTAGAGGAGGAAAATTAGAAATTAGGAGGGGGAGCTCATTTTTATTTTATTTATTAGTTTGTTTTAAATCGACACAAGCAACTTAGTCTATCAGATGCATATAACGTAAAACTAGACAATATCAATCAAAGTACAACAACAACATGGCTGGAGAGGCCGTGTCTCCAATCCACCCTCACATACGGTCGATTATTCTTGCAGTGCTGTCATCTGGAAGGATTTGATTTTCTAAATTTTTTTCTTTTTCAGCCTCCACTACATATCAATCAACAACTGCAAATCATATATACGAAACAAGTACCTTTAATCTTTAACACTAATATACATACATATGTACATAAAAATAAATTAATTTTTGTAATAAAAAAGTATGATAATAAATAAATATAAACAAATTTCTGTTTTTATTAGCTATGGAAAGGGTAAACAAATTAACATTTGATTCAAATTAAATTTTGTTTGACTCAACAACTTTTCATTTTAAATATTTCAAACAAATAGGCCCATAATCATAGTCAAATTAAGTAAGAGTTTTATCTAAGTAAATACTGTTCTCAAATAAACACCATTTCATGTCCATCATAGTGAACTTTAAATACATTCTATGTCTAAGATGAAGTTTAATTTTAAAATGACGAAAATTTCATTTTAAAATCACGGTTTGTGTCTATGGTTCTGCGATGTCACAACGCTTACTCCAAACTTTAGTTTGGCGTTTATCGCTCGTTGCCACTGCTATGTTATGGTTTGTTAATAAAATAGGTGACACAGGGTGACCATGCAAAACATAAAATATTCCTTCATACCAGCAACCAACTTAATTTTTTTTCGTAGGAGGACCCTGTTGCTCTTCATGTTAGTTAAAATCTTTAATTAATATGACTATGATTGAACAACATTTAAAATATATCTTTAAGTTTAGTAAAGGTTTTAACTAAAACTCTTTAAATCAAAAAAATCATAGTCGTTTCAAACAGATTTAATTTTGGTTATTATGAACAGGTTATTATTTATTTTAATAAACAGTTTTTGTTCAAATTCTTCAAACAAAATTTTGTTCAAAAGTAAACAAAATATCATTTACCGCCAAAACTTACTTGTTTCTCTTTGAATCAAACAAGATATGGTTTTTTTTTTTTCTCAGTGTAGTTGTGTAGTGGAATGATAATAGATGTATGTATAATGTTAGGGCCCTTTACATGATCACACTGTGTGACAAACATTTGCGGTGTGATGACAAGTGTGAGCGTGTAAACATGAGAAATTCGTGTGTGTCACACATGTGTGATGGTTTTCTAAAATTTTAGAAAACATGATGGTGTGATACACATGTGTGATAGTGTAAACGCTTGCATCATGCACGTAGTATATTTTTTCAGTCGATAAGCAAAAATTGGAGGGTAATGGCAAAGAGCATATATTAATAAGAGGCACCAGTCTGTTAACGCTGGCAGAATTCTCGTTTCACGAAAACTCGCTGAAGTTGTCCTTAGTTGCCGTACCGTCTCAGGGGTTCGGGCAATCTGCTTCACATCAATTTTCGTAAAATCGAGTTGCCCTGCATTTTTGTTTATCACTCAAGTTTGACGTCTGCAAAGACATCTGAGTTCTGAGTGATATTCTGTGACTTACTTTTGCTTTGCTTTTGCGTAAACAGAATGCTTTATGCTTTTGCGCAATGCGATGCATCTTTGCAAAAATGCGTGAACCTTTGCGTGAACTATTTAACAAAAATGGATAGGTAAGTGTTAGAAAAAATTTTTAAATAACACAATTTATTTAAAAATTATTTCCAACATTTAAAAAAAAATTTCCAACTTCTAAATGCATGGAATAAATGTTTCACGCAATAATAAAATGCCCTTCGCCCACACATTTGTATGAAACGTATTGCCGTTTTGCCGACGGCAATTACATTTTGTTTGATACGAAAAAAAATCTATTTACATACCTACGTATTTATATTAGCAAAAATATTTTATTATTATTCTTGAATTTTTTTTAATTAAATAATCTATATTTTCGTACCTACTTAGAATTTTTTCTAAAAAATTCATACCTACCATAACCTATTATTATTTGTAATTACACTACTAATCAAAAACTACATCAAATTATCCTACCCTATATACCTACCTACAAAACATAAAATTCATTCCTTATCAGATTGATAAGAAAATGTGGATAATCACATAATTTGTGTAAATACAAAATCTTCGTACAAATGGCATCAATACATATCCATTCGTATGATGCCATCTAATATATGTATGCACATATTTGTCATGCCTACAAGCGAACGATGCATGCATGAAGGATATATGTGCAAACGTTTCAATTTCGCGAAAGCTCAGTTAAATGCTGAAATTGGATTCATAGGCATAGCGAAAATGCAATAATGCCACATAACACCTTCATCCATGCAGTAATGACATTCACACATAAATACATATCGTCGTTGATTTCTTTGCCTTCGTCGTTAACACGAGCTTGAAGTGAAGCGGTCGGTCATCAAAAGTGTTGCCGCACACAGTTTGCTCCTATCATTCTGCCACTACCAAAAAATGGAGTAGCTTTTCACTACTTAGTACCTATTAAATTCTGTTTTTTTTTCATTCCAAAACGACTTGAAACTATCTTACATTATTTCAAATATTAATTTCATATTCTTTTATAATTTTTTTACTAAGAATTTTATCTAAAGTCGCACATAATTTTGATAAGGAGTGAAAAAGCTACACTTTCAGTACATAGTAGTGTATTTAAAGGGTACTTCTGTGCCATCACAGCCACACTTGGGCGAAAACAAACATGGTTGACCAATTTTCGACAGATTTTAAGAGGCACTCCAAAGAGAGGTGCAAACTAGACATAGCTTATGCTAAGAATCAAACTCCTTATGTATAAGGGAAACTTTTATTAAATTATTTAAAATATGTAGAGACAAGCTATTTAGATTATTTATTTACTAAAGTTGAGCAATAGCTGTGCATTTTTATTTTAATTTTTTTATGAAATACTTGGCTCATGAATGCAATTAAAGTTTTGGACCAACTTTTCTTCGCAACTTGCGCGCATTTGAAGGTGCGGTGTATATGGAATACCCCGCTTGGATTGAAGTTGGATTTTAGAAAATCGACAAAAATTGAATTTTATGATTTTTGTTCAAATGCGATGTTGCGACATTTCAACTATGTTGCGACATTTCATCCAAGATTCCTGGACAGAATATATTTTTTTTTAGAAGCATGAATGAATTCTTCTTCTTGCATATTTAGGTCTGCGCGTAGAAAAATTTTGTTGTTGGGCTTTTGCGCGTAAGAATATATTTTGTTGTTGCATTGTAGTTCGGAAGTTTTGGACAGGCAAGCATACATATGTACATATGTAGATGTTGGTACATTTTTTATGTGAACAGCATATGCAAGTGGAAGGGTTAGCGCGGGGACAAGTGAGGACAGGTGTTTGTAGTTATGTGCGTTTGTGCGCATACATTTGTTTGTTTGTTCTGATGGAAATAAATATATGCATGCGTCACTGACTTACGCATGCATATGTTTTGGTGATTTGAAGGGAACATGAAACATGGCATGCGTGGGACTTGGGTAATGCTGCAGAGAATGTTGGTTCGAATCCTAAAAATGTCTAAACAAATTTTTTTTTTTAATATTTATACATTTTTTTAAATTGAAAAATAAAAATGTTCATAAAATTTTTTGGATTATTGTGTCAGTGGGCAGAGCACATATGCACATATGTACCTATGTAGGTTCGAATCCTAGCAACTTCCTACCAAGTTCCTACAAAAAATTAGACAAAAAAAAATCCGAACAGGCAATGTACATACATACATAGATATAAAACAAGCTTCTCGCAATAATTTCTATTTTCACTTGCATATTTTGACTACAATATCAAAATCAAACCAAACAGTGATTTTTCAAAGGCAAACGAACTTCATGAGCCCCGGCAATCGTGCAAAGTCACACTCGTTTCGTTTGTTTACATTTTGGACAAATATCACTCACTTCTGCATTTGAAGTTCTGCCACTTCTGCAAAGCACTCAATTTCTGCTGCCGACAATTACGGACAAGATCAAAGCGGACTGCCCGAACCCCTGGGACGGTACATCGAGTAATTGTCAATCCATCGAGTAAAAATAATGAAATTTAACAGTGAGAGGACTGGTGCCTCTTATTAATATGTGCTCTTTGGTAATGGCATCGCGGGCAAACAAAGTAATTTGGAAGGAGTTCTTCGAAGTATATCGAAGCTATCCAGAAATCTGGAAAATTAAAAACGAAGAATACAAAAATAAAATAAAAATATTTCGTCTTCTTCTAAAATGTCAAATACAAGTGCTGCAACCAATGCGCGTGCCATGTTGCTTCGTTCACAAATAACAGAGAAATGAAGTATGACAACATGTGTGACCGTTTAAACGAAAGCAATTTTTTTTTTCATCACACCATGTTTGTCACACAGTGTGGTCGTGTAAAGGGCCCTATTAGCAATCAGCTAAATATAAATCCAATGCAACCGGTGGAAAGATACAGAAAGAAGGATAAAATCACCCCTATTCTGCATTTCAACTTGGATCGAAAATTTCTCCGCTTGGCAACTTTGGTATTCTGCGTTTCAATTCCGCTACGTTCAACTTCGAAACTTCCAATTCTGCTAATTCTGCACTTCGATCCTAGCTCCGTTTTTCTACGTTGGAATTTTGTTGGCGGATAACTGCTTGTTTTTTATTTTGCAAGCAATTTACGATTAATTTCCGCGATTTTTTGTTGAAATTCTTAAAATTTAAGTAAAACGCGTATGTAAAAGTTGTAAAACGCTAGCTATATTTTGTTTTTGTGTTCTAATGATGTTTTTTGATATGTTTGCAGGGTAATTGTTTTCGACCGGTGCCGAGTGCAGATATTTGGAACGTGAATCCGCCTACGGAGATCTAATATTTTTGGACGCGCATTAACATCGGCACCAGTTGTAAACAATTACAAATTGGACTAGCATTCAAAACACCAAACAATATTACTAACGAAATTAAAACTAAAGTTGCAAACAGACACCGACGTGTCTAACGGACGGTGGCGGTGGACGTACACGAGCAAATTTGCGATTTTTTATGAACGTTGGGCTTACGTAGAAACATTCAATACAGTGCTACCATTCCTCAGTTTGCATGTATGCTTACCCAAACCTCTACTTTAGTATTTGTAATTTTTCATTTTGTAAAATGTCGAAAATAATATTAAATCACTACATATAGTACATTTATTTATAAACTTTAACATAAGTCAAAATTTTTAAGATATTTCGACAATATTTAAAACATTTTTGGGTATTTTTGTAAAATAATTGCAAACGGGCCAAACTCAACATGCAAATAGTTGAATAGGCAACACTGTGTGGCGAAGAGCGATCAGCTGACACGTTTCCTACGTAAAAATCAGAAATTTTTTGGTTTTTACGTAGCGACGTGCGTAAAACGTACGTCACGAACGTCGGTGAAAAATCGCTTACACGCAATTCTCATAAGGTAGATCGTGTCAGCTGACACGTCGTCCGTTTTTCCGTCGGTGGCTGTTTGCAGCTTAAGGTAATGGCTTTGACTTTGCCATTATATCCAAACGTGCACAGGCGGCCACTCCACAGCACCCACTCATACTCTGTAAACTTATTTGTCAGTTCCGGGGCGGCCAATGTCTTCCTACAGCGAAAAGTACCACCTGCGGTCAGTCTTAACCCTGACATGTCGAATGTTTTCTCGGCGTATGGTGTGGCCCCACGATGCGACGCCAACCATCTGTGTACCTGGTCGACAAAGCGCACTCTTCTAGCACTAGCTCTATGGAAAATACCCTACTGACGATGTGGTAACATCCACCAACAGTGTCCTCTTGCTTTTTGTTGGTCCTTCTTTGTCTGCTACAATCAGTCAATTGATCTATAAAATTTCACTCAACTTATTCAATAATGCTCAAACATATACAATTAAGTTTATAAATCATAATAAAGCTTTACTTTTATTCCAAAAGTAATAATTTGTGTAATTTAAATTGCTTTGTTATGTTTCAATTTCACACATTCCAAGGCAAACAGCTGACTTCGAAAAACTTATAGCTCTTCCTCTTTTTCTTTCGATCCAAGCGTAACTCAGAATGCATATTTACGATCCAAGCGGAGCGTAGAGCGGAAACGTAATTGTAATGCAGAATAGGGGTGAAAATGTATGTGGAAGTACTTCAGCCTAATGTAATATCTCAATATAATAAGTACATGGGAGGTGTTGATAAGTTAGACCAGCATTTAACTAAATAACCCGTCAAAATTAGAGGAAAAAGGTGGTACTTCAGGATTTTTACAAACTGTGTGGATATTTGTATGTATAATGCATTCGTTTTATATAACTTAAGTCATCAAAAGCTATTTGCATATACATTCTGATCTCACAGATCCGAAAATACTTGGTCGCCCAGTTCGTACACTCAAACAAAACAGGAAAATCACAAAACAGGTTTTAGCTGCGATTCCAAATGGAAAACTAAAACGATGTGCGTTCGGTAAAAAAAATTCACGTAAAATGTGTACTAAATACGACCGAGGTATGGTGCATTGCTTTGTGGACTATCACAATATGATTTAAGTCTTATTTACCCATTGTTCCCATTTATGAACTAAATATTTAGATGAAATAAAATATATATGTATATATGATTTTTGAAAATCGACATTTTTGCATTTTGTCTTTATATTTTGGGTTATTAGAAAATGGGGAAAAGATTGCAAAAAAAAGTTATAACCAGTTGAAAGGATAATACTCCTCGAAAAGTCTAAAACCACTTAGGGCCATAAAATCGGGTATAACCGGAGTTTAAATGACATATTTTGTACAAGTAGCTGCCAAATTAAGCGCGATTAGGCCAAATCGGCTTTTATGAATGAAAGCGGTCCTAAATATATAGTTATACGTTACTTGTAATGACCTTTTGTGTTATTGCTCTGCAAAATATTTGCTGCAAACTGGGTGTAGGTAAACATTGTAGTTGTAACTATTGAACGAGATTAACGGCTATTGCTAACGAAATTGCTGATACAAGAACCTTATTTTTACATTAGCATGTACATATATGCAGAAATCAATCCTGTAATCGGGGAAGAAAATCACTATTCGAATTCCAGAAATAATGCTTTTGTTTTTTCTTGGCATTTTCTCATTCTCGGCTATTCGTTAACATTCAGCACATTTGATGTTTTGGAATGGTATTAAATAAAAATGTGTAGCGCCCATTACATAGCGGTAGAGTACGTTGTCAAAAACAATGCAATGTAAAAGTAATTACGTGTAAACCAAAAAGACGGTGTGGTTCCCACAACAGGCGGTTCTAAGTACCGGAATGACTCGGATTTTTCGCGACCAAGGGCTGTTATTTAGCTACCCCCGCATAAAGTGTCAGTTATCTCCCCCAATAATGTCATCCTCCGAGCAGCTCCTTGTAGCAGGGCTTCTCAATACTCTCTTATTCCAGGAACCCGTGTCCCAGAGACTGGATCTGCTATAAGAAAATCTATGTCAAACGCTCACATTCCATACAATGCTCTAATTGTAAAAGATGGTGGCACAAAACTAGTTGCTCCGAAAAAAAATCAAATAAAAAGCGCTACAACAACAACAAGTAGTTCACCGCAACGTAGTATAGCTAGTTCTTCATCGTTTTTCTCGACGCTATTGTCAAAGCGAATGGTGTGGATTCTATCAAATACTTGAAAGCAACAATTAAGACTATGCGATGTTTGAAAAATAATTATTTACACAATATAAATGCACAAAAACAAAGAAAAGACTTCCAAATATAGGAAATCAAATTTCCAGAATGTATGTTCATGTAAGTTCACAAAAAACCGCGTTGACCATAGCTTAATAACGAATAGATATTGTTGTTTATAAATGAAAAGGCAAAATAGATGTAAGTGACTCTCGTCGCTTAAATGGAACGCACTCCCTCGATCCTTAAGTCGTAATGCATCTCTGCACTGCGTTCGCAAAAGTTCGTCATGTCTCCCGACATGACTGTCAAAGGAAGCATCCCTGCTTTCCTTCGAACTTCCAGTGTTGCGAACCCTATAAAAGCGCTGAGCGCATATGAATTCACTCTTTTTCATTTTTCATCGCCACCTGGATTATCATCAATCAACCGAGGTAAAGTGTATCGACGCGGGATCTACAACACCGCAATCCACGCATAACGTACCTCTCAAATATTTCTATTAACTTGTTGAATTAATTAACGTAACGTAAACTTAAGTTTAATTACATTTAATGACTCATATATCATAAGCAAATAATTTGTACATTGGAGTACCAAAGAGTTGAATTAAATCATTGTTAGTAATTTTAAGTTGCCAATAGAAATTCGCCTTTCATTTGTTAGTGCATTCTCTCATTTGTATTTACCACCAAATACAAACCAAGTGAAACTCCCTTCACTTCCCTTCATTTTTCCCTCAATATTGAACATGGTCCTTACAAGCAAAATTTGGCGGCATTGGAACGCACCTATTCATAGAAAAAATCTATTGGCAACGCGAGCATCTTCGAATAGATTGCAACTCTGATTATCTACCCTTTTGCGCTGCCTGAGCATTGCATTTTCAACAACGACCGCAACCGGCAGCATATCAACAACAAGCAACAAGTGTAAGAACGAAAAAAAAATAAATAAAAAAGTAATTTGTGCGCTACATCGTAAATCCGTGGAAAATTTAAAATCGTTTGAACAAAAGTATAATAGTAAAGTAAAATAAAGTTCGGTTAGTGAAAAACTAAAAATATAAGGTGAAAAATTAAAATTTTACACAAAGCTGCCGCTGCCCAACGTGGGATTTTTAACAAGCAAAGTCACCGAGCCACCAACAAATTTGCCGGTGGAGTCACCTTTAGCCGGCATATACAGTTAAAAGGAATTTGAACCACCAGCAGTAAAACCGGTGGAGTCACCTATAGCCGGTACTGAATCCTGCCCAGAAGTTTGGGCCAACGAGGGATTGTACCCCAAAAACCCAAGATAAGTACCCCAAAAAGCTTCATGTAAGTGCCATTATTTTCTCCACAAATTTTGAACCGTTCTTCTAACGGGATTTATATATATATTCATATATACATATGTACATATATGCATACAAGTCTATATATGCATACAAGAAGCTATGCAAAAATTCCGTTTGGTTGAGTTAGCAGTTGGTTGTTTCTAACCCACAGCATATGCATGCACATATATACATAAAATACATAACCGAAGCCAGACTTTTTCTATCTCATTCGCACTGACCATTTGCCGGTTGCCCCGGTAAGCAATTTTCGCTGTTTTTCCTCTTCTAAAAAATGTTGGCAATGCATTTTCTAGCCATCTCCTTTTTACCCTCCTACGAGTACATACATAGATTACCTACAAAAGTGAAACTAGTGGAAAACATAGAACAAGAGCAGGAAAACAAAGTGTGTGGTTTCATTTTCTAGTACAGTGTACTTTTTCTAAAAAATTTTAAAAGTGTTCTCATCTCATTTTAATTGTCCTATACAAATGCTGTGCAAAGTTGTGATTTCTTCATATTTACGCGCATCAATTAATTTGACATAACCACAATTTCTGCTTTGCTTGTTTTTCCACCCTTACTTGCTTGCAAGTACATGAATAAACATCTTTGTTAAAAAGTGTACATATCGACATATGTGTATAGAAAACAGAAATTCTGTCTGATCATTTTATTCGTTGCTCGCGCCAGCGCAACACTTCATGTTGGTTTGTGTTAAACATTGCTAAATTCCAATTGGAATCGAAAAATTAAAAACCATTCACAGTGGTGAATAAACTAAAGAGAACTATTAAAAAAGTAGTTACAGTCGAGAGCAAATTTAGTGTTAAACTATATGTACACACGTACGGTAATCAATTGTAGGAAAGATCATAACATCAAATACAACCCAAAGTAATTCGATATACGGACCTAAATCCGCCAACATATCCATATGTATGCTTGGGTTATTTTTTTAGTTGGTTTTCATGTTACTATCCCCAGTAGCATAATTTAAGCAATCGAGTACATATAGACAGGGTGCCTAACCCACCTAGAACGTACTAAGGGATTCACCAATACAATCCCAAAACTTTGACAATTTATTGTGAATGTAAGAACGGCAACACATTTTTTCATGCTTGACATACTAGCGGCGTTTCATTCTAACACGTGCCTAATATATGCATGTCATTGGCACTTGTCAAATATTTTCCCAAAAGTGAAAAGTCATCGTGCAGGCAACATCAGCAACAGCGAGCAGAAATAAATTAAACTAAAAAACCAACTAAAAGGCAAGTAAAATATGTATTCTAAAAGTGTACGAAATGCCTTAAGTGTAGAAAAGTCGCGCTTTGCAGAAACTGTGCAAAAATATAAGAATATAGACAGTTTTGCGCGCAGTGAAAGTGAAGTGGACAAAAGTGTTGCAGACAATGAATGTTTGGAAAATGGCGGTGATGATGTTTTTTATCAAAAAATTCAATTAGATTTGGATGATGTGGTGCAAGTGGACCCAATTTCTGATAAAGTTTGCGAAATAAAAGCATTAGCCATTCGCAATAACATGCCAATGGCTATGATTAATGATATGTTGCAAACTTTAAAAAGAATTGGAGTTAATGGTTTGCCTTTGTGTGCGAAAAGCCTTCTAGGAACCCAAAAGGAAAAGGTAAAGGTGCAGACAATTCCAAATGGAGAATTTTTATACTTTGGAATTCAGAAGCATTTTTTATCAAAACCTTTTGGGTTTCTCGAAGACATCACCGAAGTCCAAATCGATGTTGGAATTGATGGGCTTAAGTTATTTAAAAGCTCTAATAAAGTTTTATGGCCAATATTAGGTTCAATTGTAGGACACTTACAAGAGAGTCCTTTTATTATAGCTTGTTTTTCGGGATATCAAAAACCGTGTAATATTAACGATTTTATGAAAGAGTTTTGTGAAGAAGTGTCAACTTTGAAGACAATCGGACTGAAAGTCGGAACTTTCGAGTGTAATAAAAAATTTGATGTTCGATTGTTTATTTGTGATTCACCAGCTCGTGCCTTTGTTACCAGTGTTAATTCACATACTGGGAAAAACAGTTGTCCCAGGTGTAACCAAGTTGGAAATTATTTACAAAATCGGGTTTGTTTTTCCAAAGAGGTAAAAGAGGCACGATCTGATGTCTCTTTCAAAAATAGAGTTGATCCACTTCATCACAATTTTCTGTTTCGACGCCAAAAAAGTATTTTAGAAGTGCATAAATTTAAAATGGTCACACAATTTCCTTTGGACCCTATGCACCTTGTTGATTTGGGCGTTAGCAAAAAATTACTTAATTTAATAATAAAAAAAGGAAACATAATTGAAATGAATAAAAAATTAGACTATTTAACAACTTTAGTTCCCTCGGAATTTGGACGCGTTTGTCGAAATTTTAATAACATTAATATTTGGAAGTCTACAGAATTCAGGCAGTTTTTATTATACTCTGGTATATTTGTACTAAAAGATTGTATCGATGATAATTTATATTACCTTTTTCTTTTATTACACGCCGCCATAAGGCTACTTTCATGTGAAGCAACATTTTTGTCCGAATCAAATACTGCTCAAGCTCTTTTGGAAGAATTTGTTGATTTATTTGCGAGTATTTACGGAGATCATTTAGTTAGTTTTAATATACATGGTTTACTTCATTTGCCTAGTATTTCTAGACAATTTGGTCCTTTAGATAATTTTGCTGCTTATAAATTCGAAAATTATATGCAGTACTTGAAAAAATTAATAAAAACATATAATACTTATTCCAAAATAGGTGCTTTTAATATTGATGTAAAAAAAATAAAGATTCTTATTGTTATAGTTCAGGGCTGGGTCCTTTCAAAATTATTGACACTAAAAACGAATCTGGTCTGGAAGTTGTGTTTGGATATAAGTTAACAAATATTGAAAACTACTTTGAAGAACCCTTAGAATCTTTTGCTTGCTTGGGCATTGTTGTAGCTACCCAGTTAAATAATGAAACAATTAAAGTAAATCGTGAAAGCATAACATATAAATACTTCTGTATACCCGATGGAAATACTAGGTTAATTTTGATACCATTGCTACATAATATTTTCCACGACTTTTTCCATTAAAGCATTTCATTAATGCCTTTCATTTTATAATTTATTCTTGTATAAAGTAACACAACTAATTTTTAATTATTTTTATTTCATGAGATGGAACAAACCTTGGATTTTTTGGCACAGAGCGACGCCTCAAACCATACTAACGCCAAAAATATGACGCATTCAGCATTCACGCCCCCTACATCCCAGTCAAATAGAGGTAAACATCTGACATATGTTTGTTTTTATATAAGTAACCTTTTTTATATTCAGCAGGTATCTTGGTAGTGACACCAAATATCGAAAATATGCCCTCTACATCCCAGACAAATAGAGGTAAAACCATGTACGGTCACTCACAAAAGTAAGTGGACAACCTTTTTTGGCCATTCCTTGAGTATGCAGCCCATTCAGTTTCACTATAATAAGGTGTAAGGAATGGTCAAAAAAGGGTGTATACTTATTTTTTGTGAGTGACTGTATATTGACTTATGCATAGAACTTATGTATTTATACCAGGGCTGCAAACCGGTTTTTAATCGCAGGGGTTTTTAAACCTAACCTCAGCCCTGATTTATACATTTCATGGACACAGAAAGCACTATCCTTACTTGTTTACATTAATTTTTTTTTTGTATTTATAGTTAAAAAAAAGGTTTGCCACGGGGTTGAATTTTAGCGATGTTGTGGTTTCACCGTTCGCCACCAACCAACCAATACCGAAGGTTCCCAAAATGCCGGTCGAACCCTCTTCAGGTACTTTATTAACATCATGTTTATTATTTTTCCTTAATGTTTTTGGTGATGGATTATTCCAATATAATAATAATAAATATTTTTAGAATTTCGTTAAGAAAAAGTCATAGAAAATTTAAAATTAAATTTTTTTGAAGCATATTTATTTAATTAGACATTCTTCTTTGTACTTCATAGATTGTAATCCGGTGTTGGAGAAACTATTGGAAAACCAAACCCTTTTTCTGGCAAACCAGCAAAAAATGGATGAGCGGCTTCAAAAAATGGATGAGCGCCTACAAACTGTAGAAAAGTTTTGCGACCAGGCGATGCTAATGGCACAAAACCAGACGCTGAGGGAGTGTAAGGTGCTGGTAACCAAGGTCCTACGTTCAGTAGGACGATTGACAGGCGACGTTGAGGACGACTTGCAAGTCGAGATCGCTGCGACATTGCCTTTAGCGACTATTGATTCCGCACAAGAGGTGGAGGAGAAGTTGAATAGGCCAGAATATTTTGAGTCAATGGTAAGCCAGATAACGGATAACTTAACAAACATTTTCGATAAATTTTTGTTTTTATTTCAATATATTTTCAGAAAGTGTATTTGGTCCATATGAAGGGTAGCACTGGCACAGTGGATGACGTCTTTCGGAAGATCATGTCAGATGACTTGACCTTCCTCTTTAATTTTGACGGAAGGAAAGAGAAGAGGGCTTTATCGCAGCTGAAGATAATAAATAAAGTCTTATACGGTAATAGTTGCTTAGTTGGCATGTATTTCATATTGTAATATTTACTTATTTTCTTTTCGTTTAGATGTCTTCGCAACAGAGGGTCGTCCAAATTTAGAAAAGGCGTTACGGAAAGCGTTGAACTCAGCCATAACAGGTTCTACCAAAAAAAGTTTGCTGCTAACAGGGCAAACAACCAAAATATTGTATAGAAGCAGAAGTGTAATACGTCACTACTTTCAAAGTGGAATATAAACACTGTAACTATCAATTTTATAACAAAACGCATTTAGTTTTAAACATTTGTATAAAGTGGTAAACATAAATATTGGCACAGTAGTAGTATATAGTTTATAAAACTAATTGTATTAGTTATTTATTTAATTCATTAATTCGCTAAAAACTACTGAACCAATATTTATGTTTACCACTGTAACTTCAATTTTGTAACAAAACGCATTTAGTTTTAAACATTTGTATAAAGTGGTAAACATAAATATTGGCACAGTAGTAGTATATAGTTTATAAAACTAATTGTATTAGTTATTTATTTAATTCATTAATTCTCTGAAAACTACTGAACCAATATTTATGTTTACCAATGAAACTAGCAATTTTATAACATATATGAAAGATGTTCATACAAGTTCAAAAAATGTACATACAAATATATGAATATGAAATATAAATTTCACTTAACTTTCATTTAAATAAATATCTATGTATATATTTATAAAATATTCTTTTATTAACGAAGAGGACCAGAGACCGGGTAAGTAATGTATAATTCCTCATAAAATCCCTTAATTTATTCCCTTATATAACAGATTATATAATGCCTTAACGAATCCCTTTTATAATCCATTATTTAATGGCTCATTAAGGCCATATTTAATGCCTTACACTATGGCTTAAACATCCCTTATATATAGGCATTCGCATGAGAGCGATATAGCATGAATAAATACGTGAAGCTTATATGAGAGAGAGACAAAAGCTCACACGCACGTGAACGTATCCCTTAGAATTCTCCTTTTGCCCTGTACAAAATAATGGAAAGTTGTCAAATATGCCCAGTAGTGTAAATAAATAATAACTTAAAATCGGTAGATTTACAAACGGAAATTATTAAATCCCTACATAAAATTCATCTGCCTTTAATGCTAGTATACCCCATAGCATAAATTAATCGTAAGCCTAATAGTACATCATATAAACCTATTATATTTATTTATAATTTGCATACATCGTTCTACCTATAAATACAGCAACTATTTTCTAGTTTCTACTTTTATAAATATTATACCCAGTAGCAGAATCAAGTCGTTCTACAAGTATCTCCCAACAATTTTGCCACTAAATTATTTTAATTTCCAACTTTGGTTTTATTGTTACTATACCCAGAGCATCGTGAAGTAAGACAGGTGACAGCAATTGAACAGCTGTTTAATTTTTTTTTCTGCTTTTTTCTGTTTTTTATTGATTTTCAGATGTCAAATTGTTGTCAAAGCCAACAGCCATTTTGATTCCAAACATTCAAAGTCGTGCAAAAACTTAATTTGGATTTGTTTTGAAAGTTTTCTCCAAATTTTATGTAAGATTAGCAAAAAAATAAGTAAGAAACAGAAATTGGACACACACCAATTAAAAGTAAAACTTTTTTCTTTTGAAATTTTTTCATTTTGAAATTTTTTCTGTTTTGCTTGTGTTTATTTGTAAACAAACCAAACCGATTTGATAGCCATTTGACATCTGAAACAAATTTCAACAACAATAGCAAACACACCAAGTTTCTGAGGACGCAACCTGTATTTATAAACCTTGACCCAGAGCAAGTCTGAGTCTGTCCAGCCCCTCACAGCCCATTTCTTGATTCTATTTCTAGAAATTTCTACTCATAATACAGTTGAGTGAAAATTCCATTGTGGTTATACTATTGTGAAGCGTCATCTGAAGTTATAAATTTCATATTCTTGTTGCTATACCCGATAGCACACATCAGTACGGACTCTCCTAATCGTTTTATCAATTTGAATTCATAATCCTTATTACTCTCGATAATACTTTGAAATATTAAATCATGGCTACTAGTTCAGCTGCGATGGCAGAATTTATCTTCTGCTCAAATGATTTAATGAACTTTTGTTCTCATTTTGAAAAAGAAGATCCTGAAGAAAATACTGAACTTACTCCAGCTCAGAAATTATTTCATCTGCGAAATAAAACTCGGGGAAAGGCAGGCCTTATAGTAAAACATTACAAACTCTGTGATGAAAACTTTTCACTGGCCTTGGAAGCTCTTCGAGCCCGTTTTGAAAATAAGCGGATTCTGATCGATAACCAGTTGAAGACCCTCTTCAACATTCCTCCTGTTACATCAGAAAGTAGTAGTGTAACTTCTCAAGGGGTTTCTGTGGTCGAATGGGATCCTATCTTAATTTACCTCTGATCCACCAAACTCCCCGAAGAAACGCTCTCTCTTTGGGAGCAGTCCTTAAAATCAAGGAAAGAGTTGCCCGACTGGTCCCAAATGGACTCCTTCTTAACTAGTCGCTATGAAGTAGTAGAACGATTGCACAACTACAAAGCGGCGAAATCTCGCAACTCTTCCAGCCAAAAAACTCCCTAAAGTGCAATCTTACCTCTCTCAAGACCAAGTGACATTCACTTGCAAGCTTTGCAACAATAATCATGCGCTGAAGTCTTGTCCTAAATTCCGTACCTTGGCAGTTTCTGAACGCACTAAATTCGCAGAGAAAAATGGTTACTGTACCAACTGCTTGGCATATAACCATACCCTTAAAAATTGTCAAAGCGTTTTTAGATGCCTTCATTGTAGACAGTCGCATCACACGATGCTTCATCCTAAACCCACCAACAAATCAGCACCTAAGTCAGCAAGTGTGACTTCATCAGCAAAGCCAACAACAAAAGCAACCCCTCTGTTGCACACCCACTCTTCGGAGATGCCGAATACCCCCAGGCATCCAATCTTCAACCTAACCCAAGGCAACTGCGATGAATTACCGACCACCTCTGCTGACAGTGCGTCCAATATCCAAGCTAACTTCTCAGCGAACCATGAGAAGACGTTGCTTCCCACCGCCCAAGTGCAAATTGAGCATATGGTCACACTATTCACCATAAGAGCCTTGATCGACCAAGGCTCGCAAAAAACCTTTATTTCCGAAAAGGTACAAAAACGCTTAAACCTCCCTACTTACCGGGAAGATTATGCCGTAACTGGATTGGGCGGAATCGTGGTAGAAAACGCGAACAAAGTTTGTCAACTAACGTTAATCTCCAAACGTTATGACACGAAAGTCGTTACGCAAGCGATTGTGCTTCATAAGCGCACAAGCTTTCTACCCACCTTCTCTCTGCCTAAGCCTAATCCATCTGACTTAAAAGACCTAGATCTGGCTGATCCTTATTTCTTTACTCCTGGTCCAATAGATGTGGTGATCGGAAGTGATCTCATACCGCAGATCCTTCTTCAAGGAATTCGACACCAGATCCTAGGCAGTCTCCTCGCTCAAAACACCATTTTTGGGTGGTATCTGAGCGGGCCCATGCAACCCACCTCTTGTTCCACCTTTCATACGTACGCTGTAGAAGATACTAATGAGAACCTCAATATTCAATTGAAAAAGTTCTGGGAACTCGAGGAACTGCCTGAATCTCGCCTTTCTTCTGACGATGATTCATACTGCGAACAGTTTTATCAAAATACCACTGTCAGGCGAAGTGATGGCCGTTATATAGTTCGGTTACCCTTCAAATCGAACTTTCCCTCCAGCCTATCCTTGGGACCATCTCGAATGGAGCACACGCTGAATAAAAACCCTGCCCTCAAGGAAGAATACAATCGTGTTCTAGAAGAGTACCTCACTCTCGACTATATGAGGCAAATCGATTCCGATGAAGTGCATGAAAATGGGCAGTATCGGTCATACTATCTACCACATCATTCAGTGGTCAGGCCAGATAGCAAATCTACAAAAGTCCGTGTGGTATTTAATGCTTCCAAACCCACGGCATCTGGTATTTCGCTTAACGATATTCTTCACATCGGTCCAACTTTGCAAACAGACCTTCTATTTGTCATTTTAAATTGGCGTTTGTATAAGTATGTCTTTAACGGTGATATAACGTGTGTTTTTTTTTACAAAAAATGAATCGACAGATTCTTCTTCACGAAGATGATCAACCGTTTCAACGAATTCTCTTTCGTAAAGACAATGAGGATAAACTATCCGATTTTGCACTTAAGACAGTGACATTAGGAGTCAACTGCGCGACTTATCTGGCGATTCGCACTTTGCATCAACTAGCTACTGATACAAAAGATTCCCATCCATTAGCTAAACAAATTTTAACCAAAGAAACATATGTCGATTATGTATTATCTGGTGGTCACGATATCCCATCGTGTTTAAAAGCTCAAACTGAGCTAATTCAATGTTTGCTTTCAGCTGGGTTTCCGCTTCGGAAAATAACAGCAAACCATCCTCAACTTTGGAGTCAAATTCCGTTAGATCACCTTCTCGACTCTAACTTCCTAAAATTTGATTTTTCCAGTTCTACCAAAACACTTGGTATACGATGGAACGCGTTAAGCGATTCCTTTTCCTATTCAATTGAATATTTGACACCACCCTCCAGTGCAACAAAACGCCAAATTTTATCCTCAGTTTCAAAACTTTTTGACCCCGCAGGATGGCTATCGCCCATTCTCATTCAAGCGAAAATACTCTTACAACAAATTTGGTTAGAAGGTAGGGAATGGGACGAATGTGTGAAGCCCCTTTCACTTCAAAAGTGGCAGAAATTCATTACCGATTTGCCCACAATCGAACAAATTCAAATTCCTAGATGGACCCAATTCTCGCCTAGCAGATCAATCCAAATCCATGGATTCTGTGACGCTTCAGAGAAAGCGTACTGTGCGTCCGTTTACGTTCGGTCTCAATCTGACAATACGGTATCCTCTCACCTTCTGTTTTCAGAAACAAAGGTAGCACCACTACAGACGGTTAGTCTCCCACGCTTAGAGTTGTGTGGAGCAGTCTTGTTATCTAAATGCATAAAAAGGGTCATTACCCAATTATCTCTCGATTATGCAGACGTCTTTCTTTGGTCCGATTCGTCTATTGTACTTGCATGGCTTAAAAAACCACCATGCACGTGGAAGGTGTACGTAGCCAATCGTACTTCAGAAATCATCAAAAACGTTGGCAATGTAAGGTGGCGGCACGTAGCTACCCATCATAACCCTGCTGACCTCGGAACAAGAGGTTGTAGACCACAGGATCTACTTCTTAAATCACTCTGGTGGCACGGACCAGATTGGTTACTTAAACCCCCCGACCATTGGCCAACATCATTTCGACAAAATGTCTTACCTCAAGAACAACGAAAAGTTGAAGCTCTTCATGTTTTGGACGACGAACCCGATATATTAGATCGCTTCTCTTCATGGTCTAAAGCCTTACGCGTAATAGCGTACATGTTTCGATTTATTCACCGATTCAAACTAATACAGTCCACTTCTCCCACTCGCTATAGCTCCGTAGTCGTTACGCAAAAGGAAATTCATTGGGTCAAAAATCGCCTTATCAAGCTTTCGCAAGAAAGACATTATCCAAAGGAATATTCTCAATTAGCCAATCGAGAATCAATTTCCAAAAAGAGCTCGCTTTTAACGTTGAACCCCTTCTTAGACCAACATGGACTTCTCCGTGTGAATGGTCGCTTGGCCAACGCTGGCCTTACGTACAATGAAAGACATCCAGCCATTATTCCGGAATCTTCAAGATTATTGTTGCGGCGTTACGAATATACGATTATTGATTTGATTAAATATGCTTTTTAAATATGATGATTATTTATTAAAAGATAACTTGAACATATGTATACTTTGAAACTATGAAAATATGTGAGAATAAATTTGAAATTGAATTTAAGTTGATTGTTGCTTCTGCTTCTTGCAGCTAATAGTGTTGTATGTTGGTTGAATTCGTTGTTGTGTTGTTGTGTAGTCTTGTATTCGTGGTCTTCTGTTTGACAATTGTGACGACGTCTGCCTGCTTCAAAGACCTGCTTCAAAAAGACCGCTGCTCTGTAAAATGCATTTTATTTCGCCTTCGCAAATTTTACCGTTTGACCGTTTTTAAATGTGTATATGTGTATGCAACAACTTAGGTATAGCTGAATGCAAATATAATGAAATGAAGTAATATAATGAAGTATGTGATTATGGACTGTCATTCTACTACAGGGTGGCTCAACACTTCTCCCCCCGTGAATCTCCCTGGGATTCACCAACCATGAGTCGAGCTAAGCGTGTCGCTGGCTGCCGCAATAAGCCCGTGCTGGTTTTCACTTCTGCAACTCGTACTTGGCCATCTTTGGTAGGGTGAACTTTAGTAACACGGCCTCCTTGCCATTGACTTCGTGGTTGCGCTGGGTCACAGATCATTACCAGGTCGTTGACTTGCAGAGGGTTGGTCTTCTCCTGCCACTTGGTGCGTTGTATAAGTTGCGGCAAAAATTCAGTTGTCCAGCGCTTCCACAGACGGTCCTTCAAGTTTTGCGCCATTCGCCACTGCTTGCGCAAGCATACGTGCTCGTCGACGGGATGAGGCGTCTGTGTGGAGTTGACGCAGCCTATTAAAAAATGATTGGGCGTGATTGGCTCGTCATCTTCATGCGAAACTGGAACCTCTGTTAGTGGTCGTGAGTTGATTACGTTCTCCGCTTCTATAAGGATGCTCTGTAGCGTTTCGACCTTTGGTGCCACCTCTCGTAGTGTCTTACTTAATAACGCTTTGATGATTTGTATGAGTCTTTCCCAGCAGCCGCCTGAGCTGGGATTCGTTGGGCAATTGAATATCCATTCAATATTGCGTTTCGCGGCTTCGTCATGTACGCGGTCCGTGTCTAGCAAACGTTCGTTAGCTTTCAGCTCCTTTTGTGCGCCGATGAAATTGGTGCCGTTGTCGCTCCTTATTCTCAGTGGAGTGCCTCTGCGGTTTATGAAATTCCGCAAGCATAACATGAATGCATCAGTTGATAGGTCTGCGGCAAGTTTGATATGTGCGGCACGAATCGTGAGACAGGTGAATATGACTGCCCACCTCTTTTCACGCCGCCTTCCGATTGCTACGTTGAATGGTCCGAACAAATCTACGCCTGTATACGTGAACGGACGTACGAACGGAGTAAGGCGGTCGACAGGTAGTTGGCCCATCATTGGTGGACAAGGCTTTGCTCTGTCGATTTTACACACGAGGCACTTACGCTGCACATCCTTCAATAACATTTTCAAATGTGGAATCCAATATTTTTGGCGTACTGCGTTAATTGTTACAGCTGAGTTCTGGTGATGGTTCCTCTCGTGGTAGTGCTGGACTATCAACGTTGAGACAATGTGCTTTAGCGGCAATATAACTGGTCGCCGTGCTTGATATGGCAAATACGATGCTTCATCGATGCGACCACTAAGTCTTAACACGCCGTTGTCATCTAAATACGATGATAGTTTTAATAATGTGCTTTGTTTCGGTAACTTACGTGACATTGATAAATTCGCAACATCATCCGGAAACCCTTCATGTTGTACGGCTCGGTGAATTATGTGTTCTGCTTTCTCTAACTCGGCAGTTGTAATCACTGGTGATGCGCGTGGCTGTGTGTTTGGCTTTTGTCGAAATAAAGTGGCTGCTTTGATGACCCATGCCATTGTACGTTGCAACTTTGAAAATGAGTTGAATTTGGCGAAATCAGTAAATGCGTGGCTTGGCTGAACTAGCACTAGACTGGCGGATTTAACTTCTTCTGGTAGGGTGGCTGATGCATTTACTACTTTGTTTGGCCAATGCTCCTCATGTAACTTCAAAAATGCTGGACCTTTCACCCAGCTGCTGTTGTCGAATTTCGGTGTACTTGACGGACGAGTGGCTGCGTCTGCAGGATTTTGGCAAGTCGGTACCCATCTCCATTGGTATTCTGATGGTGTGCCAAGGATTTCGGCTATACGGTGGGCGACGAATGCTTTATACTTTCTTGTCGCTGATTTAAGCCATTGGAGGACTGTTTGGGAGTCACTCCACAATGTTAAACTTTTAGCCCTGAATTCGTGGCTGTCGCAAATTAGTTTCGATAATCGGGCACCCAATACAGCTGCCTGCAGCTCCAACCTCGGCATGGAGAGTAATTTTAAGGGTGCGGTACGGGTTTTACCAATCACAAAGCTGACAGTGACTTCCTTTCCATGCACGACGCGAACGTATCCGACCGCCGCAAACGCAACTTGGCTTGCGTCAACGAAAATATGTACCTCCACCTGCTGGTTATCGAAAATGTGAGGAGAGTAACATCGCTGAACCTTAAACCTTTTGACGTTGCAAAACTCTTGCCACCAGCGTACCCACTTCTCGCTTAGGCCTTGTGGGAGTTTGTCATCCCACCCGATCTCTCGCTTCCAAGTCCCTTGAATTATAAGTTTAGTAAAAATTAAATAATCAGACAACATACCAAAGGGGTCGAACACTGCCATTACAATGCGTAGCAGTTCCCTTTTTGTTGGCGCCCTCGATCCGTCAAGTACATCCGCTGGAACCCGATGGAATTTAGTATGAAACTCGAACGTGTCATGCTTTGTGTTCCAGAATAGGCCGAGTACTTTGTCTGAACAGCTGTGCTCCATGTTGACTGTCTCTCTTAATGTTGACGACGTTTTGTTCAGGGCCTCTGGGCAATTGGAAACGAAGTTTCTTAACTCAAATCCCGCGTTCATACTAATGTTGACAATGTCTTGGCTGATCTTAATGACTTCTTCTGGCGTGCTAAAGCTTGCCACTAGATCGTCGACGTAGAGCTTGTTGATTATCGTTGAGGCTGCAGCAGGGAAAAGAGCTTGAAAGTCTTCGGCGTTTTTATTTTTGACATGTTCGGCGATGCATGGTGAGCATATGGCTCCAAATATTAATGACGTCACAGCATATTCTTCAATCGGCTTTGTAGTGTCACCATCCCGCCACTGGTAGCGTTGTGCGTGTTGATCAAATTCACGTATTTTTATTTGCGAGAACATTTCTCGTATGTCGGCTGACACTCCAATACGGCCCTGGCGAAATTGAAATAGAATTCGTAATAAAGGCTGCGCCTGTTCTGGCCCCTTTAAGAGTGCTGCGTTCAGTGACACGTTGTCTACGGTAGCAGCGGCATCGAAAACAATTCTTAATTTGTCAGGTTTGTTTGGGTTGAAAACGGCAAAGTGAGGCAAATACCAAATGTGCGGATATGTCGAGGCGACCTCGTCGCTATTCAATTTTCTGGCGTAACCTTTATCCAGGTATTTTCTCATCTCTTGTCTATATCGCTGACCAAAAACGGTGTTATTTTTCATTTGTCTCTCTACTGACTTTAAGCGTTTTTCAGCCATCACCCTACTACTAGGTAAATTCGGTGGGAACGTCTTCCACAATAATCCGCATTCATATCGCTCACCTACTCTTTTGGTGGTTTGCTTTAAAATTGAGCGCGCTAGTTCCTCGTCGTTTGATTCCAGTTTGAGGGCGGCTGGATTGGTACCGAAACTGTCGGTGGCAAAATACGTTTCGACTAAACTATGCAGTTCTTGGTCTTCTTTAATCAGCAATACCCGATTGCAACTTAATGTTGACTGAGTTGGACCATATGCAACCCATCCTAATGGAGTCTTTATTGCTAATGGACTTTCGGTGTCCGCCTTTACCACTGTAGATGTTGCACCCAAATGTGCATGCTTCAACCCAATAAGCAAAACTGGCTTTGACGCAAAATACTTTATAATGGGCAAATGTTTCAGATGCTGAAAGTTTTCTTTTTGCAACGACTGCACAGGCAAATTTAAATCTTTGACAGTGAAGACATCTTTTAACATGTACTTGGTTTTGTCTATAGGATTCTCAATTTCAACGTTGAATTTTAGCGCTTGTTCGGTGACTACCTTATCATCGTACCACTGGAGCGTTAGTGGATGCGTTTTACCTTTCGCGCCGATTTCTTTGGCGACATTTTCCTCGATAATTGATATCGAAGAGCCTTCGTGAAACATTGCTAACACCTCGCGCTTGCCATTGGGCCCATAAATGTTGACCGGCAACATCTTAAACAACTGCCCGCAAGTGCTTTGAGTTGATCGGCAATTTAACATAGGCTGGACACTTTCATTTGTTGGTGTGGCTTGACGTACCGTTTGGTTTGGTGGCTCCGCACTGTGCAATATTGGATTGCTATACCGTTGGCATCCGTTCACATCACATTTTTTCTTCGACCGACATTTGAAAGTGCGGTGCCCCTTGCGCAAATATGTAAAACATAGCTGTAGCTCTTTTACTAACTGCCAACGCTCTTGTATACCCATTTTCTGAAACGAGTCGCACTGAATTATTGTGTGGTTGCCACTACATTTCTGGCACTCCGTGGAATGTTCAATATGCATCAACCTGCCCTTATTGGCTTGCGATGCGCTTGCTTTTGCATTTACTACGCTAGCATTTGGTGTGTTTACTGAAGGCATTAAACAAACTATACGTGCTAGCTCACTAAGCCACTTTGAAAAATCTTCTACTGTCGCATACGGCTGTATGGTTGCTGCCTGCTTTGCCCAATCAAATTGTCGTGCTTGTGGTAACTTACCCACCATTTGCTCTAACAGTATAACATTTGCTAAATGTTGTGGACATTTCGCCGATTTTATAAATGCCACCACGTTGCGTATCTTTGACGAGAACGACACAATTTGATCTGGCTTTGCTTCAGAAATTGGGGGAAATTGTTGCAACTTACTAATCTGACATTTCACCAGCATGTCTGGTCTTCCGAATCTAAACTCAAGTTCGCTTATTACTGCCGGCACATCATTCGGAAATATTAGCATTGATGCAACTGCCTCTTTTGCCGGGCCGCTTAAGCACTTTTGTAGGCGCATCAAATTTTGCCTATTACTGTATTTAAACATTGCAGTTGTATCGTTGAAGTAGGCGAGAAACAGTGGCCACTCTTCAACATTGCCATTAAACGTCGGTAAATCATATAGTTTAACTTTAGCATCTATAGCCGGCACGACCTGCGCCACTTGCACATGTAAAGCCCTGAATTGCCCCGCATCGCTATGCGGTTGCTGTAATGGCATGACTTGCCCTGACTCACTCTGCGTTGCTTGACTGCCACTTTCACCCACCTGTAGCGGCATGACTTGCCCAGACTCGTTTTGCCCTACCTGACTATCACTTACGCTTCCCTGTGGCATGACTTGCCCTGGCACACTGTGTGCTCCTTGGTTCTCATCAGCAGTATGATTCTGGAGCTCTTCTCGCAAACGAATTATGTCACGCTGACTTTCGCCTGTGCTATTTTTCAGCTCTTCCACTGCTGCCTTCAACGCGTTTAGTGCTACGATTATGGCATTCATGCTGTCTGCACTAACCCCTGCATCATCGCCTGCTTCAGACATGGTACTCTCAAATGACGAATCTTCCTCACTGGTGGTTTGCCGCTCTTCTCGTGGCCGGCTTCGCAAATTGTAACTATGTGCTTCTGGCATACTCGTTGAATTCTTCTTACCAATTTTCCACGTGCGTAGAAAGCGCGGCAGACGTACTAATTGTCAAAACTGTTGCGGCGTTACGAATATTCGATTATTGATTTGATTAAATATGCGTTTTAAATATGATGATTATTTATTAAAAGATAACTTGAACATATGTATACTTTGAAACTATGAAAATATGTGAGAATAAATTTGAAATTGAATTTAAGTTGATTGTTGCTTCTGCTTCTTGCAGCTAATAGTGTTGTATGTTGGTTGAATTCGTTGTTGTGTTGTTGTGTAGTCTTGTATTCGTGGTCTTCTGTTTGACAATTGTGACGACCTGCTTCAAAAAGACCGCTGTTCTGTAAAATGCATTTTATTTCGCCTTCGCAAATTTTACCGTTTGACCGTTTTTAAATGTGTATATGTGTATGCAACAACTTAGGTATAGCTGAATGCAAATATAATGAAATGAAGTAATGTAATGAAGTGTGTGATTATGGACTGTCATTCTACTACAGGGTGGCTCAACAATTATGTTATCTTTTTCTTAACTTTCTTCGTGAGGTTTTAATGCCTGCCGAACAGCAACTCATGGTTCGAATGGCTAGGCAGGAATACTACATTCCCAGGCTAAAATCTAAAGTAAAAATTTTCAAACAAAACAGTCGTTCGCAAATTATGGCAGCTCTACCACCAGAGCGTGCAACTTTCTCGTTACCGTTCGCCCTTCGAAATAAAGTCATCAATCCTTCGTAGAACCCCAATATTGAAGGCATACGTTTGCGTCTACATTTGCTTTTCCACAAAGGCAATTCACCTTGAACCATGTTCGGATTTGTCAACCAAAGCATTTCAGGCAGCATTTGCCCGCTTTGTGGGTAGGCGCGGACTCCCCTCCCGCAACGAGTATTTTCAGACAATGGCAAAAACTTTGTTGGCGCTAATCGCGCCTTCCAACAGGATTTCAAAAAATTCCCCAAAGAAACTTCTGATGACTTACGCTCCAAATATACAGTACTTGGCTTCGAATGGCACTTCCTGCCACCGAATGCTCCTCATATGGGCGGCCTCTGGGAAGCGGCCGTAAAGAGTTTCAAATATCATTTCAAACGCACTGTTGGAAACCACATCTTCACCTTTGAAGAAATCGCCACTTTACTTGCTCGTATCGAAGCCGTACTGAATTCTCGACCCCTTTCCCCGATGTCTGATAATGTTGATGACTTGCTTGCATTAACTCCAGGACATTTCCTCCGAGGCGGGCCACTACTGGGCTTTCCAGAACCTCAAATTGACAATCTCTCCCTACAAAATCGGTGGGAAAAGCTAAAAGTCTTTTATCAACAGTTCAGCCAACGCTGGAAAGATGAGTATCTCAAAGAACTACATCATAAGTACAAATGGAAGCTCCCACAAAAAAACCTCTCCATTGGTGATTTCGTGGTTATTAAAAATGACCAAACCGCCCCCAACGAATGGAGACTAGGACGTATCGAAAAAGTGTATCATGGTTCGGACAACTGTGTCAGGGTGGCGGATGTCAAGACTCAGACTGGGACTTTTACTCGACCCATTGTCAAGCTCTGTCCACTTCCCTCTCACGATGAGGTTCCCAATTTGAACCCTACATTTGACACTTAATCATCAACTAGTTCGCCATAGTTTTAAGTTTTGAAAGACCTTCGTATTTTACAGATCAAACTATCCAACACCAAGCTGGACCCACGGATCTACCAATGCAAAGTGTGCCTTAAATTTCACCCACTGCGGTTTTGCAAGGATTTCTTGGCAATGAACATCGAAGAACGGAGCGAAGTAGTAAAGCAGTTTAAGTAGTGCCCGAATTGCCTTGCTCGTACCCACGACAGCGTTCGGTTTTGCTTGTTCCCCGACACTTGCAAACTTTGTGAGGGTTTACATCATACTGTGCTGCACACTAGTGAGCCCGACGATATGTCCGATGATGGGGAAGATGATAGCAGCGTTCGAAGTCAGGTGTCTAAAAGACGACAAATTCGTAAGCCGGTGAAGCGGCTCCAAGCGTCCGCACGTAGAGGTGTCCGTAAACCGGCAAAGCGACCTCAGGTACCAAAACGCCAGAAGGCACGTACGCAAAGAAGCCCAATCTCCATTCAGAGGCAGAAGCTGGACGTAGCTATGCGGGCATTGGCTCAACTGAAGGCATCCCTTGAACCAGTGCAACGGGGGCGCCATGTTTAAGTGACTCTCCTTAAGTCGTAATGCATCCCTGCACTGCGTTCCCAAAAGTTCGTCATGTCTCCCGACATGACTGTCAAAGGAAGCATCCCTGCTTTCCTTCGAACTTCCAGTGTTGCGAACCCTATAAAAGCGCTGAGCGCATATGAATTCACTGTTTTTCATTTTTCATCGCCACCTGGATTATCATCAATCAACCGAGGTAAAGTGTATCGACGCCGGATCTACAACACCGCAATCAACGCATAACGTACCTCTCAAATATTTCTATTAACTTGTTGAATTAAGTAACGTAACGTAAACTTGAATTTAATTACATTTAATTACTCATATATCATAAGCAAATAATATGTACATTGAAGTACCAAAGAGTTGAATTAAATCATTGTTAGTAATTTTAAGTTGCCAATAGAAATTCGCCTTTCATTTGTTAGTGCATTCTCTCATTTGTATTTACCACCAAATACAAACCAAGTGAAACTCCCTTCACTTCCCTTCATTTTTCCCTCAATATTGAACAATAGATGTTCTACGTTTTATGTGTTATAGGCTAGGTTAGGTTACAAGAGCTGAGCCGAAACCACAAGGTAACTGCTCAATACTTGGGCCACCAAAGGGCCCATTGTAATACCCCATACGGTCCCGAAAAAGGACCCTTTCCTTGCCTACAACGGGTCGAACCACTTCGTGGAATCAATGAATTTCACTAGAGCTTTCACTCCACTAGAGACCTCCGCCAGGTCAAGTAGGAAACGTTTGCCCAGGATGACCAACCTACGCCTGCTAAGTAATGGACACTGGCAGAGGAGGTGCTGGACATTCTCCTCCTCTTCAGTATGTCTACAGCTACGACAGTAATCGAAGGTCACTTGTCCCCATTCTTGCACCGTGCGTGCCTATTAAGCAATTCCCTGTCAGGACCCTAACCAGGGGACGATAATGCTGATTTATGTACAGTCAGAAGTGCCCTTGTGCGCCCCTTGTCATAGGAGGGCCATGTTAGCCTGGACGTCTCACACGATGGGATGACCGGCCATAGTTCATTTGCCTTTCTTATAGTGCTTGTGTTCACACGAAGCTTGGAAGTGGCCATGGGTATGCCTACCGAATCATTTTCTGGAAGGATGTGGTCGGTGATGCCTGTTCTGGCCAACTCATCTGCTTTGCAGTTGCCTTCGATATCCCTGTGCCCAGGTACCCAAATAAGGCTGATACTGAAGTGCTGAGCCATCTCGTTGAGAGATTTGCGGCATTCAGTGACTGACTTTGTGTTGTCGACGAATGAGTCCAGGGCCTTTAACGCGGCCTGGCTATCTGAGAAGATGAAAACCCGTTTGCCATCCTTGGGCATAGACCCGAGATGATTCACAGCCCTGTGTATAGCCAGCATTTCCGCTTCGTATACACTACAGTGATCGGGAAAACGGAAAGAGATCTCTAAACCCAGATCCGGTGTAAAGAAGCCTGCCTCCACCTTCCCGTCTAGCTTAGAACCATCCGTGAATATGTTGGTGGCACCCGGAACTGTATGTTGCCTGGTGTTCCAGGCTTTGCCGCGATGGTATATGCCCTACATAGTTTTTATCGAAAACGTTAATTGGTGTACAGTAGTCAGTGCGTACTGGTATTGGGACAGGGGCGTTTATGACCAGGATTGTTGCGTGCCCACTAGCTCTAAGTGACCATAGACCTGCTTCCTTTATGCGTAGAGCGGTGATAACCGCAAATTCGTTTGCCACCAGGTCAAGAGGTGGCAGATGCAGCATTGGGTTGAGAGCTTCAGTCACTACCCATCTCTTCTTTCCTTTCGGAAGGAGGGATGACATGACCTAGAAGGTTCCACTGGTCATACCAAATCGCTACCACCACAGTCGGGCAGTACCGCAAGGGAGTACTGGAGCGTGCCGGATTCATATCCGGCCAAGGACTGTTATTTCGACAACACCCCCCCAAACCTTCGGGGAGTGATTTTGTTGCTAAAACAAAAACCACAACAGCTTCAGACGGAGTGGAGCCGAGAGCCCCGGTGATGCAAAGCTCCGAGCTTCGTTCAACCTTTTGAAGCATGTTAAGATATGTGCTTTCAGCTAGTGCAGGCCACCAGACCAATACACCATAAAGAGAATCGGGCGCACAATGGCTGTGTATATCCAATAGACCACCCTAGGGGAGAACCCCATGAGGTGAACAGCGCCGCTGATGCCTTTTTGGCTCGATCCATTATATTATCACTCCCTAACAGCTTCCTGTCCAGAATGGTTCCCAAGTATTTGACTTGATCGCTGAACGCTAAGGAGGTACCCCCAATTCTTGGCGGTGTCAGATCGGGAGTGCCACAAAATCCACAAAAAAAAAATCCAAAATCACAAAATCCACAGCTAAAAAAAATCCACAAAATCAAAATCCACAAAATCAAAATCCCCAAAATCAAAATCCCCAAATACGAAATCCACACGTTTTCTTAAAAGCAGTATCACAAAATCCACAAACACAAAATCCACAACTATTTACATATGTGCACATATGTATAAGGCAATATAAACATATAGACATGAATTAATAATGGATTTAAAGAAGCAATATATGTATGTAGGTATGTACATATATTGTAGCAAACACAAATACTTTAGCGCTAAAGGAGTTATATGTACGCGACAAAAAAATTCAACATTGTATTGTTTACCACAGTGTGGGGCAAAGCACAGGTTTTAAGTTTGTTAGTTTTATCAAGTTATGCACAGAAATCATTCATTCATTAACAACTTCCCTGTCCAATGAGTCATATGTGACTCACGAGAGCGTTTTCAAATAAGCTCATGAGTCACATGTGACTCATTTCCTTATACAACTTTAAGAAGCTTTCTTGCTATGAACGTGTCGTTATTTATTTGTGAATTCTATGTGAGCGTATAGCAAAAGACCCAAACTTTAGGCAATTGAAAGAAAATTTCGCAATTTTTTTCTGAAATTGTAAAAATTGTCCATATATACATATGTATATGTATCTAAGTATGAATGATTTAAAATGCAAATATTACCGTTACCTTTTTACAATCACTTTACCAGCGTTCGGACTTAACAAATTGGTTTGCTCAGTACTAGATATGAGAAAAACTATAGTAGAGTGGACAAATGTGCAGTAGATTTTATAAAATTGCACTTAAATGATTTGTAATATTTGTAAATTAAAAAACTTATTTTGTGAAATTATATGAAAAACAACGAAGTTTGTATTTATTTATGTTGCCCAAATATGTAATATTTATTAACGTTATTGTGAGTACTGCATTTTCCTTTATTTCTCTATAAAATACTCATTAAATCCGTATACCTTAAATATCTGGATTTTTAATTTTGATATAAAAAATACAGAATTCCACATTTCCTGTGTGAAATAAATTCAAATTAGGTTTAAAATCGCGGCGGTTTTAAACCTAATTTGAATTTATTTCACACAGGAAATGTGGATTTTGTGATGTGGATTTTGATTTTGTGGATTTTAATTTCGGGAATTTCGATTTTGTGGATTTTGATTTTGTGGATTTTGATTTGTGGATTTTGATTTGTGGATTTTGATTTGTGGATTTTGATTTTGTAGATTTTGTGGTACACCCGTCAGATCTGGTACTTTGTACCTTCTCGTGAAGAGGACTAACTCGGTTTTATCAGGGCTAACTTCCAAACCTGCGGCCGTGGCCCAGTGAGATATTTTGCATAGTTTCCCCTTCCATTAAGTTACAGAGAGTTTGCGGAAATTTCCCCCGCATAGTGAGGCAGATATCATCTGCATACGCGATCACCTGGTGACCTTCCGATTCCATAAGGTGTAGCAGTTGGTTGACGGTAACCACCCAGAGTAGCGGAGAGAGAACGCCTCCCTGCGGGGTGCCTCTGCTGACTGGTCTGCGAATCACGCAGACACCTAGCTCCGTTTTAATCTGCCTACGCGTAAGCAGATTGTGTATAAACTCCAACAGGCACGCATCAACCCCCAGGCCCGTCAGCGCCGAGACAATGGCCTCCGGGAGTACTTTGTTGAAGGCACCCGCAATGTCAAGAAAAGCTATTAGAGCATACTCCTTGAGGACAAGTGACCTTGAATGCAAGGCCGTGTCGGTCGACCTGCCCTTAGTATAGGCATGCTGAGCATGCGATAAAGACGACGGTTCAATCTTCCTCCTGAAGTAGTCCTCTAGGAGTCTTTCTAGTGCCTTAAGTAGAAAAGAAAATAAACTTATAGGCCTATAGTCATTCGGTTTCGAGTGTGATGACTTCCCTGCTTTGGGGATAAAAACCAGGGATCGGAATTATTCGTTTATAATTATTCAAGTATATACTTATAGGTTCTTACACGCGAACCTGAACATTAAAAAAGCAAACTTACATTCTTGTTCGCCAATACGAACGCATAAAAAAATCCCCATCGCTCGTATACCCGAACACATGCTCGAATGTTCACATATGTATACCAGATGTATATACATGTCGCTTGCCATCACTGCATATACCAGCTGCATGTACATATTGCTTGCCATCACTGTATATACCAGATGTATGTACATGGATACGTACATGTGCCTGAATAATCGTTTTGTTGTTCATGTTCTAAACTGAACAAGATTGTTGTGTGCAGAATGTTGGAGTAGTAAATGTACATATGTACTTCGATTGAATGCATATGCATGTACATATCTTGAGTGGCATATAAGGTATACCGAGCGCGTGGGATTTATTCAAGGACGTATAGGGATACGTTCGAGATTGCTTCGGGACTATTTCGGGATTGGTTTCGGGATCATTTCGGGACTTTTTGGAGAATATTTTTTGAAAATTTTCGAGATAATTTTGGCACTTTTTCGGAATTTTTTTTTGGACTCATTTCGGGATTATTTTTGGGACTATTTGGAATATTTATGAGACTTTTTCGGGTTTTCTTTCCGACCATTTTGGGACTATTTTGGGCAAATTCCAAATGTGTTCTGCATTATTTTAAGGTTTTTTGAGACGATGTTAAGGAACGCAACTTTGCGCAAATATATTGCACTAAATACCGCTACGTAAAATGATCGCAACGCATGTTTGTTTCAACAGGCAAAAATTCTACCCATATGTATGTACACATGTAATTACTATGTGAACGTGTGTGCTTGCAGGCAAATTAATTAGTGGCATTTCTCTTGCTATTGTTCTGCTAACTAAATTCGTTATCTCACACACACAAATAAGTAACCAAAACAATAACAAGGGAAAACTGTTTAAAAACTGCATACCTGGACATCTTTATGTTCGTGTGTATATGCAAAGCAGGCAAAGGGTAAGGAATGACAGATGCAGGCAATTTTTAAATATTTGTAACTAAGTGGTACATTTTTCATGTATGGTACGTTATTGGCACTATTACCATAGTTCAATCGTACGTTTGAGGGATTTCGTCATGTCGTGCTGTTGCACATTTGAGTATTGGTCTACCTGAGTTCGTAAACGTAATAAGTAGTTTCGGGACCTTCATTCGAGCTCGTCTTTTGGAAATAAAGTATATAATGCGAGGAATAGTTGCAGAAGGTTTTAGAATCAAAAACAACATTGAGCGATAATAAGGGTTTACTATAACTAGCAAATTTCAACTAAAATGGGCAAAAGAAAGTTTAATTTAGACGAATATTTTAAATACGACGAAAGTACTAAAAAAAGCACATGTTTGATAAAAAGCTGTAAACGCGAATTAAGTGGAAAACTGGCATCAAATATTAGGCGTAGGTACTCCTAACGTACGATTGAACTATGGTGTGCCAATAACGTACCATAAATGAAAAAATGTACCACCTACTAGTACAAATATTTAAAAATTGCCTGCATCTGTCATCCCTTACCCTTTGCCTGCGTTCCATATACACACGAACATAAAGATGTCACCCCTGCGGGTTGGGGCTTAGAATATGCCCGCGGTAGGCATACCGGTCGTAAGAGGCGACCAATATGCACAAAGGTAATGATGTGCAACTCGATGGTTGATCTACGGATATGATGCCTCCCACCTCTCATTACCCATCTTCTCTTTCCTTTCGGAAGGAGGGATGACATGACCTAGAAGGTTGCACTGGTCATACCAAATCGCTCCCACGACAGTCGGGCAGTACCGCAAGGGAGTACCGGAGCGTACCGGATTCATATCCGGCCAAGGACTGTTATTTCGACAACACTCCCTAAAACCTTCGGGGAGTGATTTTGTTGTTAAAACAACAACAACAACAACATAAAGATGTCTAGGTATGCAGTTTTTAAACAGTTTTCCCTTGTTATTGTTTTGGTTACTTATTTGTGTGTGTGAGATAACGAGTTTAGTTAGCAGAACAATAGCAAGGGAAATGCCACTAATTAATTTGCCTGCATGCACACACGTTCACATAGTAATTACATGTGTACATACATATGGGTAGAATTTTTGCCTGTTGAAATAAACATGCGTTGCGATCATTTTACGTAGCGGTATTTAGTGCAATATATTTGCGAAAAGTTGCGTTCCTTAACATCGTCTCAAAAAACCTTAAAATAATGCAGACCACATTTGGAATTTGCCCAAAATAGTCCCAAAATGGTCGGAAAGAAAACCCGAAAAAGTCTCATAAATATTCCAAATAGTCCCAAAGACAGTCCCGAAATGAGTCCAAAAAAAATCCCGAAAAAGTGCCAAAATTATCCCGAAAATTTTCTAAAAATATTCTCCAAAAAGTCCCGAAATGATCCCGAAATAGTCCTGAAGTAATCTCGGACGTATCTCTATACGTCCTTGAATAAATCCCACGCGCTCGGTATACCTAATATTCCACTCAAGATATGTACATGCATATGCATTCAATCGAAGTACATATGTACATTTACTACTCCAACATTCTGCACACAACAATCTTGTTCAGTTTAGAACATGAACAACAAAACGATTATTCAGGCACATGTACATATCCATGTACATACATCTGGTATATACAGTGATGGCAAGCAACATGTACATACAGCTGGTATATGCAGTGATGGCAAGCAACATGTATATACATCTGGTATATGTGAACATTCGAGCATGTGTTCGGGTATACGAGCGATGGGGATTTTTTTATGCGTTCGTATTGGCGAACAGGAATGCAAATATATATGTTTTATTGTTCAGCAGCACGAATAAGAGCGAACGAGAGTGAACATTTCCGAACCCTGATAAAAACCACGTTAACCTCCCTCCATGATGTTGGTATAAAATTTAGCCTTAGATAGCTTTCGAACATCCCCTTAATCCAGGGCTTAATAAGTTCTGCAGTATACTGGAGCTGAACCGGCTTAAAGGTCGAAAGAGCCCAGTCTATCTTATGAACATCTGTGATTTCGCTTATAAGCTGATCAGTAAGTAACCCGCTGCTAACAATATTTGTAGACACACCCGCGCATGTCGGTAAGTGTGCGTCCATAAACAAATTTATGGTTTCAGTAGTGGAGTTCGTCCAGTGCCCATCGGGCTTTTGAACGTAGCTTAGCTGAGTTGGGGATTTCGATAGAACCTTCCTTAAGCGGGAGGCCGCGCCAAGAAGATCGATTTTTCTTTCGAAGTGCTTTTTTACATGAACTTAGATTCGTTTTGTGGATTCGGATTCATGCCCATCATATTTGGCTTTATTGAAGGCCGCACTGCAGGACTTCCTAAGCTTGTCAAGATCAGACGACCACCATGGTGGTTTGTGCGTTTCCCTAACTTTCCTAGCCGGACAAGCCCTATCCAGAGCAGTCCTACAAATATCACTGAAATTATTTACAAGTAATTCCAGCTCCTCTTCGTTTCCTGGCATTCACACCTCTTTGGGTAGAGTTTTACCTAGGATCTTCTTGTAGTAGCCCCAGTTTGTTCTTCTAAAATTTTGAAATTTGATTTTAGAACTCTCCAAGAAACTATCTTGTCACTGAAAGAGTCGGTGACCACGGTTAATTCGAGGACCTCCTCGCGGTTCCTCGTAATGAAAGTGGGGTAATTTCCCCTGCTACATATACTTAGATTAGTACCTAGGAGATAGTTAAATAAGAGCTCGATCATTTGTGTCACTGCTGCCCCCCTGGTCATGGTGAGCGTTGGCATCGCCTCCAAGTACTAGAGTATCAGTTTGTGATTGCGCTGTGCTCAAGAACTCCTTGAAATTAACAGGTGGTAGTTAGCCTTGGTAATCATGTGCTAACTAGAAGGAGGCGAACATGAGTCTCCTTCCCAGCGCCTCGACGCTAACCGCTGTCAGATCCCCAACACTATAATTGGGTACAAGAAATACATTAAGGGTAGACTTAGTTAGTATACAAGTGCGAGGCTTACCCTTATCTTTAGCACTGTGGAGCTTGAAAGCTGGCGTCCGCAAACCACAGATCCTATTGCCAGTGATCTATGGCTCCTGGACTAAAACGATGTCTACCGCAGCTGAGGACAGGTGCAGTAGAAGTGCAGCTGACGCTGCTTTGCAGGGATGCAGGTTAATTTGGAGGACCCGCATCACAATTTACTCGCGCTCTCCTCCGTGAGCGTCGCGTCGGAATAGCCATCACCCAGAAGCTGGCTCTCAGAGTAAAGCCTTCTGAGAGCCAAGCTACCGTCCGATCCTGACGAAACGTACCCGGTCTGTTCCTCACCCGCGTCCACCTCCATCTCATCTTCAATGGGGGGTTCGACCGTTTGAGTTTCGAGGCTGACGACGGCTTCAACATCGGCCTTGTAGACCTTTAAATTACCATTTTTGAAGCCGTAGCTCACTCGGAAGTCCTGCTTTCCGCCGTCGAGCAGCAGGACCATGGTGGCCCGGTCGGATTTCTCGACATTGACCACCTTCCAATTTGTAGTCGGTAGACCGGGGTTGTACACCTGGAGCAGCTCCATGATTTCAGTTGGGTCCGATGGCGTCACTGGGACCCAGACTCTAGCCCTTGGTCGTGAGGGGATATCACGCGCCTCCACTACCTTAAGGCGCGCCCCCGGGTAAACCTCGCCAAGCGTCATAACGGCGGTCTTATACAGCTCTACCGACCTGGAGTCATCGCAGGCGACGAGCTTAATGTTACCCTGGAACCACCCTGCATCTGTGTACGATGGCGGTGGACCAGGGTTATCTTTTACGACCTTAACGGCCACAGTAGCGAGCGCAGCTCCAATCCACTTCCACTGCTGCTTTGGGATCCTGCCGTCTTAGCTACTGCTCGTCGATCCACCGACCCTTGGCGAATTCGGCAAAAGAGCGCGTCCAGCCTCCCTGCATCTTGGCACTTTTCGGTGACCTAGGATTTGACTCTTCAATCGATCTCTGGCGCTTCGAGGTTTCGTAACTCTCAACCCAGTCCGACCTGACATCCGGAAACAAGTTCCTCGCCCATTCAAGGTCACGCTTATCGGTGAGGTGGCGTTCCTACTAAGGATCCGGATTGCCCAACGCCTTTCTTGATGGTTGGGCTGCTTTTTGCGTCCCCCAGCCCCAGAGGCAGTCACCCCCGCATCCCTGGAACAACCGTCAGCCGAACCACCAGACGCTTGTCTCTGAGTGGCAGCCCTGCTAGTGGAGGCTATGGGGTGAGCGGAAACTGCCCTGAAGGCCGCCCGGTTAGTACCGGCCTTCGGACTGGCAGGGCCGGATTTACTCTCAGCCCTGCCCTGATTTGCCGGGTCCTTGGCCCCATAGGTGACCCGCCCACATCCCTGTGACCCCCAGCAGCCGACCCATTATACGCTAGTCGCTGGGTGGAAGATCCGAAAAGGGATCTGATGATAAGTGGGGACACTTTGAAACATGTAATCCTATCCATCGCTGTGATCAGCCTTGTAATTTTTCTCCAAATATCAATTTTTCCACAAAATCAAATATAATAATTAAACCAATTATTATTGTTCACTGGTCTCGAGCTTGCACAATTTACAAATATATGTAAATAGAAAGACCGTAAAAACCAAAAACAAAATATACTAAACCATAGCACGGGCTACGTAAAATAACAATGTACAAACAAACAAGCCCAACACACGCATTGATATATATAGGCAGGTTGTCTAAGTCCCCAGGCAATTCTTGCTTTCAACTCTGATGGCGTTCTCTTTTGTGTTTTCTATTCGTGTCTACACTTGTCAATTTTTCTTGAAAGCAATTATAAAACCAAATATGGGCGCACAAGGAGGAGCGAAAGAGATAGCAAGAAAAACTTGAAACGAGTTGACGGTACGCTTTCAAGTGTGTCTACCCCTCTCTTCTTACCCCCTTCGCCTATGTCACGGCAGACTTGAAAGCAAGAATTGCCTAGTGTAAAAGGGGACTAAGCAATGTGTGTACACTCTTGGCAAGACTAAAAAACAACAAAACCAAGGGAAAAATTGAAGTGGAGATAAATGCATCGTGATGTCACAGGGCATCGGAGCTAAGTTGTTAGATTTCTAACAGCGACTTTTGTGCAGACACTGGTTCATATCCCAGTGTCCGAAAAGGGATCTGATGATAAGTGGGGACACTTTGAAACATGTAATCCTATCCATCGCTGTGATTAGCTTTGTAATTTTTCTCCAAATATCAATATAATAATATATAATAATTAATTTGGGGTGACGCCGGTGAGTGCAAGGCGTGACACCCCCATCAAAGGCACCCATCTTGTGTTATAATAGGGGGAAATTTGTAAACATCGTTGTGAAGTAGGCAAAAATAGTTTGGTGCTTATCATACTTAGTTGTTTTATATGTGAATAGTTAAGATGCATCGAAAAATATTTTTATATGTGGTTATGCGAAATTTTCTTTCCTAGTAAGTAATTTGTCGAAAAATATGACCTGCCGATAATTTCGGTGCTAGGTACTTCATAATATCGCCTTTACCCCGCCACATCTAAAATATCTTCCCAGGAATGACACACTTTCCAAAGCCCAAACCGAAAAAGGTACTATACATATGCTACTGATTGTCTGTTCTGACTATACATAATACATAAATTTAAGGTGTTGGCTCAATGCGCGCTTGCTTTGCTAGTTTTACCTAAAGAACTGTCCAATTTGAACTCTACTAAAATGTATGATAGTTGGCCGAGTGTCAGCTCTACTTGACTCGCCTGAAGCGCCTTAAAGTTTTGAATAGCCGACATCTCTATTTGACAGCTTCGATTCACTTTTGATACTTCAATATGTCTATCGTGTATATAACATTTTCGTTCATATTATTATTATTATTAAAGATAAAGGGTGTACATTTAAGACTTTAAGTCTTTTATAGTACATCAAACGGAGGAGTTTACAAAATCAGAAGTTAATTAAAAATCAATTACAAACTTAAAATTAAAAATAAATGTTGTTCTCTTTTGCGGTCTTTCTTGTTTACAAATTTGTAAGTGTTGAGCAAGCTCGAGACCAGGGAACAATAATTCATAGTTGAATTTTTATTGTCAGTTTTTGGGAAAAATTTAAAATTGGGAAAAAAATACAAAGGAAAATCAACAGCGATGGATAGGATTACATGTTTCAGAGTTTCCAGGCTCATCATCAGATCCCTTTTTTGGACACTGGGATATGAACCTTGCATAAGCGAAAGTCTCAGCAGAAAAATTACACTCCATCAAAAATTATCAAAACTGTTGTTATAAGCAATAAGGGTCCATAAAAATCGGATGCAGCTAAACAATGGTTACAACCGTCAGTTATCCCCCCCAATAATGTCATCCTCCGAGCAGCTCCTTGCAGCGGGACTGCTCAAGACTCTCCTGCTCCGGGCTGGTATTGAATCCAACCCCGGACCTAGAGAATGGATCTGCTGTGTATGCTGGAAGAAAATTTATGTGAAACGTTCACATTCTGTACAATGCTCTAATTGTAGCAGATGGTTGCATCTAACTAGTTGCTCCGGACTAAATCCCTCTACTCATAGACCCGCTAGTTTTTATAAAACTTTTGTGGCCCCTTGCTGTTCACGTCCTATGACGTCCAGTGGCCGTCGTCGATCAAGTATCGCTCCGCCACATATGTCTGACTCTGTCACATCAGTCTCCACGACTAGCACTAACAATGCACATCAGCAAGTAGACCTTCCGAGCGGCCGCTCACGCCCACAGGCGTCAACATCTCACACAGCAGCTCACAGCTACTCTCTACGTAGCACTTCCCAAGTGGATTTGAGCAATGCTGAGCGTCCGCTCTCTCCTACCCCCTCGGTCAGCCCCTCTTCTTCCAGCATTAGCACGAGTATAAGCCACAACCATCAGCTCCTGCTTCCTTATACTAAGTGCACTGTTTGTCGGTTAAGATTATATACGCCGTTGGCATCAGTCAAGTGCAATAACTGCCTTGGCCTGTGTCACCTGCTCATATGCTCTGGACTCGCGAACAGGAACCTATGGACTGATACGTACGTTGCGCCATGCTGTCGAGCTACGCAACCTTCAACGTCGTCCGACTCGCCTCTACCTTCTGGTAACGCGTTTCCTTCGACTTCAAGATTGCGCCGTAGTGCGCGACCCAGCCTATTACCACCTAGGCATACGCACCAGTCCTTGACCCCCAGCATCAACTCTGCTCCCCCTACACATTTCGGTATCCTGCAATTCAATTGCAACGGCCTAACCGGCAAAATTGTTGAAGTGACAAATTTAATGAAGCGACTGAAAATCAAGATCGCGACGATTCAGGAGACAAAGTTAGGTGGAAGGTCGTCTCTTCTGACCTGCAACGGGTACAAAGTACACCGTTGTGACCGTGCGAGAGGGCTTGGGGGTGGTCTGGCATTCATCACGCATCAATCTGTGCAGTATCGTCTATTTGAGCCTGACATCGACCCGAGGGACACCACCTTTGAACGTCAAGGTATGGTTGTCCGGTCAGGCGATGTCGACCTTGAAATCATAAACATTTACGTACCTCCTGTCACCTGTAGTCCCAGGGATTACCACCCTGACATTCGTGCGTTACTCAGGGGCGAGAACCGCGTCATCCTTGGTGATTTCAACGCACACCACGACCTGTGGCACTCCAACCTGCAGGCCGATGGTAGGGGACAGGAGCTGGCTGACCAAATAGATGATTCGACGTTCTGCACGGTAAATGGGAATGCCCCCACTAGAGTGGCGGTAAACTGCTCTAGCTCGCCAGACATCACCATAGTCAGCGCTGGCCTAATAAACTGCGTTGAATGGCGACCGATGCTGACGCTTGCTTCAGACCACCTACCTATAGTGCTCTCTATCGATCGCCCCACCGACTTTGTCACCGCTGAGAAACGCACTTACACTAACTTCAATAAAGCCGACTGGGAGGGTTTTCTCAACACCACAGAGAGCGCCCTCGCTGCTCTTCCTACCCCTGACGTATCTGACGTACGAGAAGGGGAAAAGGCGTTTCGTATGGCCCTAATTTCAGCCTCCCATCAACACATTCCATCAGGTAGAATAAAGGAAGTGCGTCCATTCTTCCCCGCAGAGGCAGCGGCCCTGGCAAATGAACGTGAGCATATTAGACGCCTTGACCCTACGAATCCTCAAATAAGGGATCTCAATGCGGAAATCAGACGCTTAGTAGATCAACACAAACGCGCTAAGTGGGAAGAGCACCTAAGGTCTTGCAACCTCTCGGCTGGAGTTGGCAAATTATGGTCGACGGTGAAATCTTTGTCCAACCCGACTAAACCTAACGACAAAATATCCATCGCCTTCGGTGATAAGGTTCAGTCGAAGCCAAAAAGATGCCCGAGCGCCTTCTGCCGATAATTTGTAATGCATCCTCCGTTGAACAAAGATATTCGCCGAGCCACCAGGGAAGCGCACAAACACAAAAACAGCTATGCGCCCATTGCCCTCTCCACAACAGAAGTTCATGAGGCTATTCGGAGATCTAAGAACACCAAACATATCGGCCCCGATGGCATTTCCATGCTGATGCTGAAACACCTCGGCGACGAAGGCATAAGATATATATATATATATATATATATATATATATATGGCGCGATATACAACAGTTATATCATCAACCTCCTAGGAGATTTTTGCGCCGAGCTTCTCTTCCAATTTGTGGTGTGCCGCTTTGAAATTTTTCCTACAAATTGGCGGGACCTACGGTTTTTCGCCGACTGCGAACGGCATCTACAAAGCAGATGAATTTTTGCTGAGAAGCCTTTCATGGCAGAAATACACTCGGAGAGTTTGCCAAACCACTGCCGAGGGGCGACCCCGTTTTGAAAAAACTTTTTCAAACCACTTTTTGATGTAACCTGTACCAGGGCTCGAACCCGGACCTTCGGTGTGGTAGGCCGACAACACTACCTCCACACCACGGTGGCCGCCGAAGGCATAAGATACCTTACACAAATTTTCAACCTTTCCCTTTCCACCTTTGTTATTCCTGAAAGATGGAGACATGCAAAGGTGGCAAGCCAGCTGCCGTAGGGGAGTCATATCGCCCGATATCTGTCCTCTCGCCAGTAGTGAAAGTGTTGGAATCCATCTTGTTGCCGTACTTCACCGCAAACTTGCGGCTCGCCGAACATCAGCATGGATTTCGCAAAAATCACAGCACCACCACCGCGCTGAACGCCATAACCACTCAGATAGGGGACGGACTAAACCAAAAGCGTCCAAACCACAGGACAGTGCTAGTTGCGCTTGACTTGGCCAAAGCTTTTGACACGGTGAACCATGCGCAATTAATGAAAGACCTTGAAGATTCGTCCCTTCCTCCCTGTTTTAAACGTTGGACTGCCAACTATTGGAGTGGTCGTCAATCGTCGGTTGAGTTCAGAGGCGCAAGATCAAAACCCAGAATAGTTAAACAAGGGGTGCCACAGGGTGGGGTCCTATCCCCGTTCCTGTTTAACTATTATGTATCGAAACTTCCCCCCCCACCAGAGGGTGTCTCGCTCGTCTCTTACGCCGACGATTGTACGATTCTGGCAACAGGCCCCTCCGTTGAAGAACTCTGCTCTCGAATTAACTCATACCTCCCAGCCGTGTCCGAATTCTTCGCCGGGAGAAACCTGGCATTGTCACCGAATAAGTCCTCGGCCACCCTATTCACGACGTGGACAACGCAAGTGAACATGGAATTAGACGTCTACGTTGATAGTGTCAAGCTACCAACTGTCTCACACCCCAAAATCTTAGGGGTGACGTTTGATAACATGTTCAAATACGTTGCTCATGTAACCGCAATTGCCAATAAAGTCCAAAGCCGTAACAAAATCCTCAAGTCCCTAGCTGGCAGCACTTGGGGTAAAGACAAAGAAACGTTACTAGCTACATATAAAGCAATTGGCCAGCCGGTACTGAGCTACGCGACGCCTATATGGTCGCCGGGGCTAGCTGACACACACTGGACGAGGCTACAGGTCTGCCAAAACACCGCCCTTCGTACCGCCACTGGGTGTCTTCTTATGTCTCCTGTGAATCACTTACATAATAAATCGAAAATGCTCGCCGTTAAAGAGCATAGCGAGATGTTGACCAGGCAATTCCTGTTCAACTGTTGCAAACCACAGCATCCGAACGGACGCCTGATCAACGAAAATCCGCCCCCCAGGAGGATAAGAAGCCACCTACGCAAACACTTCGATGAGATCCGGCACCTGATTTCCACGCCGTTTGATCCTAAGGTGCACCGGCAGGCCCTCACCCTCATCTACACGAATTCGGTAAATTCCTATGTTGTCTCTCTCCCGGTGAACGCCGTTCTTCAGGCAACAACACCACCCGTTGCCGAAGAGGAGCGCGAGCTGCCTAGGGAGACTAGGGTGATGCTGGCCCAACTCCGGTCTGGATATTGTAATAGGTTAAACTCTTACCCATCCAGACTGAACCCCGACTTGCCTAATGTTTGTCCGGCATGCGGCTTGTCCCCCCATACTTCTAACCATATTTTTGTCTGCTCATCTGAGCCTACTCTTCTAACACCCATATCCCTCTGGTCCTCCCATGTTGAAGCCGCTAGGTTTCTAGGACTTCCGTTAGAAGAGTTCGATGACAATATTGGGTAAGGTTGATACTGACTACCTAGGCAGGGCAACGTAGTGTTAAAACAACAACAACATAATAACCCTGAAGATATATCTATGTGAATTGGGAAGGAAACTTCAGAAGGGAGAATGAGAGAACATTAATGTGGATTACAAGATTTATTATAGGAATGCAACAACTGATTGATATCGATTTTGGCACAATTAGTGCCAATTGTATTGGAAAAGGTTTCCAAAATATAATAATATAAAAAAAATTATTGTGCGAATTATTGGCATAACTAATTGTTGACATTTTTTTTTCGTTTTGCTATATCTTATAATCTCTTTGCTCAAATGAGATGAAATTATCACAGTTTTTTACTATTTTGTGGTAGTTTATAATGCAATTTTTTTATTGCAAATTCTTTTAAAGTTTTTTATTTATAAATTTTTTTTTTTACAAATTTTTTGCAAAATGTCGTTCTGAAGCACCAAAAATTCCGAAAAATATTGCAATAACATATAAAAATTTCAAAGTATGCGGATATTTTGTTCAATAGATACGATAAAAAAAAATAAAAAAAAACAAATAAATAAATAAAATATCAACGAGTCTTCCGTATATATTATTGTCTAACTTTGTGCGGTAAAAAAAGTAAGCAAGTACGAAAGCAGTTGTGGAAGTATACGTTATGAAGAAATATGAATAACAGCAGTTGTTTTTTTTGTTCTAGAATTGTAAATAATTTTCTTCGTGATATATTTTCATCGTTATCAGTTGTAGTCATGTCACCCCCTAATAAGTGTTGCAATCCTCATAAAAAGAAGCTGCACAGTAACGTTTATAAAAGTGTGAAACTCGTGACAAAACATTGGGAAATTCGGTTTTTCTATTTCATTGGCAAATACATGTGTACAAGATGTCGTGTTGAATTCAATAAAGTCCTGAACGCTGAAATATTGTTTTCCAATCTTCCCCTGATTTGCAATTGAATAATTCAATCAATGATGAGACAAGTGACGATTAATATTTCAGTACTGATTCTGAAAATCTAGATGATTTATATTTTGATTCCACATTTGAAGGTATTATTTATTTTTTTTTTGTTTTTTTGGCCAATTTCCAAATAACTATCAATAATTTTACTTATGCCAACAGAAGAAGACATGGGACTAGAAATAGAAAAACTGCCTCAGAAAAGTTCACACAACAGTGACAATAATGACAAAGAATTATCGAAAGAAATAAAAAGTGCTTTATCGAAGGAAAATTACCGAATAAAAATAATACAAATACTAACAACCGTCCCACCCCACTAAAGTATTCGAACAATGAAAAGAGAATTAGGAGTTTCTTACAAAAAAAAATTACGCTCATCACAAGGTTCCCAGTGTTCTAAAAGGGTTCTGATGATGAGCCTGGAAACTCTGAAATATGTAATCCTATCCATCGCTGTTGATTTTTCTTTGTAATTTTTCTCCAATTATCAATTTTTCCTAAAAACTGACAATAAAAATTCAACTATGAATTATTGTTCGCTGGTCTCGAGATTGCTCAACACTTACAAATTTATAAACAAGAAAGACCGCAAAAACCAACAACAAATATTAAAAGAACCATAGCACGGGTTTACGTACATAAATATGTACAAACAAAACAAGTCCAGCAAACACATTACATACGTTTATACTGTAGGTATAGCAATAATGTGAGATCACTGTTGGCAAAAAAAAACAAACAACAAAGGGAATAAATTGAAGTGGAGATAAATACATTGTGATGTCACAGGCCATCATAGCTTAAGTGTTAAAATTTTCTAACAGCGGCTTTGGTGCAGACACTGGTTCATATCCCAGTGTCCGAAAAGGGATCTGATGATGAGCCTGGAAACTCTGAAACATGTAATCCTATCCATCGCTGTTGATTTTTCTTTGTAATTTTTCTCCAATTATCAATTTTTCCCAAAAACTGGCAATCAAAATTCAACTATGAATTATTGTTCGCTGGTCTCGAGCTTGCTCAACACTTACAAATTTGTAAACAAGAAAGACCGCAAAAACCAACAACAAATATTAAAAGAACCATAGCACGGGTTTACGTACATAAATATGTACAAACAAAACAAGTCCAGCAAACACATTACATACGTATAAACTGTAGGTATAGCAATAATGTGTGATCACTGTTGGCAAAAACAACAAACAAACAAAAGGGAATAAATTGAAGTGGAGATAAATACATTGTGACGTCACAGGGCATCATAGCTTAAGTGTTCGAATTTTCTAACTAACAATAAAAATTCAACTATGAATTATTGTTCGCTGGTTTCGAGCTTGCTCAACACTTACAAATTTAAAAATAAATAGTTACAACAATTGTTTCAATTACATAGTACAAGATCACAGTAGACCATATTAAATAAAAATATATCTTAATAACATTGAAAAGGTAAATTTATAAATTTAAGGGCGAGAAAATTTGTGGAAGGTAAGATATTTATTTATTATACGGGAGTTAGGTGATAAATCACCAAACTACCTTTCCAGGAGCACTAGTAGCTAGGACCTTCGGCTCGCTTGTCAGTTTTTTAGCTTATACTGTAATACAATTTAACTTTTTTGTTATTTACATATATGCGGCCTCGGAGCAAAATACTTCGGGCAGGCCAACCCGAGACTGGCCCTGCTGGCCATTCCCGACTGGTGCGCCCGAGGTACTTTGCTCCGAGCTCGTCACGTATGCTTAAATCTATATTAATCTATTAAGTTTTGTCGACATCACATATTGTATAATCTTCTCTGTGTTGTTATTCTCGACTTTTAAACAATCTGATGGTGTGCAGTTTTGAAATATACTAGCTCTGATCTCGGTAAAATGTTGGCATTCGTCAAGCAGGTGAAATACCGATAGCTGGTTTGAGTTGCAGTATGGACATGGTGGTCGGTTTTCCCCTTTGAAAATGTGGCTGTGTGTTATGATTGTGTGCCCGATTCGTAAGCGGGTTAATATTTTTAAATTTTTACAAGGGATATCTTTAGCGCAGATGAGCTTATTCTTTGTTGTGCTAAACTTATTGTAGTGGTGTTGCGGGTTCACGGATAGTTGAGGTCTGAGTTTAGTTGACTGCGCATATTCCAAGCGTACAATGTCGTCTTTGAGGGTCCAATCAGTGGTATGAAGTGGTTCTCTTGTTGCAAGTTTGGCTCTCTGGTCGGCAGCTTCGTTACCTTTGATTGCCACGTGGCCAGGAATCCACATAATTCTTTCCGACCCTTTGCACTCCAGCAATTTGTTCCGCAATTCGTTGAGAAGTTGGTTTTTTTCTTTGTTGTTGGCAAGCGAATTGACTGTGGAGAGGCTATCGGTACAGATGACCCATTTGCCTTTGGTTCTGTAAGCATACTCAACTGCCTTTAAAATAGCTACTGCTTCAGCTGTATATGTCGAGCAAAATGGAAACATGTTGCCTGTGCATATAGTAGACGAGTTTGAGTCAACGACGGCATAAGTTGTTTGAGATATAGTTTTAGATGCGTCAGTGTAGAGGAATTTCCAACCGTTCTTTTGCATGTCATTTGCGATATCGTTGAACAATTGTTGGTACATCACTGGGTTTGTTACGCTTTTGCGATATTTTGCTAAATCCGAACAAATGAAGTTGCTAAGTGATTTCCAGGGTGGGGGGCTTTTGAAACCCTCGCCCTTTATGGCTATATGGATTCCCAAATCTTTTGCTGCGGATATGCATCTAGCTACAGTGGACGGCTGGCGGTGCTTTCTTTTTCTGTTTGTTTGCGTTTTGACTAGCTTGCGAACCAAAGGATTGTTGCTTTGTAGAAGCTTAGGTATTAGTTTGAGGGTGTTAAACGATATGCGCTCTTTTATAGAAGGCAATCCAGCTTCCGAGAGCGTACACACAGTTGGCGATGAAGAGAAGGCGCGGATGCTTCTTCTTGCCGCTACATGGTATGGCGGAGTTTTCAATTTTATGTTGGTTTTTGAGCACTGTCCGTATATCGGTAATCCATAATCCATTTTTGATAGTGTTAAAGCTTTTGTGATATTAACGAGCGTTGAACGATGTATTAAACAATGTTTTGACGACAGATATTTTATAATATTGAGTCGTTTGCTTAGCTCTGTTCTTAGATATTTACAATGGTCTTTAAATGTTAATCTTTTGTCGAATATTACACCTAGTATTTTAATGCTATCAGAGTTTTCAATATTTATGCCATTATAATTTAACAACAAAGGCGGGCAGTTGTGTTTCTTACATAGGTGTAGAACTATTAAATTCCGAGGTTTCCACAATAAATTACGAGGTTTCCAATTTAATATAAAGTTGTATTTATTTAATTAAGTAATAAAGATTTTCAATCTTACAAAAATGTGTCTTGCTTTTCTTATTGCTTAGTAGAGAAGAACAGTTTCTTAACCTAGAGATGTGGTATATACAAAAGTGATAGTGATTTGTCACTGTGTAACCCTAAGGCTATGTTCATATAAGTACAAGATGAATCTACAACTTAACACGCCTCTTTAGATTTATCTTGTATTGCAATCAAATTACATTTATCATATTTCTAAATTTTTCAAATTTTTCTTGACACAATGATTTTGTGAAAATGTCTGCAATATTATTATCTGAATTTACTTTAACCACATCTATAATCTTTCTTTCAACAGATTCATGTACATAATGATAGTGAATTTCAATATGTTTAGAATTCTTAGTAAAGTTACCATACCTAGCTATATTAACTGCTCCTGAGTTATCTTCATATATACTAATTGGTTTTTCACATTTTAAATCAAAAACTTTCAATAATTCAATTACAAATTTTAATTCACTTACAGCTTCTGACAATGCTACATACTCCACAAAAGCCGAAGCTTTTGTTACAGATTTCTGTTTTCTTGATTTCCAATATACTACATTTCCAAATAATCTTATTACATACCCTGTAGTTGATTTCCTATCCAAAGTGTCACCAGCCCAATCGGTATCGACATAACAATCAAGTATATTAATATTTTCTCTTCTTTTGTAAGTGAGTTTTAAAGTTTTAGTTGAATATAAATACTTTAAGATTCGTAGTAAATATTTGTAATGTGTTTTGTCGTAGCAATTTTGATATCTACTCAAATAGTTAACACTAAAGCTTATATCTGGTCTTGTAGCTGAACTTATATATAATAAGCGCCAATTAAGTTCCTATATTTAATACCTTTTTCGCATATATCTGATTTTTCTAATTTCAAATTCACTTCCATAGGTGTTTTATATAATTTGCTCATTTCCATATTATAAATTTTAGCTAACAACTCAATGTACTTTGTTTGGCTCAATTTCATTTCATTTTTACTGGACTCATAATCCAAGGTACTCTTTAATTTTTCCAAGATCTTTCATTTTGAACGTTTCAGATAATTGGCTTTTTACTTTAATAATTTCGCTCTCATCTCTACCACAAATTAATAAATCGTCAACAAAAATTAAAAGGTAAATTACCCCTTTTCCAATTTTACAAGTATATAAACAAGAATCAATCTTGCTTCTTTCAAACCCAATACCCGTCAAAAATTTATCAAGGCATTCGTACCATGCTCTTGGACTTTCTTTTAAGCCATATAATGCTTTTGCCAATTTACACACTCTATTTGTACCATCCTCATAACCTTCTGGTTGCCTAACATAAACTTCGGACTGTACCTTGCCATTCAAGAATGCTGTTTCTACATCCAATTGCTCAATCTCTAACCCCATTTGGCAACAATACGATAATAAAATTTTTAATGTTTGCATTTTAGAAACAGGGGAGTAAATGTCATCAATCTCATCAGTTTGTTGAAACCCTCTAACTACCAATCTCGCTTTGTATGTCCCATCTGATTTTTTGCTGTACACCCATTTTACATCCAAAATTTTGTTATTATTAACCTGTTCAACTAACTTCCAAGTTTTATTTTTATTTAAGCAGTCAATTTCTTTGTTCATAGCTCTTTTCCAAAATGCAGCTTCACTAGACTCTATCGCCTCCTCGAACGAATTAGGTGTATCGATACTACAAAGATTTACATAAATATTATTACATGTGTACTCTTCAAGTTCCTTTGGCTGCTTCTTCACACGCTTCGATCTGCGTACCTCAGGTGGAGATACATTTTCTTCACTAGTATCACATTGCGTTTCTGCTTCTTCACTACTTTCGTTTTCTTTTATATCTGCACTTTTAAAACTTTCATCCGAAGATTTATCGTTAGTATTTTCCTCAACATTTGCACTCTCGTATATGGGCTCATCCTCATCCAACCCAATACATTTGACTCCTTCTTCGACAAACTCTACATGCCTAGCGACTACGACTTTATTATTCAAAAGTATACGGTAACCAACCCTGCTGTAACCTATCAAAATACCCATTTCTGCCTTCTTATCCCATTTGGATGTTCTCTTTTGTTCTGGTTTCCTGACAAAAACTTTGCTCCCATATAACCTCAAATTTGAAACATCCGCTCTTTCTCCAAAAAATATCTCATATGGTGTTTTATTTTTACAGTATTTGTTATAGTACGATTTTTCAAATAAGTTGCCGCACAAACAATTTCTGGCCAATACCTTTTATCCACGTTTGATTCAGCCAATAAACAACGGGACATATTCATAATAGTTCTATTAAATCTCTCTGCTGTTCCATTCAGTTCGTGAACATATGCTGGACAATTATTAATAATCACCCCTATCATGCATTTCGACTTGGATCGAAATTTTCTCCGCTTGGCAACTTTGGTATCATGCGTTCCGTTTCCGTTCAGTTCAACTTCGAAACTTACAATTCTGCCTATCATGCACTTCGAGCGTAGCTCCGTTTTTCTCAGTTGCAATTTTGTTGACGGAGAGCTGCTTGTTTTTTATTTTGCAAACAATATTAAATTAATTTCCGCGATTTTTTGTTAAAACTCTTAAAATATAAGTAAAACTCGTATATAAAAGTTGTAAAACGCTCGCTATATTTTGTTTTTGCGCTCTAATGAGGTTTTTTGATATGTTTGCAGGGCAATTGTTTGCGACCGGTGCCGAGTGCTAATATTTGTCCAAATTTTGGGAAGGGGTATCAAAAGACGCGTTTCGATGCCCGGAATGTGAATCCGACTCCGGAGATCTAATATTTTCAATATTTTTGGACGCGCATTAGCACTCTGCACCGGTTGTAAACAATTACCAAAAATTGGACTAACATTCAAAACACCAATCTAACAATTTTAGTAACACCATTAAAACTAACCAAACGTGCACCAGCAGCCACTCCACACCACCAACACATACTCGGTAAACTCCTTTGTCAGTTCCGGGGTCGCGAATGTCTTCATCCAGCGAAAAGTACAATCTGCGGTCAGACTTAATCCTGACATGTCTAATGTTTGCTCGGCGTATGTGTGTATCTGCGTGCCTGGTTGAAGAAGCAGACTCTTCTAGCACCAACTCTATTGCAAATGCCAGCTACCTCCTACTGACGACATGGTAACATCCACCAACAGTGTCCTCTTGCTTTTTGTTGGTCCTCCGACGTCTGCTGTAATCAATCAATTGATCTATGTATAAAATTTCACTAAATTTATTACATAATGCTCAATACATATGTAATTAGTTAATTTATGGAATTAAGTTAATAAATAATACAATTGTACTTTTAATTCAAAAGCACTAATTTGTGTATTTTTGCTTTGTTATGTTCCAATTCCACACATTTCAAGGCAAACAGCTGATTTCGAAAGATTTATAGCTCTTCCTCTTCTTCTTTCAATCCAATTTAAAGTCATGATACCAATTTTCGATTTCGGCGGAGCGTAGAACGGGAACGTAATTGAAATCCATGATAGGGGTGAATGATTCCTTTTTCCTTTGCGAACTTATAAACCCTTCCATTCAAATACTCTGAGCCATTGTCACATCTCAAAAATTTTACTCTTTTTCCCGTCAAATTTTCACTTTCATTTACATATTCAACAATAGAATCAAATACCTCCGCTTTGGATTTCATAATACGAGTATACACTTTTGCTATCTTACTATAATCATCAATGAAAGAGACAAAATATTTTTCACCTTGGAAGCCGATTGTTGAAAATGGTCCACACACATCAGTGTGTACAATTTCCAACAAATCCTGCGCTTTTCGCCTATTATTTTCAAATGAGATATTATGCATTTTGCTTTCAATGCATGTCTTACATTTCATAAATTCTAATTCAAGTTCATTTGGCATTCCTCTTAACATCTGTTTTTTTGACATTTCATTTAAATATTTGAAATTTACGTGACCCAACAGTCGGTGCCACTTCTCCTTTTCACTCATATTTTCCGTATTTTTATTTGCAATATTCACCACAGGTTCACATAGTTTTAATTTACTTTTCATGATATATAGATCATTAATTTTCAAAGCTACTGCAGTTACTTTACCATGACTATCAATAATTTTTGTCATATTGCCTTTCGAGACCACTACGTTATCTTTTGTTAATTTACTGTAGCTAATCAAATTTGATTTCATATCTTTTATAAAAAATACATTCTTCATTTCAATGAAGTTATTTATTCCAAAAGCTTCAAAATAGCTGAATACATTTCCAATTTTTGTTGCTTGAACAACTCTGTTATCCCCTAAATATACATTCACAGGTTTCTCCAGAACTTTATAGTTTTTAAAATACTTATCATCATTTATTATGTGGTCCGTACACCCACTATTGAGTAACCATTTTATTTCATTACCTTTTCCGCTCCTCGCTTCTGTATTTTCCGCCACATGACGTGTAATTGTTGTAACCCACGCGCTGTTTCTATCTTCGTTCTTCTGTTCGCCTTGCTTATTCGCTTTATGTGTATCTGCGTTATTCTTGCCATGATAGCTGCCACGACCTCTGCCATAACCGCCTCTTCCGGCCACTTGCCGCCCTCGTGTTGTTCGCCATATATTTCCTTCGCTATTTTTGCACTCCCTTTGGAAGTGTCCAGTTTCGCCACAACTGAAACACTTTTGGCGCTTATTTGCATAAAATGCGTTTGACTTTCGTCCACTGCATTCGTCCTTTCCATTTTTCAGCTCCGCCATCTCTATTTTGTTTTTGACGTAATCGGCTGTCTGATCTTCAATTTTTAGCGTGTCTATTAAGTCACCAATATAACTGTAGGATTCTGGTAACGTGTTAAGCATGTAATTCAATTTTTCTTTTACCGACACGTTTGCTCCTGCGCTTTTCAATTCGTTCACAAAGTGTTCAAAATCTCCGAAAAATGTAGCTGAGTCGGAGTACTCTCGTAACCTTAACCGCTCTAACTTGTTCCTACAGACGATTTGTAGTGCTGTAGACTCCTTCATGTACAACTCATCAAACTTTTTCATTATTTCGAATGCGGAGTCTTTGTCACACACAAATTCGAGCTGTTTGTTGGAAATTGCGCTATATATATAATTTACAGCGCGCAAATCTTTTTCAGCCCAATCCTCCTCTTTATCGGATGCGACCTTTTGCCTCTCTACTACGTCTTGACACTTCTTCATTTTCAAAAACATAAGCATCCTCTTTTTCCACATTTTATAATTTTCCCCATCGAACACGGGAATTATGATTTCGTTTTTCGCCGCCATTTTAACTTCTTACCGCGTGCTTTTTTTTCCTTTTTGTATGTGACAACAATTTTCCTTTCTATTCGTCAATTTACAGCTTCACAACCTCTTTACAAATCTTGGACTGCTACCATATTAAATTCCGAGGTTTCCACAATAAATTACGAGGTTTCCAATTTAATATAAAGTTGTATTTATTTAATTAAGTAATAAAGATTTTCAATCTTACAAAAATGTGTCTTGCTTTTCTTATTGCTTAGTAGAGAAGAACAGTTTCTTAACCTAGAGATGTGGTATATACAAAAGTGATAGTGATTTGTCACTGTGTAACCCTAAGGCTATGTTCATATAAGTACAAGATGAATCTACAACTTAACAAGAACCTTACATTTGTTGTAAGCAAGAGATGCCCCTGAGGCTTCTGACCAAAGAGAGATCGCCGTCAGAATTTGGTGGAAATCTTCATGGACTAGTTGTCGATCTCTACATTTGCTGAACAATATAACGTCGTCCGCGTAAGTTATGTGCGAAATTATTTTAAAGGTACAAAATATTCTATTTATCTCATCGAATGCAACTATAAATAATACCACTGATAGGGGGGAACCCTGTGGTATTCCATTATATAACTTTCTCGTATTGGAATACTTGTTGTTATATCTGACGGCGAAGGTCCTGTTGGTCAGGAAAGTCTTTACATAATTGTATATTTTGGGACCGATTTTCCATCGAGCCAGTTGTCTTAAAACTACGTGTATGCCTATCCTATCGTAAGCCTTTTCGAAATCAAGGCTGAGAGTGAAGACGTGGTTTTTTGTTGCAAAAGCATTAGCCACATAGCCTTCGAAAAAGAGCAAGGCGTCTATGGTGCCTTGCCCTTCTTTGAAAGCGGTCTGATGTGGGCTAAGAAGATTGTTGGTTGTCGCAAACCAGATTATTCTTTTTGCTATAATTTTCTCAAGTACTTTGCTTACGCAAGGCAGAAGGCTAATTGGTCTGTAACCCGAAACATCGGTGCTTGGTTTATTAGGCTTTGGAATTGGCACCACTATAGCATGTTTCCAGGCTTGTGGCATAATGCCTTGGTCAAGGATATTATTGTACAAACTGACTATTCGGTCCTTGGAGGTTGTTGGCGCGTTTTTCAGCATAGCATACGAGATTCTATCTCTACCAGGTGTTTTCCCAGTCATTGTGGAAATTGTGGTTTCAAATTCGAAACAAGTGATGGGGCTTTCCAAGTCTTTGCTGGTAGGGCTCAATGTATTGCAAATATATTGGCAACTAACGGTCTTACATTTTTCTGAGTTGAATTTATTTCCGAAATTGGAGTCTTTGGAATAGTTTGACCAGACGGACGCAAAATGGTTAGTTATTTCTTCGGGTGCAGAGATTGCACCTTGGTCTGTTTCAATAACTTTTATTGAAACTTGGGTGAAAGTGCCCGTTAGTGTTTTGATTTTGGTCCAGATTTCCTTAGGGTTAGACTGGGTGTTTATAGATTCTGTCAGAGTTTCGAAGCTTTTCCGCTTCGCTTCTTTGAGTCTCTTTTTGAAAATAGCGTTTACCTTCTTATATTTTAAGAGGTTTGACCCTGAACGGACCCTTTTATAATTGTTCCATAAACTACATTTTTCTTCTCTTAAGGAGGTTAGGTGTTCCGACCAGTATGGAACTATTTTTTTATGAGGTTTGTAATGTGTTTGCGGTATTGAAAAGTGGGCGGCAGTTCGGACAGTTTTTTGTATAGTATTCGCTTCCTTATTAACATTACTTGATTCTGGAATATTGGATAGGATACCGTTTATCACAGCTTGAAAATTTTCCCAATCTGCTTTGGCTGTAATAAATTTTGGGGTGGGCACCTGGCATAAGAGGGGTTGGTAGTCATTTTGGTTATTAAAGGGAAATGGTCGCTTCCATGTAATTGATCTAAGGTGGTGCACGTTAATTTAGTGGCAATGTCAGCTGAGGACATGACCACGTCTACGTGCGTAAATGTTCCATGTGTGGAGAAATGCGTTGGTGCGTTGTCATTCAAAACAATTAAATTTTCTGACAGAATCAGGTTTTCTAATATTTCTCCCCTTTTGTTACTGGATTGGGATCCCCATAGGGGACTCCAGGCATTCATGTCGCCTACAATGATAACACTGCCATTTATATTTTGCAAGATGCTTTGGAGATCGTGTAGCCTGAAGGCTTGATCAGGTGGAATGTACATAGATATAATGGTAAGTTTTATACCGGTGTTAATTTCGATAGCAATTGTTGATAATGGTGATTGAAGGTGGATGCGCTTGTGCGGAATATCCTTGAGGATCATAGCAGCAATTCCTTGCTTACTAGAGTTATTTCCAGGCAAGTTTGAGAAATAGCTAGTATAACGGTGAGAAATATGTGCAGATTTATTGAAAGGTAGGTGTGTCTCTTGCAGAGAGATGAAAGAAGGGTGTTGTTCGTCGATGAGGAGCTTTAGCTCGTTAAAGTTGTCGTATAGTCCTTTGAGGTTCCATTGTAAAATGTTGAACGACATTGGGACTATTGTATATCAATGTCGGAATCCGAGGATTCCTTTCTAATAGTGTAATAATCGTTATTTTCGATTAGTTGTTGTGAAAGATTAGTGATGGGAGAGGGAAAGTTTGATAATGTTAGCTGGTTTGTGTTGTCTGATATTTTGAATAATGTATTTGAGGAGAAAGTCTGATTAGACGTGGCCGGTATAGGCGTGACTAATGATGTACTTGTGGTTGCTAGGGATTGTGTAGTTGTAGTGACAGTTGGAGTTGTCACCGAAGTGTTGGATGGTTTCGAAAGCGTGATCGATGGGGTTGTTTTTTGGTTGGCTACATATGCAGCTGATGGCTTAATAATGTTTGAAACATTGGAGGTTGTGGGTTCTTGTACTTGGGGATTGGTTGCACGTGCAGCCATACCGGCATAAGATGCTGGTGAAGAGGTTTGTGGGAGTTGTGCACTGTAAATGGATTTTGCTTGCTTCATAGAGCATTTTTGTTGAGTTTTTATTTTAAGTATTTCTTTTTGTTGAATGTATTTAGTGCAGCTATTGCTGTTCGATGGATGTTCTTCTGCGCAGTTTGCGCATTTTGTGCGTATACAGGAATCACTGTGAGGTGGGAGGCTACAGTTGACACATATGGGATCATTTTTGCACCATTTCTTAGTGTGCCCTAGTGTTTGGCAAGATTTGCAGCGCATTGGGTTGGGGATGTATTCCCTTACCCGCAGTTTGTGCCATGATACTTTAAGTGACTCGGGTAATTTATACAAATCGAAAGTAACTAAGATCACTCCGCTTTCCTTTAGTTTGTTATCAACAGATTTCTTGAACTTGTATACTGCTACTACACCCTGAGACTCTAGGTTTTGCACTATTTCCTGATCTGAGACATGGTTTAAGAAGGGAGCGTATATCGTACCTTTGATAAAGTTTAGGCTATCGTGGTATTTACATTTAATCTCGCACAGTCCAGCTAGTTGTTTGGCGGCTATGAATTTCTCTGCAGCGGATTTGTTATTAACAAGGAGTAAAAGACTTCCGTCTCTTAGTTCCGACACACTAATAATTTCTTTGCTTATTAATTTAAGGGAGTTTTCGACCGCAAAGCATGAAAAATGTGAAAGAGGTTTGTCCTCTTTTGTAGACGCAACCACTACATATTTGGGGTTAGGTGCAACCACTATTGGTGCCTGAAGTGTTGGATATGTTGATTGTGTTGGAGGTTCTGTGTAAGCTTTACGTTTTTTCTTTTTATCAGGGCTGGAAGCTAACATGGAGTATCTATTGTCCCCAAAGGTGAAGGACCCAGGGCCCATGGTTAAGTATTTGCTGTAAATTCACTGAGAAAGTTACACGTGCACTGATGTCAGACTAAAATAAGTGTAACTAATTTGTTGTTTGGCTAACGGCGCTTAGGATATAAAGAAGAAAATCAAAACACTACCGTATGCACTGAGAGCTCAAGAGAGACTGAAGGTAAGATATAATAATAGTTAAAACATAGAATTCGAGATATGAAGTGAATGGTCAGTTTAGAAAATGAATTAAGTGTTTAAGACTTGTGCGTAGAAAAATAACTAAATAAGATGCGCTTATAGTTGCTTAAGTTTACATTGTTCCTTATAGCAGGAGGGATTGAGTTCCATAAACGAATGGCGCTGACGAAAAAGAGCCTTGCAGATGCTAGGTAGTTAAACCTAGGTGCAACTAAGGTACATGACTGAAGAGATCTGGACTCCCGTTAGAAGAGCCCGATGACAACTAGGAGTGTTCTGGCCCTTTGGGCAGGGCGAAGCACTGCTAACAACAACAACAACAACAACCGAAGAGATCTAGCAAATGTGAGTTTTTCATAAAGATATGACGGGGACTTTATTGTGATCAACTTAGGCCCGGTTTTTCAGTGCAAGTTTAATTCAATTTGTCAGTTAAACTAAGCTTAAACTTGTTATGCAGTTTTTCAGTCAACTTTGAACGAAGTTTAAACGGAGTTTAAGCGGCCAATCTGCCAGAGTTAAACTCTAGTTAACCTGTCAGTTGTTTGCATAGTTGATTGTTTTAATTATGAAGTATTTGGTGAGAAATTCTTGCTTCTGGACATTTGAAATTTATTTATATTTATATATTTTATTAAACTTGTACACCGCGTATCTTTATCTTTGTTCACACCGATTTTTCATTTAGCAATTTCGTTAAATATGTAAACGAATGTTATCTGTTGCCGATCTAGATAAAAAAAACAATGTTGCCTTGTAAAAAGCAGATCTAAAAAGCGGCCTTAAAATCTCACTGAAAAACCGCCTTGCAGTTTAACTGGAGTTTAAATTTATGCGGAGATTAGGCAAACTTAGTTTAAACTGAGCTTAACCAACGACTGAAAAACCGGGCCTAAAACAGAAAAATCACACTTCTTAATCCAAAGACGTATCGAGTTATATGGTTAAAAAGAACATCAATTTTATGGGCAGAGCTCGAATCTAACTTGCTCTATACTAACTCCGAATAGTTTATTATTGGCAGAATTAGTTGCACCGCAAGTTTTTTTCTAATTTGGAGAGGGGTGTAGGGAGCAGATTGCCTTAGACTACGTAATGTACCATACACTTTTCCAACAACTGAGTTGAAATGGTCAACACAAGTTAGATTCGAGCTAAGCACGAAACCTAGGTTTGCAATTTTAGATTCAATTTGTAACGCAGTATTTCCAATGCATATAGGCGGAGTTAAGACATCGGCGACTCTTTTCTTAGAAATGGGTAAAACAAAAGACTTCTTGGCATTAAGACATAAGCCATTATTAGCAGCCCAGGACTGAACATTTGAAAGGTCAGAGTTTACTTTCAAACAGAGACCTCTTAAGTCCGTAAACTACTAGATAGGTACATTTGGATATCATCTGCGTACGCATGCATGCTCATGTGCTTACCAACTAAAAAAATGTCATTTATAAAAATACTAAATAATAGGGGTCCAAGAATGGAACCCTGTGGAACTCCTCGGCCTAAGATTTTTATACTTGATTTATCATTCCCTTTGCTAACAAACTGACTTCGTCCAGCTAAATAACTCTCCATAATAGACAAGGCGCTTCTACTGAGTCCAAAGTAGGCCTGAAGCTTACAACAAAGCAACTTATGGTCGACGGAGTCAAAAGCTTTAGAAAAATCTAGTAGGCAGAGCAAAGTGACTTGGTTTTTATCAAAGGGTATTCGAATGTCATCCATTACTTTGAGCGTAGCAGTTGCACAGCTGTGGCTAGCTCTGAAGCCAGACTGAAGAGGCGAAAGCAAGTTTAAATGCAAGTTTATTTGCTCTGCTAAAAGTCGTTCAAAAGCTTTAGACAGGGCTGGCAAAATACTTATAGGTCTATAGTCAGCACCCGTGATTGCAGACCTATTCTTGGAAACGGGCGTTACTATTGCACACTTCCACAACTCAGGAAAGCAGGATGTAGTAATGCTATGATTAAAAATGTGGGATAGAGTGCTCAATATAAAAGGCAGAATTATTTTTATAAATTTTATCGGTACGCCATCAATTCCGATTGCATTAGATTTAATTATCAGAATATACTTCATCACATCACATTCAGACACCGCAGAGAATTCAAAGGGATTTCCAGAGTAACATTCATTAATCTCTAAACGTAAAAGTACTATTGGTATCACAGTGGTCAAGGTAAAAATCAAATATACAAAAGATAAGATCATGGTCTGATAGAAATGATATTTGGTCAAACTTTAAAACACTAGGTAGGTCCGAGACAATAAAGTAATCAAGCAGACTAGGACAACAATTTATACCAAACCTAGTGGGTACATCCGTATTAACAACACTTAGACCAGCACAAGACGTATGATTTAATAGACTGTTACTGAACGAGTCACGAACAAGTAAATTAACATTGAAGTCGCCACAAACAATAATAGTATCGAAATCCACAACGTACGAAGAAAGAGTAGCAAAAAACAAGTCAAGACTATCAGCTTTATGGGGACTATAAACACAAGACAAGAGAACTTTTTTGGAAACATCATGTTTCATTCCGTTCCATTACCCACGGAGTTGCAAATAAGTTTTACCCCAATATATTTTTTGCAATAAATAGCAACACCTCCCCCTTTTTTACCCACCCTATCGTTACGAAACAAATTGTAGCTATTTATATTGAAGTGTAAATCATCAACATCTTCCAAAAACCATGTCTCCGAGACACATATAACACTAGAATTTTCAAAAACGTATCTGATGAAGTCCATCTTCTCGGCATTCAAATTTCTAGCGTTAAAGTGTACAACACTGTAACCCAAAGTACGCTGACATAAAATATTTAACATAGAAAGACTGTTATCACCAGCACCACGTAACCTGCTGTTAAGAGACATCATAATAAATGTAAACAAAAGCAACCATAAAACAATAAGAAAAATGCAAAAACAAGAAGAGCATCACTAAATATAAATAGCAAAAAAAAAATAGCAAGGTAAACAAAGATAGAGCTAAGAGAACTAACTGAGAAAAGAAAAGCAAAAAGTTGTGCAGTATATGGGTAGATAGAACTAACAAAACATAAAAGCATTTGTTATGGTCTACTTCCAACTTATAGTCATTTCTCTTTTATTGAGTTTGATTGGTATGACTCACTGCGGTTGGATAGGTGACAGTTTAGGTTCACACTGCGGTTTGACATAAATCGATAGATTCTGGGAAGTGGCGTGATTTTTGCCGAGGTGGCAGCACCAAATGTTCCATAAAATGGAAAAAGGCACCAATAACGGAACTTTTAATTTCCAGACAAACAAGTGTTTGGTGTGTTCTCGGTGTGGCCAGAAATAAATAGTAGGGTAAACCAGATTGCCCGAAATATGACAGTGAATTAAATGGGCATTTGACATTTCTTGTAGGGGAAATTAACGTATATCATTGGGTAACTTATATTAATTCATCAATTAGTAGGGTGGGAGACACATGGAGTCCCGTCCCGATTCCTGACCTTGACTCGATGAATAACTCATCATATCGCCAAAACAAGGTGCAACCAAAGGGGACAATAAGTATTAGTAATTGGTAAAAAGCATTTGTAAGGTGGGAGTTTAACCATTTTAACGGCGGCAATAGTCATGTCTTATAGTATTATCCTTGGCAGGGTCGGATAAGGAGTTTCATGTCTCTCCTATCCTAAAACCCAGTAACGTCGGGTTCCGCGGACCACCAAGGGAACACACCAAACACAAGTTCTAGAACCTTCCTTTGTTCGCGCGCCAACGAAAGCGTGCCTTTAGGGTTCGGACTTAGTTAAAATTGTAGTAATTTCAATACTAAATGCACTTTACACAAATCTACTACACTTTATGTTCCCATTTAATATTACCATAATATGATTTTTTGTTGCTAAGTTAATTTTTCTCTGACTTCAAACTTTCCCGTAAGATAATTATTCATTTTTAACCTTCTGTAATTTCAACTGTTGTTCCATACGTGAAAATTCACCTTTACTAAAACTAACTAATGAGTAAAATAGTAGGGAGACTAAAAGTATTAAATTCCTTTTTCTTTAACCATTAAAATAAAAGCGAAATTAAAGTTCTTCCAGTTTCAAGTAATGTCTACAGATTAACTATCATAAAATCTACTAAACAGTTGTAAAATCATATCTTCTACTTTAATTTCAATAGCATAAGGTCTGGTTTTTTGTTTCGGAATGAGTACTGTACTTTTACCAAATTTAGTAGTGCAATAGGGTCCTTAAAATAGTAATAAAAGTCCGAGCCCTGATGGCAACCACCAATCGTAGTGTCCCACCTGGCAACGATCGCGCCATGTCAGACTGGTCAACGGAACTTTTCCATTGCGCAGTCGCAGTTGATAGGAAATTTTCCCTATAGCGGCGTCACCGGCATTCGACCATTCAAATGTGAAAATTTTTCGGTGCAAACGGTCGTGGTGTTGTGTCTTCTTTAAAGAACAATTATTCAGTTATTGCAACAGCAATTAAAAAGTGTTAAAAAAAAAAACTTCAGTGAGTTTAGCCTTCACCTTTGGCTGTATTACAGTATACGTTATTATTACACTTTGCAAGGGCAAAATCAGTGTGTGTGTCATATGTAAAGTGGACAATTTTGCCAACTACAAAAGCAGTCGTAGTTTTTTTTTTAAAGCCTCGTGTGTTCCTGCTTTAACTTTGTGCAACTAAATAAAGTGCATTTTGAAAATGAATTAACAGAACACGATGATGATAGTTAAATAATTGCCTAAATCGTACGCACCAAAAGTGAACAGCAATTAAACTCAAAGGTTCCGAGATAATTCCTTGGTGGGCTCAGAAAATTCGATGCGCATAATTTTTCAGAAAGCCACTACGACAACGCACCACCAAAACAGCGCCAACATCACGTATCGCCATCACGCATTACCATAGCCACGCACCCACCTCGCGCACCATCATTGCGCGCGCTACCACCACCACGCGCTACCCTTTGACGCACCACCTTAATTGCGCACAACCATTGCGCGCGCTACCACCGCTCCACAATCGCGCGCGCCTGTACAATAGCGCTCCACCATTGCGCGCGCTAGCATTGCATCACCATCGCGCGCGCCACTACAACAGCGCGACCATTCAGCGCCACCATTGCGCGTGCTAGCATTGCATCACCATCGCGCGCCACTACAATAGCGCTCCACAATCGCGCGCGCCAGCGGGCGCCAAGGTACGACAACCACCCGCATTAAACTAACAACAACAGCGGGGCAGCCCTCATATAGGCCGCCGCCCAACCAGCATCAACAACCTCACCAGCATTGACGATAGCGGGGGCCGCCGTCATATAGGCCCGCCCTCCAACTAAAAACAACCAGCCGTAACCACCTAGAAATGACGATAACGGGGGCCGCCCGCCGCATTAAACTACCGACAACAGCGAGGGCCGCCCACATATAGGCCCGCCGCACAAACATCAGCAACCGGTTGTAACACCGGCAACAACAATACCAGCGTGACAACAGCAGGGGCCGCCCTAATGTAGGCCCGCTGCATATATACACCAGCAGTGACAACAGCGAGGGCCGACCTGTTATAGGCCCGCCGCACAAGCACCAACAACAACAACCGGGTGAGACCTTTCTAATTTAGACCTACATGTGTAGTTTATATAGCTTATAATTATGTATATTATATTTGTAAAAATTTAAAAAAGAAAGAACGTATATTTTGAAATTATAAAATTGTAAACAAAAGAAAGATAGAGAAGTAAGGGTTTGAATTTATTTAAACTAGATTAATAGATTTCACTAAAGAAAAAAAAGGCGAAAAGGAAAATTTTTTGTAATATAAACAAAAGGAGAGAAAAATTTACTTAAATATGCAAATAAGCGATATTGAAAACCAATATCAACTAGAATGAGGGAAAATTTCATAAACTAAAAATATACTTAAAAATACCTTAAAATAAAATAAAATAGAATAATACAAATAATACAAGGTAAATAAAATCAATATACATAAAATAAAAATAAAATTTAAATACATAAAATAAAATAAATTTCATCAAATAAAATTAAATACCTAAAATAAAATAAATTTAATTAAATACCTAAAAATATATTTTAATGCAACTAATCAAATACATAAATAATTAAATAACAAACTACAATTACAACAAATAAAGGCCGCAAATAATATAACATAACAATAAATAAATAAACTAACTTAATAATATAACAATAATTATGGAAAATTAAACTAAGCACAATAGAACAAAAATAAATATAACTAAATAAAAAAGCAAAACAAAACAAAAATACATATAAATAACTAAGCAAGGAAAAATTAGATATAGCAACACAAAGTTAGATAGAATGTAATTTGAAAAGGAGGAAAATAAAATAAAATGTAATTCACAAAAAAAAAAAAAAGAAGAGAAAGGATAGGGAAAAGGGGGAAAAAAAAGAAAAATTGAACTAAATTAAATGTTTTTTTTTATATAGTAAATATTTTCTTTTAGGTTTAAGATAACGTTTATATAAAAATGAGCATTGAATAAACTTATAATTAAAATGGGAATGCTGAGGTTCTTAATTATTTAAAATCCATAGGATTTTTTTTAGGAAAGGGGCCATCGATATTAGGTGCATCGATGGCCATGGATGAGGGTGGGCCAAGCACCGGGCGTCGCAACAACACCCGCGGCGCTCCCTTATATGTTCGGCCTTAATTTTTTTTGGTTTTGGTAATCGGTCGTTTCCGATTCGTTTTGATTTTCAGGTTTTTTTTGTTTGAATTTACTGGTCTTTTTTTTTGTTGCCAGGCGTTTTATTTAAATTTTGATTCGTTTTGAGTTTTCGTTTTAATAGTTTAGTTTTGAATTTTGATTTAAAATTTTAGTTGCCCGTTTCTTTTGAGTTTTTGAATTTTTGAATTTTGTAATGTCAACGGTCTGTCCGTGGCATCCGGGTTTAACCGGATGTTGTTTTAAAAGTTGTTTTGACGCGGTTTTTTGCGTTTTTCCCCGCGTTTAAAAGGCATGATTTTGACCTTTTCTCTGTTTATGGCGCAGGACGGTAAGGTTGACAAGAGCCCACCCCAGCCGACATGACTAGCCACAGTGCGACATTGATATCATGCCGACCGCCTTCCTTACTGCTCCATTTTGACGCAATTCCATAACACATTACTAACATAGTTAGATATGTATAATAAATAATGTATGCGTGTAATTTTTGTATCTGCGCTCACAATCCAATTAATGCATTCAGCTCAGCTCTGCAACTTATCAGCTTAGGCTCATCATCATGTTTAATTCGCACGAACACTTTGCCGCGAAAAAAATATTCTGAGGATAACCGCTTCTGCCGCTTAAGCTCTGCGGCATATGTCATCACTTCTCTGAAGTTGGTAGGTAAACTCTCATGAATATAAATGGATCCCAGGCAGATTAACGTCAGAGAGAGTAATTGATCTTTGCTTAGATTTGCGGTATCCAGCAACAGCTTTTAAAAGAAGGTTACGTTCGCGCGCAGAAAAAAGTTTAATAAGAACAGCATTCGCGCTATTCGAACTACCTCCTTGTCTAGCTTTTGCACTTTGGACCCGGAAAGCATCGCGCAATGGTGGAGGTGTGTGCTCAGCTACTCTGCATATTCTGGCAAAGAGATCGGGCAAACTCTCTTGAGGTGTTTATGAAACGCCGGTAATGATCAGGTCAGTTGAAACTGTGCTGCTTTCAAGAGCATTGACCTGCGCTTGGGCTGCTAACAATTCTCCGAGTAAATTGAGCAAGACAGAGCTAGCATTCTCTACTGCAGTAACTCTTCTGTCGATTTCTGTTATTTTCATTTTTATATTTGTAGTTTCAGCAACCAACACAGCAATTTTTTTCTCCAGCTTCGCAAGACTACTGTGAACATTCGGTGTAGGTGTAATGGGGGTGTTTGGGGAAGATAAGCCTCTTGGCGGGTTTTTACGTGACATTGTTCTTGTTATAGACAGATGGGAGTAGATGTACGTGTGTATGTCAGTATGCAGCTATACGGTTTGCTTTGCTATGCAAGTTCACTTTCACTTTATATTTATTTTTTTATTTTATTAGATTTGATCTATTACCGCCTCTAGCAATCTGCGAACACTCGGACACCGGCAATAAACAATGCAACGCAAAATTTTTGTATTAAAAAACTCCAGGAATGATAAAAAGCAATTAAGATTAGAGAGCGCGAGAAAAACACGTGCTACTCGTTTGACATTTGCATACGATCTTATAGACACGATTGATTCAACATATTGAAAGAGAATTAACAATTTTCAGATCACACAGTGCTAATAATAAAATAGTTTTGTATTCTTTGTATTTGGTCCTTCACCCTGTATTTTCCCACAAATCTTTAAAGTTTTATCTTTAAAGGCTATCGAAGATCGAAAATCGAATTTCAAATTCGTATTATGAGTAGCTCATCGCTGTCGAAATTTTCGTTGTGTATCTATTATTTGATCGAATATAATTTTTCTGTCGATCCTGTTTCGCATTTTTATACAATTGCTAAGAAATGTAAGTTTTTGCATTTATCTTCTACTTTTTTGATTTATAATGCAAATATTTATCCATTTGCATTTATTGTATATAGGTCAAAGGTCGTAAGTACAAAGCAACAGCTGGAAACGTTGGTTTCAATAATGGAACAAACTGTGAACCTGGCGAAAGGTGCAATCTAAAATTATTTGTAATTCTACAAAAAATTTATTATTTTTACAAACTGATTAACCTTTTTAAAGATATACGTACGCAGCTGTGTTCATTTGCAAAGGATTGGAAACATCCCTCAAACGTTTTCTACTTTCGGCTAGTTCCAGTAAGCTCTCCTCTTGGTCTGATGAATTATCGAACCACATTTCCGTCGTAGTCATATTTTGTATTTAAATATATAAAACTTTTTGGTTTGTCTTCATAAAAATAGATAAATAATACCGCACTTGATTTGTTTTGCTCTGTTTATTTTCTTTTACTTAATAACAGCTGACAGAAATGTGTTATTGTGAACAGATAAAAACATCGAAATTCACAATGACGCCAGTTCTTGTCGAATGGTTGTGGTAATACCAAATGAAAATTCGTTCGATTCAGGGCCGTGCGCAGGAATTAGCCTTGGGGGGGGGGGGGGGGGGGGGTTTAATTTAGATGTGCATTCGCATACATTTTTCACATTTAAATGTTCTTTAACTTTTCTGAAACTGCATACTCTGATGCCTAAAACTATACCCCAGAAAATTTTTTTGGTTGTACACATTCAGTGTTGCCATTTTGGTGCTTTTAGAGCTAGATCTAGCTTTTTTTTTGGCGTTTAGCTCTAAAATTCTGTTTTAGCTCCTAGCTCTTTTTCTGGTCCTTTCTTTTCATTTGTAGCTCTTTTTTCGCTACAAATTTATTTGGACAAATTGTATTGTAAAATGAAGTAAGTTTTTATTTCTTTTATAATCGATGTCGAAATTATTATATTAGTTTCATTGTGTACCATGTGGCAACTCAGTTTCCCTCACCGATAACAAATACCTAAATCGGTTAACTTGGTCGTGTAACATTCGTAAATGCCATATGTTTATTTTGCGTACAAGAATCAAAATGGAATGGTAAGTACAAGTAAATTGTGTGTAAAAAACACTTTCCTAATTTGCTAAAGATTCTGAACAACCTTACCCCCGATTCTGTCTTCATGATAAATAATCAGAAAAATATTTCAAGATTTTTGATTTCTGAGTCAGAAATAAAATTACTTCATTTGCCTTTAACGCAAAAATAAAAATTATTTTTGAGTTTTATTTATTAAAAATTAAATATTTGTTTCTTAACTATTTATGAAGCTTGACAAATTTTTCAAGAACACACTTATTTTTTTTTTTTGTTGAGTTAATTATGTATACTTTTTATACGTTTTAAACATCATAAATCTATACTATAATTAATTTCTAGAAAAAATGACGGGATGACTTAGGGAATGCTGTAGAGTTTATCTGATCCATTTTTAAAATTATTGTCTGTCTGTTTGAACTTAAGGATCTCGGAAACTAAGGAATTTATTTTGATGAGAGTTTCACTAATGGACTGCTGAAAGCTTAGAAAGGGACCTGCGCTTTGTTTTATCAAAACCGAACGACAAACAAAAAAGATATACTGATTTTTAGGGGGGTATGTACCTATGAATTTTTTTTCTTACATAATTTTAGTTGAAGAAAAATTCACTTACTTTGTAAAAAAAAAAACTAAGCGTTCTTTGTTCTCTTTTTTCAATTTCAGCTAAATCAAAAATCAATTGCATAGGTACACTGCCGTCCTATGTGGGTATCAGCATATCTTTAATAAAACTCTAGATAAGTTGTGTCTGTATATTTGAAATTTCTTTGAAAAATTACTGGGGATAACTTGGGGAATGTTTAGGCACAGGCAAGGAGTCAAAAAGAGGGGAGATGACAAAATGTCGAAGTTAGACTATTAAAAAACGCCTTTACTTTAGTTTGTTGCCGTAGACATAAACGGGATATAATGTGGGAAAATAAATATTGTTCTGAACCTTCTCAGTCTGTAAATTGTTTTCGCAATTGAGGGTAGCAAGAATTTATTAACTACTTATGTACATACCGAGCAAAGCTGGGTACCCTGCTAGTATGAAATAAATGCAAAAACTTACATACAAAATACTTAAGTGCTTTTTAGCTCTTTTTTACATGTTTTGGATTTTCATGAACAAATCTAGCTCTTTTATAGTTTTTTTTTCTCGAATCTAGCTCTAAAATAAATTGTATCCTGGCAACACTGTACACATTTTTCTGTATTTGATAGAGAATTGGTGATATAATGGCATATCCCAGCTAACCAAAATTGCAAAAAAGACTCCTTTCGGAGCCATAAAACGCTCATTTCTCAGAGCTTTACTCTTCGCTTCTTTCGGAGACCAAATGGAGCGAAAAATCGCTATACGCGGGCACTCCAACGGAGTCATAAAAAATGGTCCGAAATGAGTCTGATTTCGATGAATTTGAAGCGTTTTATGACTCTGTTTAAACGAACTGCGGAGCCTTTTATTGGTGCTTTTCTGAACCTTTTTCGTATCCCTTTATTCCTCCATTCTGAGGGTTTTTGGAGGCTTTTATTCGTGTTTTTCTGAAGCTTATTTGGGGTCATAAATAATAAAAAAATAAGGTTTATGAAGTTTTATTGACACAATTCGGAAATGTGCTATGTTTATTTTCTACAGACTATTGATAAACGTCCATGAAAAATGCGATCTTTATCTTCTGTTAGGTAAAATAAAAAAAACCTCAGAAAATGTTTGAACATATTCAAATAATTGAACGTTGCCGCTCATCTGCGCTCCAACGTTCATTTTCTAACAATTCTCTTTACGCCTACAGCAAAAAGTGTCAGAAAACACTCGAAATCTTTTATATAATTGAGCCTTGCAGTTCATTCGCTCTACAATATTCATTTCTTCTCTCCGAAAAGGCTCCAATTACGGACTCTTTTTGGATGCTTTTTTTGGAGCGCTCCGACTTTGGAAATCTTTTATATAATTGAGCCTTGCAGTTCATTCGCTCTACAATATTCATTTCTTCTCTCCGAAAAGGCTCCAATTACGGACTCTTTTTGGATGCTTTTTTTGGAGCGCTCCGACTTTGGAAAGCTGGGATTATTCGCACTTTTATGAATACATAGCTATAATTAAAGTCGGTTTAACATTGCAACTCTTCGAGATACGGAAAAGAATTCCGTCAATACTCGTAAAAAAAAAGTAGAAGTCAGCTGGTCACTTGACACAACCTTAGCATCATTTGGCCATGACATCAATTGTACTGGTACAAATTAGGGACGTGCGATGAACAGATTAAATCATATTTTGATTAGTCATAATTCTGATTCATTAAAACCTAATTAATCAGGTGCTGAATAGTACTGTTTACAGTACTTGTTAATTGAAACTGCTCACAGTTTTCATCAGTAAAATTTTTTAAAACATGCCCATACGCTACACAACTTTGTAATTTCGGAAAGCTCCAAGTGCAATTCAAAGTGCCGGACTTATGTATTGGCCAACCTTCTAACCCCCAAAACCCCCCCGTGCGCACGGGCCTGGTTCGATTAACTCTTTCGATTACAGTCGAAGATCGAATTTTTATCATAATAGGCGCCCGAAAGAGTATATCTAACGAATTTTCATTTGGTATTACCAAAGCCATTCGACAAGAACTTTCGTCATTGTGAATTTCGATGTTTTTATCTGTTCACAATAACAGAGCAAAACAAATCAAGGTTATCGTTTACGTGGGGTACCGAGCGCAAATACACAACCAAAAATGTCGGTAGGGATCAGGATGAGGTACTCATAATACGAATTTGAAATTCGATCTTCGATTCGTTGGAAAGTATTACCGTGTTTTCTTTCGTAGATCGGCAACTCTGGTTCTCCCGGACGTGTTTTTAAATCGCTCTGTGATTATTTCATCTTATTCCTTCAAAAATTGTTTTATCACACAGTTAACATAATTGATTATATTTCAAATAATCATTTACACACCTATTAACTATTTGAAATATAAAATACGTGGCAAATCAAGTAATTTAAAGAATTTCTTATATCGCTATTTATAAGAAAGTCAGCGAAATTGTTGGTGATTGCTTCTTTGGTTTTGTAGCTGTATTCTATCTCGTTCACAAGTGTGTGTATTTCTGCGCGGTGTTTGCTTTTCGCTTTTTGCAGTTTGCGGTTTCTCGCTAGCATCCAGCTGTTTCTAGTGCTCCGAAATAAAGTGTGTTTACGACAAGATCCAGTGCTCCAGAATAACTCAATTTTTTTTTTTTTTTAATCTTGCGTCATGTATGACTTTTTTGGAAAGTGTGACAAATCTTTTAGAAAGACTGAATCTTTAATTGTGCCTTGCAGTGGCTTTTGTAATAAGCTTTTCCATCGCAACTGTTGTGAGGGCCAATTGTGTGAGTATGACGTGAAGTTGCTTAAACGAAATATTCAGATTCGGTACTTCTGTCCGGGATGAGTGAAAGCGCTGGATAGAATATCAAAAGCCCTTGACAACGTCCTTGCCTCGCAAAAGTTTGGCATCGAAGCTATCATGACCGCCTTCGGTATAAGGTTCAAGGATCTGGCTGTGCAAATGGAAGGTATAAAGACCTCAATTAATGACAGCCCTGCATCAGCCGAATCGAAAGGGAAATCGGGTAGCAAAAGCAAACGCAAGGGGTAAAAATAAAAATAAGGCGCTGAAAAATGCCAGAAGCTATGCCGAAAATAACTCGGACAAAATTGGTAAATTGGCTGCAGAAATTAGTGCTCTTAAAACAGCCATCCCAAGTTCTGGCCCCAGTGCCTTAGGCAATAACCCTTCTGAAACGGACCTTGTAACCTTTCCACCGCTGCCTTGTGCCTCAACGTCTCTCTCTGCTTCTCTTTTTTCTACCTCTTCGGTTGGGGGCAATCTTCAACTACCCCTGCTGGGCAGTGTTGCCATTTTGGTGCTTTTAGAGCTAGATCTAGCGCTTTTTTTTTGGAGTTTAGCTCCAAAATTCTGTTTTAGCTCCTAGCTCTTTTTCTAGTCCTTTTTTTCATTTTTAGCTCTTTTTTGGCTCCAAATTTGTTTGGACAAATTTGTATTGTAAAATGAAGAAAGTTTTTATTTCTTCTATAATCGACGTCGAAATTATTATATTACCTCACCGATAACAAATACCTAAATCGGTTAACTTTGTTGAGTAACATTCCTGAATGCCATATGTTTATTTTGCGAACAAGAATCAAAATGGGAAGGTAAGTAAATTGTGTTTAAAAAACACTTTGCTAATTTGCTAAAGATTCTGAACAGTCTTACCCTCCCATTCTGTATTCATGATAAATAATCAGAAAAAATATTTCAAGCGTGTTGAATTCTGAGTCAGAAACATTGTGTATCAGTACAAGTGTGATATGTTATCTGTCAAACGTTTGACAGGCACTTCAAAATGAAGAATTTTTTAGTTTTTTAAAAATTAAATTTTTTTAAAATTTTGACGTCTATGCTTAAGATATCACACTTGACATGGTACACAATGGTCAGAAATAAAATGACTTCTTGACACAAAAATAAAAATAATTTTTGAGTATTACTAAACATTAAATATTTTTTTCTTAACTATTTATGAAGCTTGATAATTTTTCAAGAACACACTTATTTTTTTTTGCTGAGCTAATTATGTATACTTTTTATACGTTTTAAACATTGTTCTAGTTAAATCTATACTATAACCAGAAGGACCCGGCAGACGTTGTTCTGCCCAAATTTATGGAAAAAATCGCATGATAAATAAAAAGTTTGGAATATTTCGGTCCCTGGTCCACTTCCCGGAATAATGAAAAATAGATAACGGCCAATTCTCAGACCTACTAAATACGGTCACAAAATTCATGAGAATCGTTCAAGCCGTTTTGGAGGAGTATGGGCACGAAAACTGTGGCACGAGAATTTTATATACATACATACATACATATGTATAAGATAAATCGCTAGAAAAGTCGTACATCAAAAATTTCTTTGAAAAAATGACTGGGGATGACTTGGGGAATGCTATAGGGTTCATCTGATCCATTTTTAAAATTATTGTCTGTCTGTTTGAACTTAAGGATCTCGGAAACTAAGGAATGCATTTTGATGAGAGTTTCACTAATGAACTGCTTGAAGCTTAAAAGGGGACCTGCACTTTATCAAAATCGAACGACAAACAAAAAAGATATACTGATTTTTAGGGAGGTATGTAGCTATGAAATTTTTTTCTTACATAATTTTATATTAAGAAAAATTCACTTTGTCAAAAAAAAAACCTAAGCGTGCCTCTCTAAAATTTTTGTTCACTTTATTTCAATTTCAGCTAAATCAAAAATCAATTGCATAGTTACACGGCCGTCCTTTGTGGGTATCAGCATATCTATACTATAATAAAACTCTGAATAAGTTGTGTCTGTATATTTGAAATTTCTTTGAAAAATGACTGGGGACTTGGGGAATGTTTAGGCACATCTAAAGAGTCAAATAAAGGGGAGATGACAAAATGTCAAAGTTAGACTATTAAAAAACGCCTTTACTTTAGTTGGTTGCCGTAGACATAAACGGGATATAATATGGGAAAATAAATATTGTTCTGAACCTTTTCAGCCTGTAAATTGTTTTCGCAATTGAGGGTAGCAGGAATTTATTAACTACTTACATATGTACATACTGAGCAAAGCTGGGTACCCTGCTAGTATGAAATGAATGTAAAAACTTACATACAAAATACTTAAGTGCTTTTTAGGTGTTTTTTACATGTTTTGGATTTTCTTGAACAAATCTAGCTCTTTTCTAACACTTTTTTTTCCCGATTCTAGCTCCAAAATAAATTGCATCCTGGCAACACTGCTGCTGGGAATAGTTCGACTGCTTTAGTACCAAGTACTTCCACCCAATCGATTCCCTCACTTGTTCTTACACCGCCGGCTTCCACTCGCAAGGCCGTTAATGTTGCCGCTGCCTCGTACAGTTCTGTTGCTGCTAATCGTAACAGTAACACTCTTGTTGCAAGTAATTATAAGAGCAATAGAAACTCTAACGGTGATGATGGCAGTGTCGGTAACCATACTACGGTTTCTGTGGTGGAACGTCTTCCCACCGTGGTATCTGCTGTGGAGCGACTACCTAACGTGGCTGCTCAGCTCGGTACTCTAAGGCCGGTAACCGCCGTCCCACCGCGTAGGGCTATTTTTGTATCGCGCCTTCATGTATCGCTGACTGATGGGGATATCAAGAGTTAAATATGTTCTGAGCTCGGTGCTCCACCCACGACCAACATCAGCGTCTACAAGTTTATTTTTAACTACGATCGAGATATTTCGTCATTTAAAATCTCAGTGCCTGATAAATTTTTTGATAGAGTGCTTAATTCTTTCTTTTGGCCGGAACATTCCGTGGTACATTTGTTCACGAAAATATCGAGACCTGCATCTGCCTCTAATAACGATTCAAAAAACTTAATTCCCGTCCCACCTCTTACTGTTCACTATCAAAATGTTAGGGGTTTGCGTTCCAAATTAAAATCCTTTTTAGTAAATAGTTTCGATTTTGTTGCACATGTGATAGCCTTTACAGAGACCTGGTTAAAACCTGACAATTTAAACTCTGAGCTTTTCTGCAGTAATTACGTCGTTCATAGGCGTGATCGTATATCTAGGGCCGGTGGAGTTCTTATAGCCGTTGAATTCCGCCTTCGTCCGAATTGCTTGTCTTAAACAATGAGTCATCGCAATAAAGGTTTCAGTGCATAATATTAATCTAACTATCTCTTGCTCATACATACTGCCTCAATCAGATATGCCCATGTATAATCTCCATTTCTCTGCTATTAGTAATTTGCAATCTCAGTTGCGTAATAGTGATCGTCTTCTTGTTCTTGGAGATTTTAACTTGCCCTCAGTTGGCTGGGTTAGCTCTAGCGATTCAAACTTCCTAACCCCTATCTCACAACATGATTTCCCTAATTCCATGTTGGATACTTCGCTTGTGCGAACTGTAATAACAAGATCCTTGACCTGGTATTTGTCGATGATTCTGTAGGTGTCACACTTAATCGAGCTCCACCGTTATCTGTCCCTGAAGATTCATTTCATCCTACGCTTGAGATAGCATTGGATATGGCGCAACCTAACAGCCTTGGCACAATGATAGGAAAACAGAGATCCCGATTGCCGTGCTTCTCTAAAGCGAACTTCATAAAACTCAATGAAATGTTAGCTACCCATTCTTCGTTCTAATTTTCCTCTACTCAATCAGCAGTGCTATAAGGATTACTTAACATGTTACAAAACTCAATTTTTCAATAACCCGAAAAGATTTTACAATTTTGTTAATTCAAAACGGAAGACCTCTGGATTTCCATCTTGTTCTCCTTTGGAAGTAAGAACGCCAGTTCGGATGAGGACATTGCGGAATTATTTGCTGATTTCTTTAAGTCAACTTATGCATATAATAGGTTCCAACAATTTCCCTATCCTTTCAAATTAGCAGAATCTAACTGCATCCTCAATTCTTTTCTTCTTCTTTAAATGGCCATCTAACCGCCTGAGCGATTTTGACCGTCCAACATAGCTCGCCAGTCATTTCTTCTTTGCGCCAACTGGCGCCAATTGGAGACCCCACGAGATCGCAGGTCGGTCTCCACTTGGTCCTTCCATCGTAGTGGTGGTCTTCCTCTTCCTCTGCTTCCACCGGCGGGTGCCGATAAGTATACCTTCTGGGCTGGAGCGTCTTCGTTCATTCGCACGACGTGGCCTAGCCAGCGAAGCCGCTGTGTTTTATTGCGCTGTACTATGTCGACGTCTGCGTAAAGCTCATACAACTCATCATTAAATCTTCTTCGGTACTCGCCGTCGCCAACGCGTAGAGGCCCATAAATCTTTCGCAGAACTTTTCTCTCGAATACTCCCAATGCAGCCTCGTCAGATGTTGTTAGTGTTCACGCCTCTGCACCATATAGCAGGACGGGAGCGATGAGTGACTTGTAGAGTGTGATTTTCGTGCGTCGAGAGAGGATTTTACTTTTCAATTGCCTACTCAGTCCAAAGTAGTATTTATTTGCAAGAGCAATTCTTCGTTGGATTTCTAGGCTGGCATTATTGTTGGAGTTTATGCTGGATCCAAGGTAAACGAAGTCCTTCACTATTTCGAACTTTTTGGTGCCAGCAGTGGCGTGGGTGCCAAGGCGCGAATGCGCTGACTCCTTGCTTGATGACAGCATGTACTTCGTTTTTCCTTCGTTCACCACCAAACCCATTTTTTCCACTTCTTTTTCTAGTTTGGAGTACGCAGAAGTTACGGCACGGTTGTTAAGGCTGATAATGTCAATGTCGTCAGCATATGCTAACAGTTGCACGCTTTTATAGAATATTGTTCCAGCGCGGTTGTGTTCTGCAGATTGTATTATTTTCTCCAACATCAAATTAAAGAAATCGCACGATAGGGGGTCACCTTGTCTGAAACCTCGTGTAGTTTCGGAGAGGTCCTTCCCAATTCTGACTGAGCTGGTGGTGTTGCTCAATGTCATTTTGCAAAGCCGTATAAGTTTTGCGGGGAAACCAAATTCAGACATAGCGGCATATAGGCAGCTCCTTTTCGTGCTATCGAAAGCGGCTTTAAAATCAACAAAGAGGTGGTGTGTGTCGATTCTTTTCTCACGGGTTTTCTCCAGGATTTGACGTATTGTAAAAATCTGGTCGATGGTAGATTTTCCAGGTCTGAAGCCACACTGATAAGGTCCAATCAGTCTGTTCACGTCAGGCTTCAATCGTTCGCACAATACGCTTGACAAGACCTTATATGCGATATTCAAAAGGCTGATTCCGCGGTAGTTGGTGCAGTTTGCAGGATCACCTTTCTTGTGGATTGGGCACAGAACACTTAGATTCCAATCTTCGGGCATGCATTCATCCGACCATATTCTGCACAGAAGCTGGTGCATACGCCTTACCAGCTCCTCGCCGCCATGCTTGAATAGCTCAGCAGGCAAACCATCAGCACCAGCTGCTTTATTGTTTTTTAACCGGGATATTGCTATTCGCACCTCATTATAGTCGGGTTCTGGGACGTCAATTTCGTCGTCTTCGATTGTGGGTTCGGGTTCGAGCTCTTCTCTGGTTTCTTGCTCAATTTCTCCATTTAAAAGGGCAGAGAAGTGATCCCTCCATATCTCTAGTATTCTCTGAACATCAGTCACCAGGTCGCCGTTCTCGTTCTTACAGGAATTTGCCCCGGGCTTGAAACCTTCCGTCATTCGTCGAATTTTTTGATAGAATTTTCGGGCATTATTCCCATTGACTAGCATCTCAAGCTCATTGATTTCACGCTTTTCTGCCTCTGTTTTTTTGCCCGGAAAAGTCGCCTCGCTTTAATTTTCAACTCGCGGTAGTGTTCACACACACTCCTTGTTGCACTCGATCTTAGCGTTGCCTTGTAGGCTTCGTTCTTTCTTTTCGTTGCAGCTCGGCACTCTTCATCATCGTACCAGTTGTTTCTTCTCGTTCGCCGGAATCCAATTACTTCTTCGGCTGCGGTACGGAGTGCTCCTGTGATGTGCTCCCACTGCTCATGCATTCCACTAGGTTGAATTGTGCTCTCAGAGAGCAGGTGTGAGAGTCGGTCTGCAAAATCATTGGCGGTCTGTTGCGATTGCAGCTTTTCGACATCCAGCGTTCCTTGCGTTTTCTGGTGCACCTGTTTTGTCGTACAGAGGCGGGTACGAATCTTAGCTGCTACTAGGTAGTGATCGGAGTCGATGTTTGGACCTCTTATTGTGCGAACATCTAAAACGCTAGAAGCATGGCGTCCGTCTATCACAATGTGGTCGATCTGGTTTCGCGTTCTTCGATCGGGAGACAGCCATGTAGCCTGATGGATCGTCTTGTGCATAAACCTGGTGCTGGCAATGACCATGTTTCGGGCACCGGCGAAGTCGATCAGCCTGTACCCATTTGGCGAAGTTTGGTCGTGCAGGCTGAACTTCCCGACTGTGGGTCCAAATACACCCTCTTTGCCCACCCTGGCGTTAAAGTCACTAAGCACGACTTTGATGTCATGACGGGGGCAACGCTCGTAAGTTTCCTCCAGGTGCTCGTAGAATGCATCCTTTTCCACGTCGTCCTTCTCTTCCGTCGGAGCGTGGGCGCAGATAAACGAGATGTTAAAGAATCGTACTTTTAAGCGGATTGTAGCGAGACGCTCATTCACGGGTGTGAACGACAGTACTCGATTACGGAGTCTCTCTCCCACCACAAATCCCACGCCAAATCTGCGCTTGTCGACATGCCCACTCCAGTAAATGTTGCAAGGTAGTTTGTTCATATTACCTTGCCCCGTCCATCGCATCTCCTGTATGGCGGTGATGTCAGCTTTAACCTTCCTCAGGGCCTCAACCAACCGGGCAGCGGCACCTTCCCCATTGAGGGACCGGACATTCCAGGTGCATGCCCTTAAATCGTAGTCCTTGTTTCGTTTGCGTGTGTCGTCATCTAAAAAAGGGGTTCTCATATCCGAGGCTTTTTTGGATTTCATTGGTACGTTGTTTTATGTGGTGGGTCCCAAACCCAACGCACAACCCGTTCCACGGGAGGTTGTAATTTAAGTGCACGTTTATATAGCGAGCCGCTTGATCCAAGACAGACGCCCGCTTACAGCCGCACCACTAGGTGATCAGACGCTGCTTGTAAACCCCTGATAAGCCCTTAAACCGATTATGTCGGAGTGGCCTTGCCAGGTTGTCGCCTTCTCACGTTTAGCTCACCACCAAACGGGTGTTCGGTGGCTACCCAGAAGATACTTGGACGCAAGCGCCCGGAAGTAGTGAGCTGCTTGGACCGCATGCAAAAGAATCGCTCTGGCCATTCCCAAGTGAATGGCGATAAGAAACTTTCCCCACTTACGTGGACTTCTACACGCGGACCCATCCTCAATTCTTTTATGGATAAAAATACTGTTCTACAAAGCCTTTTAGCATTGAAAGCTAGTTTACACCAGGCAATTCTTGCTTTTAAGTCTGCCGCGGCATACGCGAAAGGGGTAAGAAGCGAGGGGTAGAGTACACTTGAAAGCGTACCGTCAACTCGTTTCAAGTTTTTCTTGCTATCTCTTGCGCCCCTCCTTGTTTGCCCATATTTTGTTTCATAATTGCTTTCAAGAAAAATTGACAAGTGTAGAACGAATAGAAAACACAAAAGAGAACGCCAGCAGAGTTGAAAGCAAGAATTGCCTGGTGTAAAAGTGCACCTGCATTTTCTCCGGGGCCAGATGGTGTCCCCAGTTGTGTGCTGAAGTACTGTGCTGTAGTTTTATCTGACCCGGTCCTTAAATTATTTAAACTATCTCTTGACTCTGCGTCATTCTCCGATGTTTGGAAGAAATCTTTTATTACACCCTTGCACAAAAAAGGGAGTAGGTCAAATATTGAGAACTACAGGGGAATAGCCAAGCTTTCAGCTATTCCTAAAACCCTTGAGTAAATAGTCACTCACCAACTGCAACATCTTTGTAGCTCTTTATTATCACCGTGTCAACATGGTTTTGTGCGCCGAAGATCAACCACTACGAACCTACTTGAGGCCACCACTTTTGTTATGTGTTGCGCTGTTACCGCGGTGGTGAACCACTTACCGCGTGAGGGTTCGCAGCCGCTCAGTAAATGTGCTCCACTGTAAGTTGGGGGCTGCTTTTTGTATGAAAACTCTAGTTTAAACTGGACTGGCTGCAACTCGGGTTGAATAATTAATGATGGCTGGCAGAAACGCGATATTGCACGAACCGAATGTTTCGCCACCATGTCATTCCTGTCAGTCATCACTTGTCTCTTTTCTAGGCATTCCACAGGTGCATGCCATCTGTCGTGTGATACCCCTCTGGCAAAGTCTACAATGCTTTTCCCAGTACAGGGTGCACTTCGTGATCACATAACAGGTGACATGCCCCTGTAGGAACCCAATGACCAATGATTAGTCATTACATCACCCTTTTTGGGGAAAAGAAGAATTTAGGAAGGTGATCAATCTTGTTAGGTTCTTCTTGCCCGTATACTTAATTATATTGTTTCGAATGAACGAATGTTGCACATTAGGGTGTTACTCCCCTTTTTATTAGTTCGTTCATTCGAACCAATTTTTCTAAAATACTTAAAATATAAAAACACTTCATTAGTATTTATATTACAGTTTATTAAACATTGGAAAAGTAAAAGTAATATTTCTTCTTCTTTAAATGGCCATCTAACCGCCTGAGCGATTTTGACCGTCCAACATAGCTCGCCAGTCATTTCTTCTTTGCGCCAACTGGCGCCAATTGGAGACCCCACGAGATCGCAGGTCGGTCTCCACTTGGTCCTTCCATCGGAGTGGTGGTCTTCCTCTTCCTCTGCTTCCACCGGCGGGTGCCGATAAGTATACCTTCTGGGCTGGAGCGTCTTCGTTCATTCGCACGACGTGGCCTAGCCAGCGAAGCCGCTGTGTTTTAATGCGCTGTACTATGTCGACGTCTGCGTAAAGCTCATACAACTCATCATTAAATCTTCTTCGGTACTCGCCGTCGCCAACGCGTAGAGGCCCATAAATCTTTCGCAGAACTTTTCTCTCGAATACTCCCAATGCAGCCTCGTCAGATGTTGTTAGTGTCCACGCCTCTGCACCATATAGCAGGACGGGAGCGATGAGTGACTTGTAGAGTGTGATTTTCGTGCGTCGAGAGAGGACTTTACTTTTCAATTGCCTACTCAGTCCAAAGTAGCATTTATTTGCAAGAGCAATTCTTCGTTGGATTTCTAGGCTGGCATTATTGTTGGAGTTTATGCTGGATCCAAGGTAAACGAAGTCCTTCACTATTTCGAACTTTTTGGTGCCAGCAGTGGCGTGGGTGCCAAGGCGCGAATGCGCTGACTCTTTGCTTGATGACAGCATGTACTTCGTTTTGCCTTCGTTCACCACCAAACCCATTTTTTCCGCTTCTTTTTCTAGTTTGGAGTACGCAGAGGTTACGGCACGGTTGTTAAGGCCGATAATGTCAATGTCGTCAGCATATGCTAACAGTTGCACGCTTTTATAGAATATTGTTCCAGCGCGGTTGAGTTCTGCAGATTGTATTATTTTCTCCAACATCAAATTAAAGAAATCGCACGATAGGGGGTCACCTTGTCTGAAACCTCGTTTAGTTTCAAACGGCTCGGAGAGGTCCTTCCCAATTCTGACTGAGCTGGTGGTGTTGCTCAATGTCATTTTGCAAAGCCGTATAAGTTTTGCGGGGAAACCAAATTCAGACATAGCGGCATATAGGCAGCTCCTTTTCGTGCTATCGAAAGCGGCTTTAAAATCAACAAAGAGGTGGTGTGTGTCGATTCTTTTCTCACGGGTTTTCTCCAGGATTTGACGTATTGTAAAAATCTGGTCGATGGTAGATTTTCCAGGTCTGAAGCCACACTGATAAGGTCCAATCAGTCTGTTCACGTCAGGCTTCAATCGTTCGCACAATACGCTTGACAAGACCTTATATGCGATATTCAAAAGGCTGATTCCGCGGTAGTTGGTGCAGTTTGCAGGATCACCTTTTTTGTGGAAAAGTAATATTTATAAAGATTTTTTTTTTTTTTTGTACAATATTTTCGTTTTGTTGTGTTTCTTTTAGTACATGTTTTTGAGCTTTTAATTTTGATTTAGTTAATAATGACAATTTTATCTTTTTTTCTCTTTTTTTTCCTTCTTGGCTATATAATGAAAACGCTTAAACAATAATAAATTTGGATAGAGAAATAGTTTAATTTTAGCTTAAATTTTAGTACTTTAAATAGAGAATTTTAATTCACTTTACATAAGCGATTTTTATGTACAATTTTTTCAGTAACATTAGGTTCATAGATTTTCTTAACAACAAAAGGACCTTGATATATATTTTCATGTTTGTGTCTTGGTTCCTTTTGTAAAATGACTTTATCGCCAATTTTAACAATTAATGGGAGCCGTCTTATCATAGAAATTTTTAGTTTGTAATTTGTTTTTATTTGTTAGATTTTGTGCCATTTAATGAGTATTTTGCATTCGAAATTTAATTTCCTTAGCATAGTTTTCGACATTATAAATTGGATCAATTTTATCTTTTGTTAATTCGTTTGGCAAAGTTGCCTTTTTTGCAAGTACTAATTCAAAAGGTGAGAATTTATTGTCGAAAACTGTGCTTGTTGTAGTGTTGTGTAAAAATGTGAAATATTTTAGGTAAGTATCCCAATCTGAATGTGTATCATTCAAATAAGCAGGTAAGTATTCATTAAAAACTCTGTGATTACGTTCAATTGTACCAACAGTTTCGTGATGGTATGCAGTTGAAAAATCATGTTTTACGTTCAACAGTTGGGTTATTTCAGCAATTAAAAAATGAAATCTTCAAAAATTGCAGATGCAATTGTTTTTGCAGTTTTGTCTGGTACAGGTATTGTTACTAAATATTTGGTCATGTCACAAATCATGGTTAGTGCGAACTTATTACCATATTTGGATTCAGGTAGGGGTCCTATAGTATCAATAACTAATACATCAAATGGTTAGCAAGGTGTTGTAGTTATTACAAGATTTTCTTTTGTTTTTGGTTTCACCTTGTTCAAAAGACATTTATTACAACTTTTTACGTATTTTGCTATATCGCGAGTCATGTTCTTCCAATAAAATTTTGTTCTTAGTTTTGCGTAAAGTTTTTTGGTACCACAATGTCCCCCTGAAATAGGGTCGTCGTGGTAAATTGTCATCAACTTAAGTTTTTTGTCATCGTTTGTCACAGTTTCAACTGGATCTGTTAAAATTATTTCAAAAAATTTTAGTATTTTATTTCCGCGATCTTTTAAATTTATAATAGTATAATGATTGAAAAATATATCGTTTTTAGGCCATTCTATTTGCTTAATTTTGCGTTTGCTGGCTTCTGAATCAAGCCTCAAAAGTAATTTCTCTAAAGACATTATTTCGTTAGCAAGATTTGTAGTTTTTCTATTTTTATCGTAAATAATTAAATTTATCGTAAACTTTTAAAGTTTGCTGTTTGTCAATGGTTTTATCATTTTTCTTCAGTACGTTTTTGTCGTTTGATTGATTTGCCATCGCCCTTGTTTGTACAGGTAGTATTTGTTTGTTATATTCTCTAATTTTGTCGATTGTGATGCGTGAAAGAGAATCAGCGCCTACATTTGATTTACCTTTAATATAAACAATAGTGAAATTATATTCCGCTAGTTCGAGCCTAATTCTCGAAAGTTTTGAAGAGGGGTCTTTCATATTGAACAGGTATAGAAGCGGTCTATGATCAGATTTTACAATGAAGTTAGTACCATAAACGTATGGTCGAAATTGCTTTATTGCGAAATAAATGGCTAAAAGTTCCAATTCTATGATTGTTTTTTTCTGTTCGGCATTATTAAATGCCTTAGAAACAAAACAAATTGGTAAATCACTGCCTTCATGATCCTGACTTAAAATAGCACCGCATCCAGTTATTGAAGCGTCTACTGTAATAATAAATTGTTTAGTAAAATCGGGGTATTGTAGCAATTTTGGTGAAAGCAAAGCTGCTTTCATTGATAAAAATGATCTTTCGCACTCAACATCCCAAACAAATTCAACTCTTTTTCTAATAAACCGATTTAAAGGCGCTGCCAGTGAAGCAAAATTAGGTATAAAACGCCTGTAATAGTTAGCAAATGCGACGAAACGTCGAACCGAATCCTTATCTGTCGGTTTTGTGTATTTTTTATAGCGGGAATTTTTGAGTCATCTGGCAACAGACCCTTTTATGTGCATTTGTGCCCTACAGGAGTTACTTCTGCGCGTAAGAAATTTCATTTTTTTTGGTTAAGTTTGAAAACTTTTGAAAGATTTTTAATATGGTGTGCTTCACTACAACCAATGACGATAATATCGTTGAAATATAAAAATGCAACATTGGGTGGTATACCAGAAAAAGCTATTGTCATCATTCGCGAAAATGAATTTGGTGCTACATTTAACCCGAATGAAAGGACCGAGGTGCATGGTCAGTGCTGAAAGACGTAATGTCGCGTGAGTCAGGATGCAAGGGAATTTGATGGAATCCCGAAAAAAGGTCTAATGTCGAAAAATACTTAGCTCTACCGAGATTATCTAAAATATCGTCAACTCTAGCAAGAGAGAATTTGTCAGCAATGAGTCTTTTGTTAACTCCGCGAAAATCTACTTTTTTTGACCATTAAGTAGTATCTTTTTTGGGGACTACAATCAAAGGACTATTGTAATTGGAATAGCTAGGCTCAATCAAATCATTATCTAACAACTTATTTACTTGGCGATTTATTTCCTCACGTTGGGAATATAGCAATCGATAGTTTTTAACATATACCGGGTCGTTGTCTGTCACTCTTAATGTTTGCTCATAAAAATTGTTTAAAGTCATTTTGTCCGTGCCGAGAGCGAAAATGTCAGCATAATTTATGCAAAGGTCGATTAATTTACTCTGAGCATGCTGTGGTATTTGGTTTTTTAAAATTGAAATTAGTTTTTGCGTACGTTTGTCTTCAGTTTCTGTTTTGTTAATTGAATAAACGTTGTAATTTGAAAGTTTTTCTGTCCGAATACTATTTCTTTTAACATACTTTACATCATCCGTTGTGTTTATAACCTTAATTATTGGATTATTGGAATTAACAATGCATCTCGCAGTGAAAACACCTTTTTCAATTTCCTGCGAATCCACGAATAGTGGATCGGGTGTTTTTCCTAAATCAAAAAGTCTAAATATTTCACATCTGGGCGGTATTACACAACTGTCGCTTTCTGTTCCGTGTAGGATTGGTACCGCGACTTTTTCATCACCTTGTGGGAACACACTGAACAATCCAATGTGGCAACATCTATTTTATAAGCTTTTTCATTGAATTCTTTCTAATTGCTTTTCACTTCATTTTTCGTAGTTTTGTAGCTTTAGTTTTTGAACGAGCTTTTTGTAAACTACCATTATATATCTTTTCAACTCTAGATAAGTAAAGACGTATTCATTAAACTTTGTAATAATCGCTTGAATATATTAAATAAAACATATACATTTTTGTATGAATATATGTGTGGCAAGTTCATGCCCCCACATATTTGGTGACCCCAACTAAGAATTAAACAGCAATCAGATGCCTAATTCAGACGACGGCAATGGAGCAGAAGGGGGAAACAATGAAGAATTTCACGACTCAGCAGCAGGATTCCCAGCACATGTAGACCGCTACGAACGCATCGAGCTTCCCCCATTCTGGAGTCAACAGGTACAGATATGGTTTGCTACAGTAGAAGCGCAATTCCAGCTTCGCAGAATCACAACAGATGCAACTAAGTATTACGCAGTCATCGCTCGCCTGGACCAGGACGCATTACTCGTCGTTGAAAACCTAATAACCAATCCGCCTACAAATGATAAGTATACTACGTTAAAGAATGTATTAGTGAACCATTTCGCACTCACGCAGGAACGCCGTTTTAAAATGCTGCTGTCTGGGGTAGAGTTGGGTGACAAACGCCCCTCCGAGTTACTCGCAGAAATAAACCGTCTGGGTGGAAATAAACTCGACCCGGCTTTCGTCCGAGCTATTTGGCTAGAACGACTACCGCTACAAGTCCAGGTGGCCCTAGTGGGTAAAGGTGACGGTGACAACGCCCAGCTTTCGCAGCTTGCTAATCAAATCATGGAGGTTCAACGCGATGCAAACAACAGAAATCTGATGCCAATCGTACGAAGCGACACAACCAGTGCTTTACAACAACAAGTCAATAAGCTATCCGAACAACTTGAGAAACTAATGGTGCAGCGTAAAAGCAACTCCAGTAGCGGAACCAACAATTCACCGTCGAACGTGTCTAACTCCTCATCATCTATATGTTTCTACCACCGCAGGTTCGGCGCGCGTGCCAACAAGTGTACCAAGCCCTGTGAATTTGTCGAAAACAAGGGAAACGAGAACAGCCACCAGTAGTATCGACGAGCACCGGTGGTAATACAAAACTTCGTCGACTTTTCATATACGATCGCATTACTGGCATGAAGTTCCTCGTCGATACTGGCGCCGATATTTCTGTTACTCCACCTCCACGAGGATGCAACCTAGCACCAAGGCAGCTTCGACTACAGGCAGCAAACTGCACTAAAATCGAAACATATGGTGATAAACCACTTACTCTTAATATTGGACTACGTCACCCGATTCGCTGGGTATTCTGCATGGCCAACGTGCCGTACCCAATCATTGGTGCTGACCTCCTACACGAGTACGGGCTTATAGTGGACTTGAAACAAGGCTGTTTAATCGACCGAAACTCAGGTCAACGCAGCATTGGTACGTACGCAGTAGCACCAATTACCAACATTACAACACTCACGCATACAAACAAACAAATTCAGCGCCATCCTAAAACAGTTCCCGGAATTATTGGGCAATCCGTCTAATAGCACGTCTACCAAACACTCCGTCAAACACTTCATTCCCACTACAGGACCACCCTGTGTCCAAAGGACTCCGCAACGCTGCTCAATCGTTCCAGCGCTTTATCAACGAAGCCCTGGGGGGTTCGAATTTGTATACGCCTACATCGATGATTTGCTGGTAGCATCAAACAGCATTCAACAACACGAGCAACATCTTCGGCTAATATTCCAACAACTCAGCAAATATGGCCTCTGCATAAATGCCGACAAATGTGTCTTTGGAGCATCAACTGTCGACTTCTTAGGTTATCGCATTACGCCCCAGGGTTCTGGGCCACTGCCAGACAGAGTACAAGCGCTACGCGACTTTCCGAAGCCTAAAACCATTCTAGAACTAAGAAGATTTTTGGGCGCCGTAAACTTTTATAGACGCCACATAAGCCAAGCCGCCGCCACACAAGCACCGCTCAACGACCTGCTAAAAGATTCTAAGAAACATGATCGTAGACCAGTGCCGTGGACAGCAGAGTCTGAGCGGGCTTTTGACGAAGTTAAAGAGAAACTTGCCAAGGCTACACTGCTAGCACACCCCAAGCCAGGCGCCAAGCTACGAGTTACGTGTGACGCCTCTAGTACGGCACTAGGAGCAGTTTTAGAACAACAGCATAATGATATGTGGCAGCCGCTTGGATTTTTCTCTAAAAAGTTATCCCCAGCGCAGCAGAACTACAGCACTTATGACAGGGAGTTGGCAGCAATATTCGAGGCAATCAAGAACTTCCGACACTGGGTGGAAGGGCGCGAGTTCATCATCAGAACCGACCACAAACCGCTGATATACGCATTCCGTCAGCAATCTGATATGGCTTCTCCTCGCCAGATAAGGCAGCTGGGATTCATAAGTCAATTCACTACAACTATAGAGCACATCTCTGGCGTGGACAACGACATAGCAGATACATTTTCGCGAATCAACACAATTCATACACCGGTAGTGGTCGACCACGATGACCTGGCTCGCGCGCAGGCATTAGATGAAGAGCTTAAGCAGCTACTCGAGCAAAATGAAACCTCGCTTAGGTTTCAAAAACTAACTTTCGGGCTCGACGGACAAGCGATTTTCTGCGATGTATCCACCAACAACATTCGCCCATTCGTACCACTTGAATTACGTCGTAAGGTATACGAAGCACTCCATAACTTGGCACATCCTAGCGGCAGGGCCACGGTCAAAATCATTGCTCAACGATATGTCTGGCCGTCAATGAACAAGGACGTCACCCAGTGGGCGAGAGATTGCATCCCTTGTCAACGTTCCAAAATTGGACGACACGTTCACTCAACACCTTCAGCATTCCCAGAACCCGACGAGAGATTTGACCATGTTCACCTGGATTTGGTCGGTCCTTTGCCAGAGTCGCAAGGATTCAGGTATTGTCTTACAGCGATTGACCGATTCACCAAGTGGCCTGAAGCAATTCCGATTAAGGACATCACAGCCAAAACCGTCGCCAGCGCATTCTACACACATTGGATATCACGCTTTGGATGCCCCAAGTTGCTAACCACTGATCAAGGGTCGCAATTCGAGAGCGCACTGTTCACAGCACTTTCACAGTTGTTAGGCGGTAAGCGAATCCGTACTACAGCTTACCACCCAGCTTCGAATGGCCTAGTCGAAAGATGGCACCGCACATTTAAGGCCGCAATAATGTGCCACCAAATTCCGCAGTGGACTCTAGCACTACCACCTGTTCTCCTAGGCCTCAGAACATGCTACAAGGAAGATCTTAGAGCATCACCAGCAGAGTACCTGTATGGATCAACATTAAAAGTACCTGGTGAGTTTTTCACGAACACCGATCCACCAATAGACCCACATAGTTTTCTAGACGAATTCCGTTCGCCTATGCGCAAAATCAGACCTGCGCCAACAGCGCATCACAACAAACAAAAGACATTTTGCTTCAAGGAATTGGCAAGTTGTACGCACGTATTTCTGAGAATCGACGCAACTAAGCGACCACTTGATCAGCCGTACTCAGGCCCACACCGAATAGTAAGACGCATCGACAACAGGGTATTCACAATCGATGTAAATGGACGAGAGATCAACGTGAATATAGACCGCATCAAACCTGCGCATTTAGCAACCGATGATATTTTCGGAAGCATGCCACACAGACGAGCGTTGGCCCAATCAAATGTGCCACTGCAACCAGCAACATCAACGAGCCTACCACTTCAGCAGCAAGCAATTGCATTTGCACCAGAAATAAATTCGACTTCAAGAAGCCCTCATTTAGGGGGGAGTAGTGTGGGAACACACTGAACAATCCAATGTGGCAACATCTATTTTATAAGCTTTTTCATTGAATTCTTTCTAATTGCTTTTCACTTCATTTTTCGTAGTTTTGTAGCTTTAGTTTTTGAACGAGCTTTTTGTAAACTGCCATTATATATCTTTACAACTCTAGATAAGTAAAGACGTATTCATTAAACTTTGTAATAATCGCTTGAATATATTAAATAAAACATATACATTTTTGTATGAATATATGTGTGGCAAGTTCATGCCCCCACAACCTACCCAAAAGGAAATATTATTGTTTTCATAACTAATGGTGCATTTGTTAATTTTCAGAAAATCTTTACCCAGTATACCATCGGATGGAATATTAAAGTCTTCATTTAGAATGTATACTTTGCATTTAATAGAAAAGTTGGAAAAATTTAAATTTCCGGTAATTTTACCTAAAGTTGAAACAGTATTAGAAGTGACACCGGTAATGTTAATATTATCTCTTGTATTAAAAGGAATATTTCTGTCTATGCTTGAAATTTTTACCAAAGAAATGTCTGCTTGCGTGTATACTAAGAAAGAACAAAATTTTTGTTACTCGTTAAGTTGCAATTCAATGAAATATGAGTAATTTAAATTTAAACAATAAATGGCTTTTGGTGAAGTAAAATTGCTTAATCGCTGTATTCGTCCTCCCCCAGTGTTCGCTCCTGAGGGGCATTCGCGTGGACATTAGCATTTCTACCTCTACCATTTGATGTTGTAGAATTGTTACTTCTATTGTTACTATGGTTGTTACCGATATTACTATTGTTGTTGTTAGAAATGTTACTTCTACTATTATTGTTATTGCCATATCTAAAATTGTTACCCCTGTACTACTGGTATTGCCATTAAAACGATTGAAATTATTATTGTACCGATTATTGAAATTGTTACCTCTAAATCCTCCACGAAAACTACTTGATATATTTGACCGCGAGTGAAACGCTAGCACTTGACGCTCTTTGACTTCATAATTACATTTGACGATCATTTTTGCAACTACGTCCTTTGAATCACTGAAGGTAGTTGTCGCTAAAATCGATTTGACTAATTCTGAACGAGTGTTCAGCCTACAAACGTTTACTGTTTGTTCTACGGCAATTTCGTGAGCTTTTGTTTGTGTCATACCTTCAATGATCAAAGAACGTTCCAATGACTCGGATAATTCCTCAACACGCTTGGAAAATTCCGCATAGTTATTGTTTACCACATGTAAAGACGCGCTCTTGCCCGCGACAACTTTCGAGTTGTCGGGTTTAATTCTACTTCGTAACACGGCTTTAATTTGACTAACGGAATTTACCTCGGTTGGAATTGCTTCACGCGCTTTACCCTCAAGTTTAGATTTTAAAAATGCTATAAAAGTTGTAGTTAAATTTTCATCGATTAATTCTTCGATTAATCTAATTTTATCCAGAAATGATTCAAGTGCTAGAGGATCACCGCTATAGTTTTCTCGAGTAATAGTGGCACAAGTAATGATAAAAGTCTTATTTTGCTCAGGTTTTGATCGTTTAGATCTGAATTATTAAAAGAAATTGAAGAAATATTTTGATCCTTTAGATCCGAGTTATTATTAGAAGAAATTAAGGCGATTATACTGTTTAAATCGTTGAGTTTTGAATTTAAATTAGTAGACGTTGAAGCTTGATTTGCGAGAGTTGAATCTCCAAATCCTGTTAAGTCAGCAGAAAGTGATAATTTAGCTTTCTGTTTTTTCACTGTTTTAACCGAAGATAAACTTCCAGAGTCTGACTCATAATCGGAAACTAATATTTCGGTATCTGCTGAACTTTCAGAATCGATTTCTGACATATATGTATATTGAAAAGAGTAAAAAAAAACATGAGAATCTATGAGGAAAATATTTCGAAGCTTAACTTTGGAAAAGCAAAAAAAAATTTTTAGAAGCTTACTTGGCGCAATGTAGCAAAACTGATAAGGCAAAGAAGTTGATTGAAAATTTATGAAATTCATTGCAGAACTAATATTCATATGATGTCAATGCATATTAGGTCTGTACCTCAAGCACATTTAAAATTCAATTAAATACCAAAAAAAAATGTTTACTCGATTGATGAAATTGTCCCACTGTATGTATGTACATAGTGTACCCACTGTAATCCGCTAAAAATTATGCAAACAAAATTTGGGATATAGCATGCAGTTGGAACTAGGGGATCATGCAATTACAAACAAGCAGTATTTTGTGTATTTTTGTATGCAAGTGAATTTTTTCAAAATTTACAACGAAAGTGAGGTTTTAAATTGAATTAACACGACATTCAAATTACAAATGTCTTTAAATTAAACAAGCAAGCCAATTACAATTGTGTTATTAAAATTTAGTTAGTAAAAAGAAATGGCAGAAAATCTATATCAATTACAGCTATTGTGTTATTTAAAGTTATTGAAATGGCTAATTTTATGTTTAGTGGGCTATGGAAACGGACGCACCTTTTTTATTCAAAAAGTGTATTGTGGTTGTTGTACGGGACCACCGTTTGTTCAAAAAAAAATGTCTAAATGTACGTATATGTGTATAAAAAAACCATAAAGGGGGAAAAAATTTACATATACATATATATATGTAACTGCTAAACCGCTACTGCTGCTGCGCTATCTCGCTCGCTACTGGTGGTTGCTGTGCAGTGTGAGTGGCGTGAGTTTTTCTTCCCGTTAGCTAAATGGCGTGGTTTCGTGTGCCGTTACTATGGTACAGCACCAAAAATGTTTTACCTCTATGTTCAATTATATTATCTCTGATTTTGTTAGTTTTGACGGTGAGTTTTTATTATTATTGCCGAATTTTAAGTTTATCTCCGTTTTTGTTTAATTTTATGTATTATTTCTAATTGCAGTAGTAGATTTTAAGTTTCTTTTGGCCTTTCGTCGGATTTTCCGTCTATTTCTGTTTAAATTAACTTTCCTTGTTATATTTAAGATATTTTCGGTTTATCTCCGATTGAATTAAACGTGTTTTTATTAAAATTTTCATCTTAATTAGTTTTTATAATTTCCGTACAGTATTAAAAGGATCTGTTTAAATTTTCATTTTTGTTAGCTGTATTACTTCTGTATAAATTAATTTTCGCTTTAATACATGTTTAAGTTTCTTTTGGATTATCTCCGAACCTATTAATTTCTATTTATTATATTTTAACATTTAGTCTTATTATTTCCGTAGCAATTAGTTTTTCCTTTGTTATATTTTTACGCTTTAATACCTCCGTTTAGATTAATTTCCAAATTTTAGTTTTAATTTTATTATAATTCCACGCCGCTTAGCTCTACTCACCGCCACTCCTGCCGATGTCATCCATTTTGAGGCTCCTGCCTCACGGTCGCCATGTTCCGCTGTCACCGCGGTGGTGAACCACTTACCGCGTGAGGGTTCGCAGCCGCTCAGTAAATGTGCTCCGCTGTAAGTTGGGGGCTGCTTTTTGTATGAAAATTAGGTTGAACTTACTCCGAATAAATTTATGAAAACTCCGAATAAATTTATTTCTGTGTAGAGTAACTATTGCCCTCAGACTCCCGTAACTGCGTCGAAAATAAAACGGCTGACTTTTCCTTAATCAATTTATTTTATAAATTTTGTACGCACTAGTTTAAACTGGACTGGCTGCAACTCGGGTTGCATAATTAATGATGGCTGGCAGGAACGCGATATTGCACGAACCGAATGTTTCGCCACCATGTCATTCCTGTCAGTCATCACTTGTCTCTTTTCTAGGCATTCTACAGGTGCATGCCATCTGTCGTGTGATACCCCTGTGGCAAAGTGTACAATCCTTTTGCCAGTACAGGGTGCACTACGTGATCACATAACAGGTGGCATGCCCCTATAGTAACCCAATGACCAATGATCAGTCATTACATATGGATGGATTCGTGAATTGTTTGCAAACTGATGTAATATACACTGATTTCAGTAAAGCATTCGACTCTGTCTTCTAATTCATAAGCTTTATTTATTGGGTTTTCCGAATCATTTATTAGTATGGCTTGAAGATTATCTAATGAACAGGTCTCAACAGGTTTTGTTCAAGAATACTATTTCTAAGTCAATCAACGTAACCTCTGGTGTGCCTCAGGGTAGTCATTTAGGTCCCTTGCTTTTTACCCTATTCACAAATGATCTTCCTCAAATTATCTCTCATTCCCGTACTCTCATGTACGCGGATGATGTAAAGCTGTGTTACTTATTTTCCCCCACCGAACCATTTCGGGTTGATCTCCTTCAAGCTGATTTGGAAGCGTTCCGGAAGTGGTGTACAGTCATATGTATAACACTTCTAGTATTATATATATGTGTACAGTCAATCTATTACTTGAATAGCTCTAAACGTAATCAAATGACATTTCATCAAGTGAAGCCATTTTTAGCATCCTACTCACTAAACGGTGCCCCTTTGTGGCATATCTCTGATATGGTTGATCTGGGTGTCCTTTTTGATCATAAACTGAGTTAAGGCTGGTTTTCATTAGGTCAAAATGACTGACCTCAAAAACTGACTCAACTGTCACCATAGAAATTTGGTGGCATATGTGTTTTCATTACGGCTTAAAAACTGACATCAAGTCGACTAAGCAGAGCGTGTCAAAATGTGTCGTCAAATTTTCGGGTCAGTCGATTGCATCCCTGTTTTCATGCTCCCATCAATTCGAGCAAGCAGTACTTTGGGCAGGCCAGCAAGCGACGCAGTATATGTGCGTGAACAATTTATGGATTACTTCATGACACCCCATGGTGAAGTTGCATGGCAATACAACAGAACCATACTACATGAGTCATTGTGGTAGTTCATCGTGAGTATGAAAATTTGTAAACTGCGCTTACAAAATTTTAATTTGTTTTTGTTAAGGTAAACAGAAACGGCTAAAAAGAGGAATTTGTCAAACAACTCATAGCCAATTTTTACTCCCAACACAATTATTTCAACATTTACAAATGCAAATTCAAAACTTAACTTTTTTTAATGTGTGTAAAATTAATTTGATTTAAGATATTGTACTTAAAAAAACTTTAAACATTAAAGTTAAACTTTCCTCAGTGTATATTAAAAAAAAACAGTTTTTTAAGATTTATTTTCGCACAATTTAAATTATTAAATTAAATTAATTTAAAAAATGTATTAATTAATTAAGAAATTTCAATTACTTTTTTGCTATGATTTATTGATTAAATGATTGCTTTTAATTAATTTTAATTAAACGATTAATAATTAATGTAATTAATTGCTTATTTTTGATTAATTTTATATAAATATTTCCTTGTGTAGTAGAGTAAAATAAAGTAAAATTTAATAAGAAAACAATAAGAACTTTATGAGCTTTAGAAATAATAAACAAAAATAGACACACCAATTAAATTTTTTTTTAATTTGATATTTTATTAATTCAATAAATATATGTTATTTAATAACATTTTGTACATATAAATTCTTTCAGTCTTTATTTTGTCTTTGGGTTCTTATAAATATATATAATTAGAAATTTAACATTGTTGCTAATGATATACGGCAGTGTATGCACAACAAAATAAAAAAAAATAATAATAAATAACTAAAATAAGGCACAATTCATTTGGCTCGTTACTATTAAAAAAGTTAGGAATATTTGTGAAAAATACAGTAAACATTTGTGAAAAATACAGTAAACTTTGACAAAATGGAAAACATTGACAAATATGATTTTATGAGTTTTTCATTTTCATTTAAAATGTGGTGAAATATATTGCAGAAACGCATAAGTTTAATACTCAAAGTTTACATTAACATTACATATTTGTCACTGTTTTCCATTTTGTCAAAGTTGATCTTTGGCTTACTGATTATACATACATAACTCTACATATGTACATATATGTTTTTCATAACATATAATTGCTTATGTGTTTTTAGTAACTTTCCTCTAAAATATAGCAAAATCCTTAACACAAAAAAAATTTTAGCAAAAAAACTTATGCAAAATTCAGGAAAATTCTTCAAATTTTCATAGAAGTTTGGAACTTTTTGCATAGAATTTTTAAATTTTTTCTAGTACGCCGTTCTGTAGCTCGTTTAGTTTTACTTTACAAAGATACCCATCTTAAGCCGATAACAAAATTGCCGGATATTTGGCAAGTAAGAAAAAAAGTTCCAAATTTAAAAATTCTATGCAAAAAGTCCCAAACTTTTATGAAAATTTGAAGAATTTTCCTGAATTTTGCATAAGTTTTTTTACTTACATTTTTTTCTGTTAAGGAGTTTGCTATATTTTAGAGGAAAGTTACTAAAAACACAAACTATTAGTGTATGTATTTAAATCTTAAAATAAATAAATCTAAAAACTAGTACGGCATTACTCCGGGCTAAAAAAAGAGAACACAAAATTAAGGGTTTATCAATTTTATTGTTTCTGGTCTTACCGTGCAAAATCCCTTTGGTACTTAAATAGCAGCTCGAACAAATCCGCCTTAAAACCTTCTGCCAGTTGAGGCTTTGCAGCTGCCCATTTCCGGTATTGTGTTGCCACAAAGCTACCCAGCTCATAGCAATCATCGGTTTTTGTGGCCGCTGACATGGTCTCCAAGACACGATCCATGGCCTCCTTGAAGCCATCGTCATCTTTTTGATCGCGACGTCGTGGCAACGATGCTCGGGGTGTTGAAGGCGTATACATGGCCTCGTCTTGGTACTCAGAGTCATTTCGATCGCTCTGGGAAGCAGATGGGCTCTGTTGCCATTGAGATTGCTATAATATCAACAAATAAATGCATGTTAGTTTAATAGTAATATATTTGTTTCCTTTGACACTCAACTACCCATCGGCCGCGCTTCAAAAAATAACCCTGGTCTACGCCATTCCAACTCCGGCTGGTTGCGCTGGCATGTTGCCACCGTTCCCACACTTTTCTCACAGTGTAATTTGTGATTACAACAACCACATGAAAATTACAGAAAATTCTGAACTTTAACTGCAAATATCTCTTCACAAAAACAAAAAATTAAATTTCGAGTTCGCAGAATTGATACCGAAGTCAAAACGCGTCTTTTGATACCCCTATCATATTTTTAGCTAATTTATTAGTAGTTGAGTGCCAAAGGAAACAAATACCAATAGTAATTATCCAAATTATATTTATACTTACATTTGACAAATTTGAAGTGGTGTTAGCCTCAACTTGTAGGGTCGGCTCCAGAAATTTCAGAGCGTTGTATAAGTTGCTAACTGCCACATTTCGCACCACACCCTGGCCACTTTTGCTCTGCTGCTTCCTGTTGAATTGTGCCTATTATAAAAGTTTGATTTAGCATGTATATATATTTACAAACCAAACACGAACTTACCCGGAGAGAGCAGCGCAGGCTATTCCACTTGGCAGATACCTCAGAGCGCGACATCTGCCACCCCTGTATTGAGGGGACAGAAAGTTCCACGTCCCTTCTCTCGACTCCACTGCATCCACCAGCCTCTGCGTTTTTTCAGCAGTCCACGCCTCGAACAGTTTGCGCACCCGCTTCTTTTTTGCCGCGCTACTTGGGGCGGGTTGCGTAAAACATGGAGAACATATAACTTCCTCACCCTCCAGAAACTCTACCGCCATTTCCAAAGTCTCCTCCATTTGTATGATAGAAAAACACTAAAAAACATTGGAAAAATTAAGAAATTATATTTTTTACAAATTTTACAAAACTTGCCTTTTAATTTGTTAAATCAGCTGTTCGCACGACGAATGACACCAAATTGCCAACATGTTGGCAAATCTATTTTGAGTGTCAATCTTTGCAAACTGCGCTGCCATACTGGAATTTGACTGTTTTCACATGCATGTCATTTTATATGACAATGAGTCGTCAAAACTGACTGCAAACGCAATTGACACCATATGCCAGGCCGTTTTCATTAGTATGCCACCATTTGATGTCATATTTTGACCTAATGAAAACCAGCCTTTACAATATGCATATCTTAACGAATACGAACAAAGCCATTAGTGTGCTTGGATTTGTTAAAGGTGAATTTGATGACCCGTACCTCACCAAAATTCTTTACACATCGCTGGTACGCCCAATACTTGAGTATTGTTCATGTGTCTGGAGCTCCGTGTACCGGGAGCATATAACCCGGATTGAGTCAGTACGAAAGCACTTTTTGATATTTGCCTTGTCTTGTCTCCCCTGGAACCCAGATATACACCTGTTTCCATATAGTAATAGGCTTTTCCTCATTAGTTTACCTTCTCTAGAAAATCGTAAAACTTTATTAGGGGTAATGTTCCTCCATAAGCTGATCATCGGCCAAATTGACTCATCTGATGTTGTTAGTCGACTAAATTTCGCCGTTCCTGCTAGGACATAGAGGCAATTTGTACCATTTCAAATACCCATTTATCGTCAAAACTTTGCCAGAAACAATCCTCTGAATGTCTGGTGCTTACACTACAACAAATTATATAGCTGTATCAGCTTCGAATGGTCTTTTGGCCATTTACCTAATGCAATACTTGATTTCCTTACCGTTCGCTGATAAACAATAAAGGAATCGACTGCTCCACTTACTAATAGCCATAGCATTTAAGTAATTTAAAACAATCTAAGTAGTTGATGAAAGAGAGGGTGGATTGCAGACATGGCCTCTCCAGCCATCCAGTTGGTCTCTTCTTTCGTGCAACTTCAATGGATATATCCTTTGACTGGGAGGGTGGATTGGAGACACGGCCTCTCCAACCATTCAGTAGATTCTTCAGACTTCTTCGTGCAACTTTAATGGATATATTGTTTGACTGAGAGAGTGGATTGGACCATCCAGGCAGCCGCATAAAATAAAAATAATATCTAATTAAATCTATTTAAATTAATTTTTGCTTTCCACAGTTTTGTTAATTAATTTTTCTCTTTTATACATTTTATTTACTTTATTGTATTTACTATTGTAATATTTAGTGGAAACCAACGTCAAGTGTTAATACACGTCCAAAAATCTAGGTATCTAGGTATCAATAGACGCGTCTTCACCTCCGTAACAATAATCTGGAGGGGGAAATCCGATATTTTTAGAATTTTGAGAGATATTTGCAGTTAAAGTTAATTTTTCTGTCATTCTCATGTGGTTGTTGTAATCACATTACCCTGTAAGAAAAAAGTGGCACGCGGAAGGACATCACCGTGGCGGTAGCCACGGCTATGGCACACATCCGGAGTTGGAATGGCGTAGCCCAGGGTTATTTTTTGAAGCGCGGCCAAAGTCCGCCTACGCGGAAAGGTGTTCTGCACATAAAAAACGTGGATCGGGCCCCGAATTCGGTTTTTCGCTAATAACTTTTCACAAAATATTGCTTTTCCCCCTTCGGATTATTGTTACGGAGGTCAATACGCGTCTTTTGATACCTCTCTCAAGATTTTTGGACGTGTATTAACACTTGACGTTGGATGGAAAGTATTACCTAATATTGTTTTGTAGACCATGTTCATGGCATACGCATACAGGTAATATCAACTCAGCAGCTGATTAGATTTTTTTTATTTTCATTTTCTCTAAACTGTCAAACATGCTTTACAAACGCTTTCATATTTTGTATTTGCTACTGCCTGTTTTGACGTTTTAGCGAAAGCGATTTTTAGTTTGACAGCGCCGATATTACCTGTATGAGTATGCCATGACCATGTTGATATTTCTATAGTCGACCACTGTTTTGGGTTGGGTTTTATTGAATGCACCGTGTCTATGAATGTTTTTTTTTTTTAGAGGGTAGAGGGGGTCCCAGAAATCACAGAACTAAAGCCCGAACTTGGAGGCAGCTCATATTTTAAGAGAAAATCGAATTTGAAAATTCGAATTTTCCCAACCAAAATGTGTAAATTTTAAAACACTTTGATAACACTATACACACAAAACTATATTACATTACACAAAAACCCCCTTCCACACAGTCCCGCACTGTTTTTAGCCCTAGTTTTGCGCGAATTACCGCTTTAAACATTTAAATTTTTTATCACACAAAGCCCGACATGTTTTTTCACTTGGCAAAAACAATGCCTTCGTATTAGTTGCAGTTACAGCGAGTAGCAACTGCTGATGGCTCTGAAGGAATAAACAAACTATGTTATGGCACGTTCACTGCAACATAGCTTGTTTATTCTTCATTTTATGAGTTATTTTATAGATTTTCTTTATAATTGTTAAGAAACGCGGAGATTTATCACGTTTATTAACCACGAACAGATATAATGCCGAAAACTAAGCAGCTTGCAACGAGATTAATTTGAACTAGTTAATAAAAAAAATGTTGCCAGACCTTCCAACAGTAATTGTAACAAAAACTTCTTATATTTTAGGTACTGGTGCAGTTTATGCGGCCCACCCAAAACTAGACCAAAAAAGTCGAGTGGGGTATCAAAAGACGCGTCTAGATTTAGAATCTGAAATGAGATTTTTGTTTTTTCCAACCGTTCAAAAGTTATTTGCAGGTAAAGTTCACAATTTTCTGTCATTTTTATGTGGTTGTTGTAATGGCACATTAGGCTGAGCCAAAAAAGTGAAAAAGTGTTGGGAAACGTGGCACGCGGAAGGACATCACCGTGGCGGTAGCCACGGCTATGGCACGCACCCGGAGTTGGAATGGCGTAGCCCAGGGTTATTTTTTGAAGCGCGGCCGAAGGCCGCCTACGCGGAAAGGTGTTCTGCATATAAAAAACATGGATCACGCCCCGAGCTGGAAAGTTTTACCCTCATAAATTTTGAACATTCGAAAAAAACAAACAAAAATCTCATTTCAGATTCTAAATCTAGACGTGAATACGCGTCTTCCACTTTTTGGTCTAGTTTTCCACTTTTTTGGTCTAGTTTTGGGTGTGCCCCATAAACTGCACCATTATCATATTTTATTACAACTTTGTCAAATATGTATGAATATTATGAGAATATGTTTGTAAAATTGTAGTTGATAATACAATTTAAATCTTTATAGCTATATCTGTTTAACTTGTTTTGTTAAAAGCCCCCTTAAGTTTCTGTAATTTGCATGTGCTTCTGATAGACATAGATATAAGGTATGGATGTACAGTATTACCCAAAGTTATTCATCCCAAATGTTCACTTGAGGCGCTATTACACTGAAAATACCTGTCATGTCATGTTTTCTTGCTAAAAACCTGTCTCAGTCCTCAACTTCAGCTTTTGAAAAATCTGCATATTCATTTACACATGTCTGGCACCACGTGGCCACGTAGCCCTGCCTAGGTAGTCCGTATCTACCCAATAATGTCATCAGGCTCTTCCAACGGAAGTCCTAGAAACCTAGCGGCTTCGATAGGGGCGGACCAGAGGGATATGGGTGTTAGAAGAGTAGGCTCAGCTGAGCAGACGAAAAGGTGGTTAGTATTATGGGGGGACAAGCCACATGCCGGACAAACATTAGGCAAGTCGGGGTTCAGTCTGGATAGGTAAGAGTTTAACCTATTACAATATCCAGACCGGAGTTGGGCCAGCATCACTCTAGTCTCCTTAGGCAGCCCGCGCTCCTCTTCGGCAACGGGTGGAGTTGTTGCCTGAAGAACGGCGTTCGCTGGAATAGAGCTGACATAGGAATTTACCGAATCGGTGTGGATAAGGGTGAGGGCCTGCCGGTGCACCTTAGGATCAAACGGCGTGGAAATCAGGTGCCGGATCTCATCGAAGTGTTTGCGTAGGTGGCTTCTTATCCTCCTGGGGGGCGGATTTTCGTTGACCAGGCGTCCGTTCGGGTGCTGCGGTTGAATAGGAATTGCCTGGTCAGCATTTCGCTATGCTCTTTAACGGCGAGCATTTTCGCTTCATTGTGAAGGTGGTGCTCAGGAGACATAAGAAGACACCCAGTGGCGGTTCGAAGGGCGGTATTCTGGCAGACCTGAAGCCTCGTCCAGTGTGTGTCATCCAGCCCCGACGACCATATAGGCGTCGCGTAGCTCAGTACCGGCTGACCAATTGCTTTGTATGTAGCTAGTAACGCTTCTTTGTCTTTGCCCCAAGTGCTGCCAGCTAGCGACTTGAGGATTTTGTTACGGCTTTGGACTTTATTGACAATTGCGGTAACATGAGCGCCGTATTTGAACATGTTATCAAACGTTACCCCTAAGATTTTGGGGTGTGAGACAGTTGGTAGCTTAACACTATCAACGTAGACGTCTAATTCCATGTTCACTTGCGTTGTCTGGCACCTCCTATTACTCGCTGACGATTCAACTAGTACCAAACCGCCATTGTTGTTCACAAGTGATTCGGCCAAAATAGAAAGCAGTTTATTTGAATGTTTTTTTTCGTGTTATATATTTTAGAAGGCTTAAATATTAAAAATATGCAGTGTGGTGAGACATATCGTTCAGGGGGAATATTTTAGATCATGCACCGAACCTAGGAATTTTTTTTTTTTTTTGAGGGGTAGAGGGGGTCGCACAGAACACAAAACAAAAGACCGAACTTGGAGGCAACTCATATATTCTGAGAAAAAATCGTGTTTAAATTTGCAATATTGTAAGGAAGCTTCAAAATTTAACAGGACTTGCTTATAATTATTCACTTTAAAGAATTAAAAACACTTCACACTGAACGATATGTCTCACCACACTGCATATTTTTAATATTTTAGCCTTCTAAAATACATAACACGAAAAAAAAAACATTCAAATAAACTGCTTTCTATTTTTGCCGAATCACTTGTGAACAACAATGGCGGTTTGGTACTAGTTGAATCGTCAGCGAGTAATAGGAGGTGCCAGACATGTGTAAATGAATATGCAGATTTTTCAAAAACTGAAGTTGAGGACTGAGACAGGTTTTTAGCAAGAAAACATGACATGACAGGTATTTTCAGTGTAATAGCGCCTCAAGTGAACATTTGGGATGAATAACTTTGGGTAATACTGTACATCCATACCTTATATCTATGTCTATCAGAAGCACATGCAAATTACAGAAACTTAAGGGGGCTTTCAACAAAACAAGTTAAACAGATATAGCTATAAAGATTTAAATTGTATTATCAACTACAATTTTACAAACATATTCTCATAATTTTCATATATATTTGACAAAGTTGTAATAAAATATGATAATGGTGCAGTTTATGGGGCACACCCAAAACTAGACCAAAAAAGTGGAAAACTAGACCAAAAAGTGGAAGACGCGTATTCACGTCTAGATTTAGAATCTGAAATGAGATTTTTGTTTGTTTTTTCGAATGTTCAAAATTTATGAGGGTAAAACTTTCCAGCTCGGGGCGTGATCCATGTTTTTTATATGCAGAACACCTTTCCGCGTAGGCGGCCTTCGGCCGCGCTTCAAAAAATAACCCTGGGCTACGCCATTCCAACTCCGGGTGTGTGCCATAGCCGTGGCTACCGCCACGGTGATGTCCTTCCGCGTGCCACGTTTCCCAACACTTTTTCACTTTTTTGGCTCAGCCTAATGTGCCATTACAACAACCACATAAAAATGACAGAAAATTGTGAACTTTACCTGCAAATAACTTTTGAACGGTTGGAAAAAACAAAAATCTCATTTCAGATTCTAAATCTAGACGCGTCTTTTGCTACCCCACTCGACTTTTTTGGTCTAGTTTTGGGTGGGCCCCATAAACTGCACCAGTACCTAAAATATAAGAAGTTTTTGTTACAATTACTGTTGGAAGGTCTGGCAACATTTTTTTTACTAACTAGTTCAAATTAATCTCGTTGCAAGCTGCTTAGTTTTCGGCATTATATCTGTTCGTGGTTAATAAACGTGATAAATCTCCGCGTTTCTTAACAATTATAAAGAAAATCTATAAAATAACTCATAAAATGAAGAATAAACAAGCTATGTTGCAGTGAACGTGCCATAACATAGTTTGTTTATTCCTTCAGAGCCATCAGCAGTTGCTACTCGCTGTAACTGCAACTAATACGAAGGCATTGTTTTTGCCAAGTGAAAAAACATGTCGGGCTTTGTGTGATAAAAAATTTAAATGTTTAATGCGGTAATTCGCGCAAAACTAGGGCTAAAAACAGTGCGAGACTGGGTGGAAGAGGGTTTTTGTGTAATGTAATATAGTTTTGTGTGTATAGTGTTATCAAATTGTTTTAAAATTTACACATTTTGGTTGGGAAAATTCGAATTTTCAAATTCGATTTTCTCTTAAAATATGAGTTGCCTCCAAGTTCGGGCTTTAGTTCTGTGATTTCTGGGACCCCCTCTACCCCTCTAAAAAAAAAAAAACATTCATAGACACGGTGCATTCAATAAAACCCAACCCGTTTTGTATTCTGTGCGACCCCCTCTACCCCTCAAAAAAAAAAAAATTCCTATGTTCGGTGTATCATCTAAAATATTCCCCACTGTTTTTAGCGTCGACTTAAAATAAATAAAAAAAATATAATAAAATTGCTTTCAAAACTAGTGTGGAAAAACTTACAGAACCAATCAATCCGGTAATATAACAAAACGTTTTTAATAAGAAATCGGGTGGTACACTAGAGATCTCTAACGTCACCCTAAAATTTTCGATGAGTTTTATCAGCCTTACCAACTTGTTACTTAACGAAAATTTTTCAAATGACTCATAAATCGGCAAGATGGAGCCTTTCGCTTGGTTTTTACGAAGCATATTCAGCACGTGTGTAGAAAGTGCCCGAGTAATTTAATAAAATGTCAGTATAAACAATACTATTTAGATAAAGTAGTGATTATGTGGTGCTATTACAACAATTATTATGGACTAATTACAGTTAATTCAATCGATATGTATAATATTCAACTCTAGTTTTGCATTAAGATAATTTGTGCAGTTGTCGGTAATGCATCTTAATGACGGCTGCAAATATTGCTATATTTGTATTAGTTACTAATATTTGAACAAAAATAAGTAATGGGAATTTGTTTCCCTTAGGATAAGGACAACTCTCCAAATATGTCAAGGAGAAACGTGTTTTGGCCTCGGTATCAATAATTCGAAACTGTAAGAAATATGTTTCATTGAAAAACTATTCGCCAAAAAAACAAAAATTACCATGTTCGGTCCCAATTAGGGTGTTTTTCTGTAGCATTCCTTTTTTTTGTTTTCCCTTTTCGGACTCTTGTTACAGAGGTCAAAACGCTTCTATTGATACCTCTCGATATTTTTGGAGGGTATTAGCAGTTACGTACGGTCACAAAGAATTACCAATATTTCTTTTCCGATTTCGGATTCTTTTTGCCGAGAAGTCTTTTGATACCTCTCCCGATATTTTTTTTTTGACCTCAGTATCAATGATCCGAAGTCGAAGTTTCATTTTTTTGTTCCAGTGAAGAGATATTTGCAATCAAAGTTCAGAATTTTCTGTCATTTTCATGTGGTTGTTGTAATCACAAATTACACTGTGAGAAAAGAGGACATCACCGTGGCGGTAGCCACGGCTATGGCACACACTCGGAGTTGGAATGGCGTAGCCCAGGGTTTTTTTTGAAGCGCGGCCGAAGGCCGCCTACTCGGAAAGGTGTTCTGCACATAAAAAACATGGACCGGGCCGCTAAATCGGGATTTGACCTGGGTAATTTTTTGGTTTTTTGTTAATAACTTTTCACTGGAACAAAAAAATTAAATTTCGACTTCGGATCCTTGATCCTGAGGTCAAAACGCGTCTTTTGATACCCCTATCATATTTTTAGCTAATTTATTAGTAGTTGAGTGCCAAAGGAAACAAATACCCCTTTTTTTTTTGTGAAGAGATATTTGCAATCATTGCCCATCAAAAAAGCGGGTATTTGTTTCCTTTGGCACTCACCTACTAATAAATTAGCTAAAATTATGAAAGGGGTGTCAAAAGACGCGTTTTGTCCTCAGTATCAATGATCCGAAGTCGAAATTTAATTGTTTTGGTTTCGGGAAAAGTTATAAACAAACAACCAAAAAATCCTGATTTAGGGGCCCGATCCATGTTTTTTATGTGCAGAACACCTTTCCGCGTAGGCGGCCTTTGGCCGCGCTTCAAAAAATAAACATGGGCTACGCCATTCCAACTCCGGGTGTGTGCCATAGCCGTGGCTACAGCCACGGTGATGTCCTTTCGCGGCACTCGTTTCTCACAGTGTAATTTGTGATTACAACAACTACATGAAAATTACAGAAAATTCTTAACTGCAAATACATATCTCTTCACAAAAACAAGAAAATGAAAATTGGAGTTCGCTAAGATTAGCTAAAAATATGGTATTGGTACCCAACCACCTGTTCTTGCTGAGGAAGAACGTGTCCTTCCGAGGGAGACTAGAGTCATGCTGGCACAATTTCGGTCTGGATACTGCAATAGGCTGAACTCTTGTCTGTCCAGACTGAACCCCACCATAACGAACACATATCATATTTTTAGCTAATTTTTAACTACTAATAGATTAGCTAAAAATATGGTATTGGTACCCAACCACCTGTTCTTGCTGAGGAAGAACGTGTCCTTCCGAGGGAGACTAGAGTCATGCTGGCACAATTTCGGTCTGGATACTGCAATAGGCTGAACTCTTGTCTGTCCAGACTGAACCCCACCAGACAAGAGTTCATGCCCTTCATGCGGTATGGCCCCCCACGACACACAACATCTCTTATCCTGTTTTTCTGAACACACTCTTCTAACACCTTTATCACTTTGGTCCAACCCTGTCGAAACTGCGCGTTTTCTTGGACTTCCGTTAGAAGAGCCCGATGACAATTAAGAGTGTACTGGCCCTTTGGGCAGGGCAAAGCGCTACTAACAACAACAACAACAACAAAATATGATAGGGGTATCAAAATACACGTTTTGACCTCGGTATCAATTCTGCTAACTCGAAATTAAATTTTTTTGTTTTTGTGAAGAGATATTTGCACTCAAAGCTCACAATTTTCTGTCATTTTCATGTGGTTGTTGTAATGGCACATAGTAGTAGTAGTAGTAGTATTTATTAGTATAATTCAATACTCTTTTACATTTTGAGTTAAATATTAAAAATTAAACATTCTTTAAATAATATTGCTTTTTATATATTCTATACATTTTCGTTTAAATGAATTTATATTCACTTCCTCTTTTGCCTCTTGCGGTAGTCTATTGTACAGCTCTAGCCCTTTGTAAAATATTGATTCTCTCGCTGCTGTGGTTCTTCTAAAATCCAGTCTAAAGTCATCTGCGTTGCGTAGTGTGCGAAATTGTTGGGTATCTCGTACATATGCTTAGTCAAAAAAGTGAAAAAGTGCCACGGTTCAGGCAACCACCCGGAGTTGTTGTTGTAGCACTACGTTACCCTGCCTAGGTAGTCAGTATCTACCTTACCCAATATTGTCATCAAACTCTTCTAACGGAAGTCCTAGAAACCTAGCGGCTTCAACAGGGGAGGACCAGAGGGATATGGGTGTTAGAAGAGTAGGCTCGGTTCAGCAGACAAAAAGATGATTAGTATTATGGGGGGACAAGCCGCATGCCGGACAAACATTAGGCAAGTCGGGGTTCAGTCTGGATAGGTAAGAGTTTAACCTATTATAATATCCAGACCGGAGTTGAGCCAGCGTCACCCTAGTCTCCCTAGGCAGGTCGCGCTCCTCTTCGGCAACGGGTGGTGTTGCTGCCTGAAGAACGGCGTTCACCGGGAGAGAGCCAACAAAGGAATTTACCGAATTCGTATGGATGAGGGAGAGGGCCTGCCGCTGCACCTTATGACCAAACGGCGTGGAAATCAGGTGCCGGATCTCATCGAAGTGTTTGTGTAGAAGGCTCCTTATGCTCCTGGGGGTCGGATTCTCCTTGACCAGGCGTCCGTTCGGATGCTGCGGTTTGCAACAGTTGAACAGGAATTGCCTACTGTAGCCTCGTCCAGTGTGTGTCAGCTAGCCCCGGCGACCATATTGGTTCCCACGACAGCCGGTTCTACGTACCGGAATGACTCGGGGTTTCCCCGACCAAGGGCTGTTATTTCACTACCCCCCTGCCTAAACCGTCAGTTATCCCCCCCCAATAATGTCATCCTCCGAGCAGCTCCTTGCAGCGGGACTGCTCAAGACTCTCCTGCTCCGGGCTGGTATTGAATCCAACCCCGGACCTAGAGAATGGATCTGCTGTATATGCTGGAAGAAAATTTATGTGAAACGTTCACATTCTGTACAATGCTCTGATTGTAGCAGATGGTTGCATCTAACTAGTTGCTCCGGACTAAATCCCTCTACTCATAGACCCGCTAGTTTTTATAGAACTTTTGTGGCCCCTTGCTGTTCACGTCCTATGACGTCCAGTGGCCGTCGTCGATCAAGTATCGCTCCGCCACATATGTCTGACTCTGTCACATCAGTCTCCACGACTAGCACTAACAATGCACATCAGCAAGTAGACCTTCCGAGCGGCCGCTCACGCCCCCAGGCGTCAACATCTCACACAGCAGCTCACAGCTACTCCCTATGTATCACTTCCCAAGTGGATTTGAGCAATGCTGAGCGTCCGCTCTGTCGAGCTACGCAACCTTCAACGTTGTTGTTGTTGTTGTTTTAACACTACTTTGCCCTGCCTAGGTAGTCAGTATCAACCTTACCCAATATTGTCATCGAACTCTTCTAACGGAAGTCCTAAAAACCTAGCGGCTTCAACAGGGGAGGACCAGAGGGATATGGGTGTTAGAAGAGTAGGCTCAGATGAGCAGACAAAAAGATGGTTAGTAGTATGGGGGGACAAGCCGCATGCCGGACAGACATTAGGCAAGTCGGGGTTCAGTCTGGATAGGTAAGAGTTTAACCTATTACAGTATCCAGACCGGAGTTGGGCCAGCATCACCCTAGTCTCCCTAGGCAGCTCGCGCTCCTCTTCGGCAACGGGTGGTGTTGCTGCCTGAAGAACGGCGTTCACCGGGAGAGAGCCAACATAGGAATTTACCGAATTTGTGTGGATGAGGGTGAGGGCCTGCCGGTGCACCTTAGGATCAAACGGCGTGGAAATCAGGTGCCGGATCTCATCGTAGTGTTTGCGTAGATGGCTCCTTATGCTCCTGGGGGGCGGATCCTCGTTGATCAGGCGTCCGTTCGGATGCTGCGGTTTGCAACAGTTGAACAGGAATTGCCTGGTCAACATCTCGCTATGCTCTTTAACGGCGAGCATTTTCGCTTCATTATGTAAGTGATGCTCAGGAGACATAAGAAGACACCCAGTGGCGGTACGAAGGGCGGTGTTTTGGCAGACCTGTAGCCTCGTCCAGTGTGTGTAAGCTAGCCCCGGCGACCATATAGGCGTCGCGTAGCTCAGTACCGGCTGGCCAATTGCTTTATATGTAGCTAGTAACGTTTCTTTGTCTTTACCCCAAGTGCTGCCAGCTAGGGACTTGAGGATTTTGTTACGGCTTTGGACTTTATTGGCAATTGCGGTTACGTGAGCGCCGTATTTGAACATGTTATCAAACGTCACCCCTAAGATTTTGGGGTGTGAGACAGTTGGTAGCTTGACACTATCAACGTAGACGTCTAATTCCATGTTCACTTGCGTTGTCCACGTCGTAAATAGGGTGGCCGAGGACTTATTCGGTGACAATGCCAGGTTTCTCCCGGCGAAGAATTCGGACACGGCTGGGAGGTATGAGTTAATTCGAGAGCAGAGTTCTTCTACGGAGGGGCCTGTTGCCAGAATCGTACAGTCGTCGGCGTAAGAGATGATCGAGACACCCTCTGGTGGGGGGGGAAGTTTCGATATATAATAGTTGAACAGGAACGGGGATAGGACACCACCCTGTGGCACCCCCTGTTTAACTATTCTGGGTTTTGATCTTGCGCCTCTGAACTCAACCGACGATTGACGACCACTCAGATAGTTTGCAGTCCAACGTTTAAGACAGGGAGGAAGGGACGAATCTTCAAGGTCTTTCATTAGTTGCGCATGGTTGACCGTATCAAAAGCTTTGGCCAAGTCAAGCGCAACTAGCACTGTCCTGTGGTTTGGACGCTTTTGGTTTAGTCCGTCCCCTATCTGAGTGGTTATGGCGTTCAGCGCGGTGGTGGTGCTGTGATTTTTGCGAAATCCATGCTGATGTTCGGCGAGCCGCAGGTTTGCGGTGAAGTACGGCAACAAGGTGGCTTCCAACACTTTCACTACTGGCGAGAGGAGAGATATCGGGCGATATGACTCCCCTACGGCAGCTGGCTTGCCAGGCTTTAGTAGTGGGACCACCTTTGCTTGTTTCCATCTTTCAGGAATAACAAAGGTGGAAAGGGAAAGGTTGAAAATTTGTGTGAGGTATCTTATGCCTTCGTCGCCGAGGTGTTTCAGCATCAGCATGGAAATGCCATCGGGGCCGATATATTTGGTGTTCTTGGATCTCCGAATAGCCTCATGAACTTCTGTTGTGGAGATGGCAATGGGCGCATCGCTGTTTTTGTGTTTGTGCGCTTCCCTGGTGGCTCGGCGAATATCTTTGTTCAACGTAGGATGCATTACAAATTGTCGGCAGAAGGCGCTCGCGCATCTTTTTGGCTTCGACTGAACCTTATCACCGAAGGCGATGGATATTTTGTCGTTAGGTTTAGTCGGGTTGGACAAAGATTTCACCGTCGACCATAATTTGCCAACTCCAGCCGAGAGGTTGCAAGACCTTAGGTGCTCCTCCCACTTAGCGCGTTTGTGTTGATCTACTAAGCGTCTGATTTCCGCATTAAGATCCCGTATTTGAGGATCCGTAGGGTCAAGGTGTCTAATATGGTCACGTTCATTTGCCAGGGCCGCTGCCTCTGCGGGGAAGAATGGACGCACTTCCTTTATTCTACCTGACGGAATGTGTTGGTGGGAGGCTGAAATTAGGGCCATACGAAACGCCTTTTCCCCTTCTCGTACGTCAGACGGGGTAGGAAGAGCAGCGAAGGCGCTCTCTGTGGTGTTGAGAAAACCCTCCCAGTCGGCTTTATTGAAGTTAGTGTAAGTGCGTTTCTCAGCGGTGACAAAGTCGGTGGGGCGATCGATTGAGAGCACTATGGGTAGGTGGTCTGAAGCAAGCGTCAGCATCGGTCGCCAGTCAACGCAGTTTATTAGTCCAGCGCTGACTATGGTGATGTCTGGCGAGCTAGAGCAGTTTACCGCCACTCTAGTGGGGGCATCCCCATTTACCGTGCAGAACGTCGAATCATCAGCCAGCTCTTGTCCCCTACCATCGGCCTGCAGGCTGGAGTGCCACAGGTCGTGGTGTGCGTTGAAGTCACCAAGGATGACGCGGTTCTCGCCCCTGAGTAACGCACGAATGTCAGGGTGGTAATCCCTGGGACAACAGGTGACAGGAGGTACGTAAATGTTTATGATTTCAAGGTCGACATCGCCTGACCGGACAACCATGCCTTGACGTTCTAAGGTGGTGTCCCTCGGGTCGATGTCAGGCTCAAATAGACGATACTGCACAGATTGATGCGTGATGAATGCCAGACCACCCCCAAGCCCTCTCGCACGGTCACAACGGTGTACATTGTACCCGTTGCAGGTCAAAAGAGACGACCTTCCACCTAACTTTGTCTCCTGGATCGCCGCGATCTTGATGTTCAGTCGCTTCATTAAATTTGTCACTTCAACAATTTTGCCAGTTAGGCCGTTGCAATTAAATTGCAGGATACCGAAGTGTGTAGGGGGAGCAGAGTTGATGCTGGGGGCCAAGGACTGGTGCGTATGCCTAGGTGGTAATAGGCTGGGTCGCGCACTACGGCGCAATCTTGAAGTCGAAGGAATCGCGTTACCAGAAGGTAGAGGCGAGTCGGACGACGTTGAAGGTTGCGTAGCTCGACAGCATGGCGCAACGTACGTATCAGTCCATAGGTTCCTGTTCGCGAGTCCAGAGCATATGAGCAGGTGACACAGGCCAAAGCAGTTATTGCACTTGACTGATGCCAACGGCGTATATAATCTTAACCGACAAACAGTGCACGTAGTATAAGGGACCAGGAGCTGATGGTTGTGGCTTATACTCGTGCTAATGCTGGAAGAAGAGGGGCTGACCGAGGGGGTGGGAGAGAGCGGACGCTCAGCATTGCTCAAATCCACTTGGGAAGTGCTACGTAGGGAGTAGCTGTGAGCTGCTGTGTGAGATGTTGACGCCTGTGGGCGTGAGCGGCCGCTCGAAAGGTCTACTTGCTGATGTGCATTGTTAGTGCTAGTCGTGGAGACTGATGTGACAGAGTCAGACATATGTGGCGGAGCGATACTTGATCGACGACGGCCACTGGACGTCATAGGACGTGAACAGCAAGGGGCCACAAAAGTTTTATAAAAACTAGCGGGTCTATGAGTAGAGGGATTTAGTCCGGAGCAACTAGTTAGATGCAACCATCTGCTACAGTTAGAGCATTGTACCGAATGTGAACGTTTCACATAAATTTTCTTCCAGCATACACAGCAGATCCATTCTCTAGGTCCGGGGTTGGATTCAATACCAGCCCGGAGCAGGAGAGTCTTGAGCAGTCCCGCTGCAAGGAGCTGCTCGGAGGATGACATTATTGGGGGGAGGATAACTGACGGTTTAGGCAGGGGGGTAGTGAAATAACAGCCCTTGGTCGGGGAAACCCCGAGTCATTCCGGTACGTAGAACCGGCTGTCGTGGGAATGCAACCTTCAACGTCGTCCGACTCGCCTCTACCTTCTGGTAACGCGATTCCTTCGACTACCACCTAGGCATACGCACCAGTCCTTGACCCCCAGCATCAACTCCGCTCCCCCTGCATTTCGGTATCCTGCAATTTACAGTGGCGAGCAAATGTGGATACATGTTTGTCACTTTTGCACTCTTTTATCTATAAAACCGTTAATTTTCAATGAAATGCTTTCAAATTTTCAGGATTTACTCTTCATTTATTTTTTAAAAATTTAAAAATTTTTCGTGAACAAAAACAAAAACAAAAAGCCAATTCAATAAAAAAAACTTCTTGAAACGCTATTTATCCAGTTATGCTCGTGATTAAACATATATCTTTACAACAAAAATTTAGTATTTTGTCCATAATCCTTTGTTGAGAATTACACTTTTGACTCGCTTTGGCATACTTTCTACCAGTTTTTCAATAGTGTCCCTAGGAATATTTCTCCATTCTGACTGCAAACGTTCCCAAAGCCCCATCATGTTTGTTGGAGCTCTTTCATGTACTGCCAAGCGCCTTTTCAAAATTGCCCATAAATTTTCGATTGGGTTAAGGTCGGGGCTTTGTGCTGGCCATGGTAACACTTTGAACTTTTGCTCGGATAACCATTTTTTAACGATCTTGGCAGTGTGTTTCGGGTCTCCGTCCTGCTTAAATATAACCTCCTCTTCTGGGTACGCGCTCAAATCAATGAATTCCGGAAGGTTACCTTGAAGAATACCAAGATAGTCTTCCTTCTTCATTATTCCTTCTATTTTCACTAAAGGGCCAATATGCCACCAAGTGAAACAGCCCCAAACCATTATGCTACCTCCGCCATGTTTCACGGTCTGTTTCACTTGGTGCTTCTGAAGAGTTTCATTTTCACGGTGCCAGTAATACTCTTTTCCGTCTGACTGAAGACGATTGATTTTGGTCTCATCTGACCATATAACGCGTTTCCAGTCTTCAACGCTCCAGTTTTTTCGTTCCTTACAGAACTTCAGACGAGCCTTTATATTTTTATCCGACAAAGCAGGTTTTTTTTGTTTTATTGATGCAATAAGCCCGATTCGCCGAAGTGCTCTGCGAGCTGTCCACTCACTTACGGCCTTGTTGATTCCAAAAGCAGCTTTCTTAGGCGTATTAAATTCTTTCTGTCGCATAAGCCGCTCCATAGCACGTGCGTCGCCCTCTGTCAGCAACTTTTTAGGGCCACCAGCGTTCGGCGCAGGCTTGATATTTCGTCTTTTTTGCGCTAAAAGTACTGTACGGTGGCAAATATTCAATTTTTTAGCAATGGCTCGTGATGAATTACCACTTCCAGTCAAAATAACTATACGGTTTTCTATATCTGATGATATTTTCTTCATTTTCACTAGCGTCGATCTATTCGATGTAAAAACGCGTTTATAAGCACTAAAATTACCGTTTAACTAATCAAATCACCTTCAAAGAGGTCAAGGATGAATGAACAAAACAGACATAAAAAACAAAAACAAATTACAGCTTCACTTTAAACTGCAATTGGAAAATAAAAAACACGAGCATAACTGGATAAATAGCGTTTAAAGAAGTTTTTTTTATTGAATTGGCTTTTTGTTTTTGTTTTTGCTCACGAAAATTTTTTAATTTTTTAAGAAATAAATGAAGAGTAAATCCTGAAAATTTGAAAGCATTTCATTGAAAATTAACGGTTTCATGGATAAAAGTGTGCAAAAGTGACAAACATGTATCCACATTTGCTCGCCACTGTAATTGCAACGGCTTAACCGGCAAAATTGTTGAAGTGACAAATTTAATGAAGCGACTGAACATCAAGATCGCGGCGATTCAGGAGACAAAGTTAGGTGGAAGGTCGTCTCTTCAGACCTGCAACGGGTACAATCTACACCGTTGTGACCGTGCGAGAGGGCTTGGGGGGGTCTGGCATTCATCACGCATCAATCTGTGCATTATCGTCTATTTGAGCCTGACATCGACCCGAGGGACACCACCTTAGAACGTCAACTAATGAAAGACCTTGAAGACTCGTCCCTTCCTCCCTGTCTTAAACGTTGGACTGCCAACTATGTACCTGAGTGGTCGTCAATCGTCGGTTGAGTTTAGAGGCGCAAGATCAAAACCCAGAATAGTTAAACAAGGGGTGCCACAGTGTGGTGTCCTATCCCCCCCCCCACCAGAGGGTGTCTCGATCGTCTCTTACGCCGACGATCTCTTGGACAACGCAAGTGAACATGGAATTAGACGTCTACGTTGATAGTGTCAAGCTACCAACTGTCTCACACCCCAAAATCTTAGGGGTGACGTTTGATAACATGTTCAAATACGGCGCTCATGTAACCGCAATTGCCAATAAAGTCCAAAGCCGTAACAAAATCCTCAAGTCCCTAGCTGGCAGTCCCCAGCTGTTGTTGCCTGAAGAACGGCGTTCACCGGGAGAGAGCCAACATAGGAATTGGAGCAAATGCAGAATACCGCAATCTCTGGAATAAAAAAAACAAATATTGGGATCGATAGGTATTTTTGCACTGAACATAACGGTATATTTTTTTTTTGGGCCGAACAACAACAACAAAAGTTATTAAGTGTCAAAGTTCATTTAAAGCATTTTTTTTAATCAAAATATCTTCAATACTATGTAACCGATTTTTAAAATTTTGTATGCATTGGATAGGTAACTAAATAACCTTTCATTTGAGATATCACATCTTGGGGTGCAAAACCGTGTATGTGCAATATTTGAAATTTAATTTTAAAAACAACCGTAAACTACACCATGCTAATTCCTTCTGCGTAGTACACACTTCTGCGTTGGCGGCCTTCGGCCGCGCTTATTATAAATAACCCTGGGCTACGCCATTCCAACTCCGGGTGGTTGCCCTGAACGGTGGCAACATGCCACCGTTCCCACTCTATGGGCGGGATCCATGGTATTTTTGTACAGAAAACCTTTCTGAATTGGCAATAAAGATAACATAAAGGGAATAAAAATACCTATCAAACGCTGAAACAATTTTCAAAATCAACGCGGTGGTTCTGAGTATTTTCAATTTGAAAGAATACTTCAAATGAAATTTAACCCTTACTTTAAATTTTGCACTTACACGGTTTTGCACCCAAAAGAGTAATACATCATATTAAAGGTTATTCAATTACCTACCCAACTGAAAAAAAAATTTTGAAAATCAGTTCATGGATTTTTGAGAAATTTTAATTTTAAAAAATGCTTCAAATAAACTTTGACCCTAAATAACTTTCGTTGTTGTTGTTTGCACCGAAAAAAATTTACATATTTATACTCACGTTACTTATAACTTTCGATCCCACTACTTCAATTTTTAATTCTAGAGGTTGCGGTATTCTGCATTTATGCCGGTGCCGGATCTCATTGTAGTGTTTGTGTAGATGGCTCCTTATGCTCCTGGGGGGCGGATCCTCGTTGATCAGGTGTCCGTTCGGATGCTGCGGTTTGTAACAGTTGAACAGGAATTGCCTGGTCAACATCTCGCTATGCTCTTTAACGGCGAGCATTTTAGATTCGTTATGTAGGTGATGCTCAGGAGACATAAGAAGACACCCAGTGGCGGTACGAAGGGCGGTGTTTTGGCAGACCTGTAGCCTCGACGAGTGTGTGTCAGCTAGCCCCGGCGACCATATTGGCGTCGCGTAGCTCAGTACCGGCTGGCCAATTGCTTTATATGTAGCTAGGAACCACCGGAGTTGGAATAGCGTAGCTCAGGGTTTTCTTTGGTAATCCTTTACGTGGACTACCGAGTGCTAATGCGCGTCCAAAAATGTCGGGAGGGGTATCAAAAGACGCGTTTCGGTCCCAGGAGCATGAATATAACTCCGCTCAACCAGTACTTCCATTATATTGGAAAATATAAAACCGAAAAATGACCCAGGTCATATTCTGATTTGGGGGCCCGATCCAAGTTTTTTATGTGCAGAACACATTACCACATTGGCGGCCTTCGGCCGCGCTTACAAAAAAACCCTGGGCTACGCCATGCCAACTCCGGGTGGTTGCCTAAACCGTGGCAACGTGCCACGGTACGTACACTTTTTCACCTTTTTGGCTCAGCCTAATGTGCCATTACAACAACCACATGAAAATAACAGAAAATTGTCAAACTTTAACTGCAGTCGATTATCCGTGATCCGGTTAACCGGTAACCCCGATTAACCGTGATGGCCAAAGATCAGTCTATTGTTTTTTTGCAGTGTTTTCAAATTGTTTGCTTCGATTAACCGTGATTACCTCTATTATCCGTGATGGCAGCGAAAATTGTGTTTGTGTTAATGTGTATGTAGCAAGTCACTGTTGGTGAATATGTGCATGCATATGTATGTACATACATACATATGTATAATAAACATGAAAAACTATAATCAAAATTATTATTCGATTAACCGTGGAAAGTGATCATCCGTAACGCTTCTGGTCCCTAACATCACTGACAATCGAGGCCCGACTGTATTGTTTTCCCCCCTCGGATTATTGTTACGGAGGAGGTCAAGACGCGTCTTTGGACGTGTATTATCACTTGACGGAAAGGTGTTCTGCACATAAAAAACATGGATCGGGCCCCCAAATCAGAATTTGACCTGGGCCGTTTTTCGGTTTTTCGCAATTATTTTCCAAAATAATATAAGTATTGGTTGAGCGGAGTTATATTCAGGCTCCTGGGACCGAAACGCGTCTTTTGATACCTCTCCGGTAGTCCACGTTAACGATTACCGCGAACTGTTCAGGTTTGATTTAATTTAATAATACATTGCTGTTTAAATACAGTAAGAAGGTCCCTTTTGCTTAATGTCTGGTTATGATAAACTTTGTCAAATGATTACCTTAATCATGGTTTGGATCAGAATGACATATTTGTTTACACAAAAATCTGATTGAAGTCATTATGATATAATTGGTAATTTGAACATTTTGGGTAGAAATTCACAAAATTTGCATTGCGAACGCATAAATAATAAATTTGCAAAGTCTAACTCCAGGCTTGTTATTCTTCACAATGGGGTTCTTCTACCAGAGGTTAATTGTGTTAAGTTTTTGCGGGTTAAATTCGATTGTTTCTTGAACTGGCATGACCACGTTGTAAAATGAAGGGCTCAGAACCAAAAGGATCTAAGTGACATTTTTTTTGAAATTGAGTTATACCCATATTTGTATAGTGAAATATGGTGTTTATTTGTTGGCAAAGAGATCCGAGTCCTTTCGGACATTGTAGTGCCATATATTTGCCAGGCCAAAAACGTACTAAATTATATTGCATTAATGATTGGAGCCAAAAGGATCTAAGTGCGCTCCTCCAAGCAATAAAATTAAATTGCTCGTCCAAAATAACATGTAGACATGTATTTTTGAGTATGCAGTTTTGTAGTAAGCTCAGCACTTTATTATACTAAAATTAAACGGGCTACAAGACCACATACTCTGAAAATTTTTAAATCTTATTTTATCCGAGCAATCAATGTTCGAAATTTTATTGCAATAATTTTTGGAAATTTTTGCAATAATTTTTGTAAATTTACAGTTATTTTCCTTTTGGTTCTAAGCCCTTCAAATAAAATGCTTAAAAATGTTTTTAATCTGAATTTTCGTTTTCATTCCCTTGATTTATACAACAATTTTAAAATTTCACCGGTGAAACTTATTCACAGTTTTCAGTTGATTGTGTATATTCATAAAATTACCAAAAAATTGATGCCGAATATTGTTCAAAGCACGAGCTTTGATAACTCCCCACATAGGATTTTTTGAATTTTATAATCATATTCGAGTGTTTTTAGAGTCTCCTGGATGATTAAAATAAGCATATATAAGCTCATTTTCTGATCAGAAAAGACTCCCTCGTCGGGAGAAAAAGATACACCCATCATAAAAAAAATTTATACAATCATTTTTTGGTCCCCAATATGACCAATTTGTGTTCGTTCCACACTTTATTTTTTAATTTTCAATAAAGCATATTTTACTCATTTTCGAATCCTCTTTCAATCGCCGAACTGACTAAACAGTTTTTAGGCATCAAAATTAGTCGAAAAGGACTCATTATGGTGATTTTTACCTTAATGAATCTTCCGTTTGCTATGTCTCCTGAGCATCATCTCCACAATTATGATGCCAAGATATTTGCTTTTCTTCACCTCCATGATGGTTTCGCTATTAATATTTAAAGTATATGACTCTAAATCGAGTTTATTTGATGTTGATATAACCATGTAATTCGTTTTTGTCACATTCACCATCAACTTGTTTTTACACAACCAAATGTAGAGGGAATTCAAGTCCTCCTGCATTTTTTCAAAAAAGGCCACATCAATATTTTCTTCACTTATTGTCAACAGAGCATCGTCTGCAAATAGTTTTACTTTATAGTTCTTTATTGACGAGGTAGTATCATTTATGTATATATTGAAAAGGATTGGCGCTAAGACTGAGCCCTGTGGAAGTTCTATGTTAATCGGCACGAGGTTGCTTCATCAAGCACTGTGTGTTGTTTTCTATTTGTTAGGAAATTTTCGAACCACTTTAACTCAACCCCTTCAATTCCAATTCTTTTCAATGCTTTCACCATCATGTTCCGGTCAATATATAGTATTTTTTCTTCGGATATCTTCTTTCCACTGGGAAATAACCCACGTAAGAGCTGTTTCACAAGAGTTTTCAGCACGAAAACCTGATTGCTCTTTAATAAAGATATTGTTACTTTCAATATATTCAATAAGTTGATTTTTTACTACTTTTTCTAAGACTTTTTCGGTATTTGGCAGAGTATTTATTGGTCTAAGTTCTTCAGGCTTAACGGTGTTCTTTACTTTTTCACAAGAGTTTTCAGCACGAAAACCTGATTGCTCTTTAAAAAAGATATTGTTACTTTCAATATATTCAATAAGTTGATTTTTTACTACTTTTTCTAAGACTTTTTCGGTATTTGGCAGAGTATTTATTGGTCTAAGTTCTTCAGGCTTAACGGTGTTCTTTACTTTTTTGACAGGTACTACTGTTGCTATTATCCATTCTCCGGTACTTCTCCTACTTTTAAACTTTCGTTGATGACTATTGAAAAGAAATAACCTAAGTAAGGCACAGTGTCTTTAATAACCCCTCCGTTAACAGTTTTTTGCCACCAATCTTGTAGCTAAAGCTTTTCACTATTTTCTCAATATTTTCTGTATTTACTTCAGCAAATTTAAAAGTATTGTTTGTGTTATACTGATTACAGTCGTAGCTCTCAATTATCTCTATGCTTTCACTTATTTGCACTATACTTCTCACAAAAAATGTATTTAACACCTCGGCTATACGGTATTTATCATGATACAAGAAAATCAAGGTATTTTCACTATGACATAAAACGTGTTAGTTGTCATTCGTATATTTTGTTAGTTGAACACAGAGCGTTGCCACCTCAACAAATAATTTCTTTGGTAATTTTTTTTTAAACTTTGGGGATTTTTTTAATATAGTTTGTAAAGTAAAAATACTTATAAAATAAGCTATGCAGCTGCTTTAAAATATGTAAATGGTTCAAAAAATATATATATATCTCTTCTTCCAAATTAAATATTATATTTGCATTTTTTAAAACTTATAGAAGATTTCAACGAAGCGACAGGACTTTTTTCACGCGATTTTTAGCTTTATTTTCTAGTCGAGATGAAAAGTGTGTATTAGAAAGCAAATTTTAGCTAAAAATAACGCTTAAGAACTTTTTACATCGTACTAATGCGACAAATCTTTTCGATTTAAGTGTTGAGGGCCGTTTTCATAAAAGCCGCTTAATGCTAATTGCAAATAATTTGACAGTAACCGTAAAAAATATGTCAATTAAATTCCAGTTTGCGTTAAGCGTAGATTGTGAAATCGGCCCTATGGATATATTCTTACACCTGTAAACAAAAGCGGAGGATGGGTCCGCGTGTAGAAGTCCACGTAAGTGGGGAAAGTTTCTGATCGCCATTCACTTGGGAATGGCCAGAGCGATTCTTTTGCATGCGGTCCAAGCAGCTCACTACTTCCGGGCGCTTGCGTCCAAGTATCCTCTGGGTAGCCACCGAACACCCGTTTGGTGGTGAGCTAAACGTGAGAAGGCGACAACCTGGCACGGCCACTCCGACATAATCGGTTTAAGGGCTTATCAGGGGTTTAAAAGCAGCGTCTGATCACCTAGTGGTGCGGCTGTAAGCGGGCGTCTGCCTGGATCAAGCGGCTCGCTATATAAACGTGCACTTAAATTACAACCTCCCGTGGAACGGGTTGTGCGTTGGGTTTGGGACCCACCACATAAAACAACGTACCAATGAAATTCAAAAAAGCCTCGGATATGAGAACCCCCTTTTTAGATGACGACACACGCAAACGAAACAAGGACTACGATTTAAGGGCATGCACCTGGAATGTCCGGTCCCTCAATGGGGAAGGTGCCGCTGCCCGGTTGGTTGAGGCCCTGAGGAAGGCTAAAGCTGACATCACCGCCATACAGGAGATGCGATGGACGGGGCAAGGTAATATGAACAAACCACCTTGCAACATTTACTGGAGTGGGCATGTCGACAAGCGCAGATTTGGCGTGGGATTTGTGGTGGGAGAGAGACTCCGTAATCGAGTACTGTCGTTCACACCCGTGAATGAGCGTCTCGCTACAATCCGCGTAAAAGTACGATTCTTTAACATCTCGTTTATCTGCGCCCACGCTCCGACGGAAGAGAAAGAAGACGTGGAAAAGGATGCATTCTACGAGCGCCTGGAGGAAACTTACGAGCGCTGCCCCCGTCATGACATCAAAGTCGTGCTTGGTGACTTTAACGCCAGGGTGGGCAAAGAGGGTGTATTTGGACCCACAGTCGGGAAGTTCAGCCTGCACGACCAGACTTCGCCAAATGGATACAGGCTGATCGACTTCGCCGGTGCCCGAAACATGGTCATTGCCAGCACCAGGTTTATGCACAAGAAGATCCATCAGGCTACATGGCTGTCTCCCGATCGAAGAACGCGAAACCAGATCGACCACATTGTGATAGACGGACGGCATGCTTCTAGCGTTTTAGATGTTCGCACAATAAGAGGTCCAAACATCGACTCCGATCACTACCTAGTAGCAGCTAAGATTCGTACCCGCCTCTGTACGACAAAACAGGTGCAACAGAAAACGCAAGGAAAGCTGGACGTCGAAAAGCTGCAATCGCAACAGACCGCCAATGATTTTGCAGACCGACTCTCACACCTGCTCTCTGAGAGCACAATTCAACCCAGTGGAATGCATGAGCAGTGGGAGCACATCACAGAAGCACTCCGTACCGCAGCCGAAGAAGTAATTGGATTCCGGCGAACGAGAAGAAACAACTGGTACGATGATGAAGAGTGCCGAGCTGCAACGAAAAGAAAGAACGAAGCCTACAAGGCAACGCTAAGATCGAGTGCAACAAGGAGTGTGTGTGAACACTACCGCGAGTTGAAAAGGGAAGCGAGGCGACTTTTCCGGGCAAAAAAAAGAGAGGCAGAAAAGCGTGAAATCAATGAGCTTGAGATGCTAGCCAATGGGAATAATGCCCGAAAATTCTATCAAAAAATTCGACGAATGACGGAAGGTTTCAAGCCCGGGGCAATTTCCTGTAAGAACGAGAACGGCGACCTGGTGACTGATGTTCAGAGAATACTAGAGATATGGAGGGATCACTTCTCTGCCCTTTTAAATGGAGAAATTGAGCAAGAAACCAGAGAAGAGCTCGAACCCGAACCCACAATCGAAGACGACGAAATTGACGTCCCAGAACCCGACTATAATGAGGTGCGAATAGCAATATCCCGGTTAAAAAACAATAAAGCAGCTGGCGCTGATGGTTTGCCTGCTGAGCTATTCAAGCATGGCGGCGAGGAGCTGGTAAGGCGTATGCACCAGCTTCTGTGCAGAATATGGTCGGATGAATGCATGCCCGAAGATTGGAATCTAAGTGTTCTTTGCCCAATCCACAAAAAAGGTGATCCTGCAAACTGCACCAACTACCGCGGAATCAGCCTTTTGAATATCGCATATAAGGTCTTGTCAAGCGTATTGTGCGAACGATTGAAGCCTGACGTGAACAGACTGATTGGACCTTATCAGTGTGGCTTCAGACCTGGAAAATCTACCATCGACCAGATTTTTACAATACGTCAAATCCTGGAGAAAACCCGTGAGAAAAGAATCGACACACACCACCTCTTTGTTGATTTTAAAGCCGCTTTCGATAGCACGAAAAGGAGCTGCCTATATGCCGCTATGTCTGAATTTGGTTTCCCCGCAAAACTTATACGGCTTTGCAAAATGACATTGAGCAACACCACCAGCTCAGTCAGAATTGGGAAGGACCTCTCCGAGCCGTTTGAAACTAAACGAGGTTTCAGACAAGGTGACCCCCTATCGTGCGATTTCTTTAATTTGATGTTGGAGAAAATAATACAATCTGCAGAACTCAACCGCGCTGGAACAATATTCTATAAAAGCGTGCAACTGTTAGCATATGCTGACGACATTGACATTATCGGCCTTAACAACCGTGCCGTAACCTCTGCGTACTCCAAACTAGAAAAAGAAGCGGAAAAAATGGGTTTGGTGGTGAACGAAGGCAAAACGAAGTACATGCTGTCATCAAGCAAAGAGTCAGCGCATTCGCGCCTTGGCACCCACGCCACTGCTGGCACCAAAAAGTTCGAAATAGTGAAGGACTTCGTTTACCTTGGATCCAGCATAAACTCCAACAATAATGCCAGCCTAGAAATCCAACGAAGAATTGCTCTTGCAAATAAATGCTACTTTGGACTGAGTAGGCAATTGAAAAGTAAAGTCCTCTCTCGACGCACGAAAATCACACTCTACAAGTCACTCATCGCTCCCGTCCTGCTATATGGTGCAGAGGCGTGGACACTAACAACATCTGACGAGGCTGCATTGGGAGTATTCGAGAGAAAAGTTCTGCGAAAGATTTATGGGCCTCTACGCGTTGGCGACGGCGAGTACCGAAGAAGATTTAATGATGAGTTGTATGAGCTTTACGCAGACGTCGACATAGTACAGCGCATTAAAACACAGCGGCTTCGCTGGCTAGGCCACGTCGTGCGAATGAACGAAGACGCTCCAGCCCAGAAGGTATACTTATCGGCACCCGCCGGTGGAAGCAGAGGAAGAGGAAGACCACCACTCCGATGGAAGGACCAAGTGGAGACCGACCTGCGATCTCGTGGGGTCTCCAATTGGCGCCAGTTGGCGCAAAGAAGAAATGACTGGCGAGCTATGTTGGACGGTCAAAATCGCTCAGGCGGTTAGATGGCCATTTAAAGAAGAAGAAGTAAACAAAAACAAGTTTGGAAATTGCTTACCGTCAGTAAAAGCACCAAATAATAACACTTAAGTTCAATTTTTTAGTGTTAAGTTGTCATTTTTTTCATTTTTTTAGATACATTTTCGTTTTTCATTTCATTATGTTTTCTATTCAAATAACGAATCCTAAAATATGTTCTACCCAAAAAAAATCGCTTAATAATTTTTTCGTCTAAATTTAAATTTTTTTTTGCAAGTGCCATCAAATTTTTCATATACCCTGGAGAATCGTTTAGGTCATTGTTATTATAATTAACAAAAATTGAATTTAAAACTTTTAAATTTTGTAAAAATTCATCTGTGGGTTTCCAAAGCCCCCCCTCAGACAACAAGTCCACATAACTATAATTTTCATTTCTTTCATCCACAGTTCTATACCCAAAATTTTTTAACTTCATTTTATTAATTAAATACCCCCCAAAATTTTCCAAACCATCACATTCCACTTGGCTTAATTTTGCTATATCGTCCAAAAGTTCCTTGTGATATTGCTGTTCTGAAAGCTGCAATTAAAAATTAGTACACAACCGAACATTTTATCCTAGGGCAAACCTCAAAATCTTCTTCTAATAAATCCTCATCTTCGAAAACTTCTTTAAATATATTTTGAGATAGTATCTCATCCGCCCCATATTTGCAGGAATCATCATCATCAGATAATATTTCGTCGCCGAACGCGACTAGTTTGTCCTCAGTGGATTCAACATTAGCCCCAGTGCATAGAATATTTTCATTGCGCCCTAAAAACATTAGCGAATCGAATTAACTAACATGAACTTGTATTAAGGGTATTTGTTTAATTTCCCAAATGCCTCGTAAAGCTCGTAGACAGCGTAAACCTAGTAAACTTGTATGAATCACAGATATACGGGGTTTACAACAATTAAGAGGCAGTTAAGTCCATAAACAAAAACTCTTATTGAATACTTTTTGAAAAGATTTTGGATGGCATTGGGGTCTATCAGCTATTGCGATGGAGAATCCGGCGGTGGAGATTACATCCACTTCGTCGAAATTCTCTGCCAATTCCAATGAAATCGATTGAATCAGCGATAATCCATTACATGTTGTGAAGTCTGTAATAGATAATCGACTTGATCGGAATTGGCCAGTGAATGTGATCTCCATCGGCTCTTCGCGCTGGGAGCTCCGTCGAACTAGGTGATGAACCATATTTTTTGCTCTTTCAATCTTACCTAGCAGGTACGATCGTAGCCTATATTTAAACTCCAGCGGTGATGGATGGTCATGGAGACCACCCTTCGCGCGAATAGCGCTAAAATAATTTTCTAAACAGTCTTGGTTTAGCCGACCTGTTATGATAAATTTATAACCATACTGTTCCTTCATGTAATTATAAAATGAGGGTAAGGCATTGTTATTTTGGAGTATTCCACACTGAAAAGGTAAAATTATGCCGCTTTTTCTAGGCGGCAGCAAATATGGGACAGCGTTGCTCATTCTATTTAACACATCATTTTGCTCCGCCAAGGCTAATCCGTACGCTTTACTTAACGGCCGCATATCGCTTTGCATGGTTTGCGTATTAAACACGTCGAACCAATCATTGAATAATTTAACCAGATGGGCACATGCCATGAATTTCTCTGTGCTGGTACATAATCGCAACTGCGCACACCTTTCCAATGCTGCTGCTGTAGTATGTGAAAACAACTTCGCGGCATATTTCACCTTTTGCCTCGCTATAAAAATGTGATTTATGCATAATGAACAAAGATACGTTTTTGGTAAGTTACCTGCCCCTTTTACGTCCAACATTTTCAAAGAAAGTGATTTTGTTATCCCTAAATCCGAATCTGAGAAAGTCAAAAGCTCTTTAATTTCGGGCTTTCCAACATTTACTGATTCATACAGAAACGTATCGTCGATAAAATGATTCCTGACGAGCTTTAGCAAGTGTGGCACATCCGCAAAAACAAAAATTAGCTTATCTTCGTCACAGGGATGTTGCATGTACGGGTGCTCGATAGATACTCCTGAAGCCTTCCACACGTGCTGATTAGTCTTTCCCAAATCGCTTACTGCCGAAACAACGGTATATCCAATCGCATACAGTTCTGAAATAACGGACTGCAGTATATCGAATGTCATCCCGCAGTCGAAATCATAGAACACTGGCTGCTTCCACCGAGCGCGCAGACCCCGTACCATGACAACTTGAACTGAACGCTTTGGCTTAATAATAATGTCGCTTTTGCGGTCGTATGCCCACTCCTCTCTACATTTCATTTCGTCAAATGATATTACACACACTTTGTCTTCAATTGGTATATCTAAGGATTTCAAATGCAAAAGGGTTTGCTTTTGAAGCCCTGGGTCAACACAAAGTTTAGATGCCCATCTGCGCAAAGTTGATGGAGATGGCAGGGGCATATTTTTAAGCCTCAAGAGCTTATAGCAACGGGGACCAGCTGAATATATAGACATTGCGAACGCAATATCTTCCAGTTCGTAATGAGGTGACTTTGATTGGCTTTGCAGAATGTTCCACTGGTTCGGAGTAAATATATTACCGCGTATTGCAATACTTTGCTCGCTTTTTTGTTTCAATTCTAAAAACGCATTTCTTTATTTTAGCTTCCTGTTTTCCTCCATGAGGCGAAGTACTTCGATAGCGTTCGTATCAGCATGACTAAAATAATAAAGACTATTTACTTCCTATTTGCATAATAACATCAAGAACTTTCAAAAACGTGAAAGTGCCGACAACTACATAGGCGTACCTAGAGCATCTCCAAAATGCATGGAAAAAAATATTGGTTTGAAATTTGATATGCATACTAGACTGTCCCAAAATTTCAAAGTTGTTTTATATAAACTATTCTGACAAAGCTTTACGCAATTCGTGCTGACTTGCAGTTGAAGTTATCAGTAAAATCGTACTACATTCCAAATAAAAGATGCTCATGTGAGCCTAAAAGTAGTGTAAGTTTTATTTCGATATCTCATCCGTTTCGAAGATATCGACCAAAATAATTAATACAATCCTGAACGTCAATATGAGTAACACGAGTACATTAATCATTAAATTAGCAAAATGCAGTGGAATGTAGTACGATTTTACTTATCACTTTAACTTTAAGTCGGCAAGGGTTTCCGTGGTCCGAATTACCTAAAACTTTGTAAGGATAGTTTTTGATGCATAATGGTAAAAATTAAAGGGCATGCCTTTTAATTAAAAAACTTTAATTTTTTGGGACAATCTAATATGTACAAATGTATGCATATTTTTGAAACACCATATTGACTGAAAAACGACATTGTCACTAATTTGACAGCTAACCGTACAAAATAAGAATGCAAAGTCCCTAATGTACATGTTAACATTTATGAACTCACTCAGTCTGTGTTGAGACAGTTACATATCCTTTTCTACAAATTTTTTCGGAAATGCCGCGGACTGGAGGACAGTTTTCTTCATCTCTAAAAAAAAATCGTTAATATTGAAACTTACTTTATATGTAGTAAAAACGATACCCAACACAAGACTCCAAATCTTCATTGAGGTATTCCACATTTTGAATATTTTGTGCTTCGCATCTGAAAATAATGGTTGCGTGTTATATGAGTTGTTATAAGTACATATATTCACACAAAAAAATTTAAAAGTCCCTAAATGGACCGGAAACCCTCCTAAAATGATCCGAAAATGAGCCCTAAAAAGTTTTAAAATGGTTCCGGAATTGTTCCGATCTGATTTCTAAAAAGCTTCGAAATGATCCCGAAATAGGTTCCGAAAACAGTCCCGAAATGGCTCGAGTTCTTGTAATGGTCAAATAGTCCAAAAACAATCCCGAAATGGCCCAAATCAACCCCGAACTCATACCTACCCAGATACAGTTGGGACAGCGTTGCGGTCTATTTGGCAGCGTCGGTTTTTTGCCTTTACATCATTAGGGGAGAAGTGGTCTGAGCAAACGAATGCATTCTGGGGTACTGCATTTGGAGATACCCTACATGCTCTCAGCCACTTCTCCCTCATATACGGCACGGCCGGCAGGCGAAAAAATTTGACGTTGCTGCTTCTGCATAAAAATCGTGTGTTCTTGCAGCTTCTAAATATGCAGCTCATCTATTAAAAGAAATAAATTAGTATCTGTGCAAAATTTAGATATTATTTTACTTACCTTTCGCTTTATTTTCGGAAATTTTCTTTCGTGAACAAAATTGTGAAATAAACAAATTTTTTTCAATGAACTTCAAAAATTTTTTCCGTTTGAAGTTTAAATCGGAACGTTTTTGGTATGAAAATACGGTAGCTCATTTCCAAAAGGAAACGTCACTAGCACGATTAATGTCAAATGAGGGCAATGGCGGCCAAGAAGAAGAAGTAGAACTTCCTCTATATTCTTCTTCCATGGTATTTATCATGTTGTTGTTGCTGTTAGCAATGCTTCGCCCTGCCCAAAGGGCCAGTACACTCCTAGTTGTCATCGGGCTCTTCTAACGGAAGTCCAAGGAAACGCGCTGTTTCAACAGGGTTGGACCAAAGTGATAGGGGAGTTAGAAGAGTATGTTCCGAAGAACACGAAAAGAGATGTTGCGTGTCATGGGGGACCATACCGCATGCAGGGCATGTGTCCGGTATGGTGGGGTTCAGTCTGGACAGATAGGAGTTCAACCTATTGCAATATCCAGACCGAAGTTGTGCCAGCATGACTCTAGTCTCCCTCGGAAGGACACGTTCTTCCTCAGCAAGAACGGGTGGTTGGGCACCAATAACGGGGTTCACAGGCCGGGATCCGTCCACCGACTCAGTGTGGAGGTCTTTTAGGGCCCCCCTATGGTCCCGCAGATCAAACAGCAACGAGATGTGATGCCGGATCTCATCATAATCGCCCCTTAGCAACGCACTAATATCAGGGCGATAATCACGGGGACAGCACGTAACAGTATTTATCATCAAAACGCTGACCTTCGTGCTGTATCATCGTTATATTGTCTTTCGTGACTTGATAGTATAAAGTTTGCTTCTAGTACTTCCACATTAACTTACTGTCAACACTGTTTGTTATAATTTTATGCTCCATATTTAATTGTTTTTATTTTAATCAGTTTTTTATATTTATTATTTTTTATGCTCGTGTATTCCGACCGTTCTCCGTTAATTATTGGCGCGTTTTAAGCCAGCAGTTTCCTTTTATTTAAGTTTTATCAATCCCATTAAGTATACCGAAATGATCAGGGCGACGAGCTGAGTCATGTCCGTCGTTGAACGCAAACTAGTCCCTCAGTTTTAGAGATATCGCGGTGAAATTTTGCAAGCAGGCGCCATTTTGCATAGAATTAATCATTTGTCGGAACCAGCAAGATCGGACCGATACAACGCATAGCTCCCATACAATCGATTGTTCCGATAAACGGGTTTTGGCCTATAACTCTTGCAATTAAAAAGCTATTAGAGCGAAATTTCGCAGGTTTAGTACATATTATATGCGTAATGTTTGTAGTGAAAATCACCTAGATCGAACAAACATAACATATAGCTCCCATATAATCGATAGTTTTGATAAATGGGTTTTGGGCTATAAATTTTGCAAATATAAAGCTAGAAACGTAAAATTTTGCAGGTTTCATACTTTTTATGTATGTGATGTGTGTAGTGAAAATCATACAGATCAGACTCATAACATATAGCTCCCATATTACCGATTGCTCCGATAAATGTGGTTTGGCTATGTATTTTTAAATTAACAGTCTTGGAGAGTTTGTAAGTAATTGTAAGTAAGGATCGGACACTTAGGCCCGGTTTTTCAGTCATTGGTTAAGCTCAGTTTAAACTAAGTTTGCCTAATCTCGGCATAAATTTAAGCTCCAGTTAAACTGCAAAGCGGTTTTTCAGTGAGAGTTTAAGGCCGCTTTTTTTGATCTGCTTTTTATACGGTAACATTGGTTTTTTTTATCTAGATCGGCAACAGATGACATTCGTTTACATATTCAACGCAATTGCTAAATGAAAAATCGATGTGAACAAAGATAAATATACGCCGTGTACAAGATAAATAAAATATGTAAACATAAATAAATTTAAAAAGTCCAGAAGCAAGAATTTCTCACCAAATATTTCACAATTAAAACAATCAACTATGCAAACAGCTGACAGGTTAACTAGAGTTTAACCCTGGCAGATTGGCCGCTTAAACTACGTTTAAACTTCGTTCAAAGTTGACTGAAAAACTGCATAACACGTTTAAGCTTAGTTTAACTGACAAATTGAGTTAAACTTGCACTGAAAAACTGGGCCTTAGAAAAGTTGTGGGTATTCATGAAAGGTATGATCTACGGATATGATGCCTCCCACCTCTCATTACCCATCTTCTCTTTCCTTTCGGAAGAAGGGATGACATGACCTAGAAGGTTGCACTGGTCATACCAAATCGCTCCCACGACAGTCGGGCAGTACCGCAAGGGAGTACCGGAGCGTACCGGAATCATATCCGGCCAAGGACTGTTATTTCGACAACACTCCCCAAAAACCTTCGGGGAGTGATTTTGTTGTTAAAACAACAACAACCACGTCATTCAGATTTTGATTTACTATTCCCGCAAAGTTAACGTTTCTTAGTAGTGCTAATATATTTTCACTACTATTATTTCCCCATGATGTTATTCTGCACAGCGCTCTATTTGGGATCTGATTTTTGATATTAACATTGAACATAATTGCCTCGTGGTCTGATATTTTATAGGTATCAAGCCTTTTACACGTGGTGGATTCCTCGTTTGAATATAGTAGATCGATTTTGGTATCAGACCCTTCCGCTATACGTGTGTTAAAGTTTATTTTTTGATGCATTGAAAATGTGTTAAATAGCTCAGTTAGCTTCAGACTATATGTTGATTCTCTATTCATATTAATATTAAAGTCACCAATGATTGCATTGTTATACGTTGTATCACGTATTTCCGCTACTATTGTTTCTACATTCGTAAGCCGAATAACGAGTTTAGACCCATAGCTATCCTACCCTTCTTATCCAAAGTCGTTGAACGCATATTGCATGGCCAGATCTCTTCATATGTGCATTCCAATAAGATGCTAACCGACTATCAGTCTGGCTTTAGGCCAAAGCGAAGCTGCACGACGGCACTTCTTTCCGTCATTGAAGATATTCGGGAACGGGTTGATGATAATTGTGCTGCTTTTCTTACTCTCCTCGACCACTCGAAAGCATTCGACTCTGTCGACCATGCTTTACTGTGTAAGAAGTTGGAAAACATATTTAATTTGTCAGATCATGCGATCGCCCTTATTAGATCCTATCTTGGCGACAGAACTCAAGCAGTTAGTATTGGCGGCAGAAAGTCGGAGTTTCTAAATGTTCCTAGAGGTGTGCCACAGGGCTCAATTCTTGGACCCTTGTTATTTGTCCTATATGTAAATGACCTACCCAAGGTTCTTAAGTATTGTAACGTTCATATATATGCTGATGATGTGCAACTGTATACATGTTGTCCTTGTGATCGTACTAGTTTGTGTATAAATAATATAAATAATGATTTGAATCAAATAGGTTTGTGGGCTTCTATGAATGGCTTGTGTCTAAACCCTGAAAAGTCTAAATGCATTGTCATTCATAGAAGGCCACTTGACACAAACGGCTTTGACAAAATTATCTTTGATAATTCGACTATTGAATATGTTGACACAGCAAAAAACCTTGGAATACTTTTTAATAATACATTGACATGGAAGGATCATATTTTTACAACGGTAGGAAAAGTGTACGGTATGCTCCGTACACTATGGTTAACACAGTACTTTACTCCATTGCATATAAGACTCCTATTGGCGAAAGCGTACTTAATACCTACGCTCCTATATGGTTGTGAGTTTTTTTCAAACTGTGACTATGTAAGTAAGAATAAATTAAATGTTGTCTATAACAACATTGCCAGATATGTATTTGGGTTAAACAGACTTGACCACGTCTCTCACTATGCTGAAAAGTTGCTAAACATTTCTTTCGATAATCTCCTAAAACTGAGAACGTTAACTACCCTACATAAAATTATATATGCGAAAGAACCTAGTTATTTATATCAAAGGTTACAATTTCTCCAATCTTCGCGATCCGTGGTTCTAACACACATAAGATATCGAATGCTAACGTCTGAACGCCAATTTTTCATTACTGCGATACGTCTTTGGAACTCCTTGCCAAATCGATTAAGGCTCATAAGCAATGCACTGCATTTCAAAGAAAATTTAATATGTTTTTATAACGACACATAACCCAATATTGTATACTTTTACTCTCCTCCCTTTTTCTCCTTTTCTCCTTTTTCCCCTTACATCTTTAACTATTCTTTCACTCTATAACATCTTTTCTTCTTAGGTTATCGCCTTTTTAGATTAAGTTTAATTCTAATTAATTATTATTATTATTTATTTATTGTGGCTGACACTATAAAATAATTTTGTTAAAATTGTTGTGCCAGGAAATTCTTGAATAAAATACAAAATAAAATCTGAGTCACTAGTACTAGGCGAGTGGTATAGTACTGAGTTACTAATGTACATCACAACACCTCCTTAACACCTCTCATTCCCACGACAGCTGGTTCTACGTACCGGAATGACTCGGGGTTTCACTGTTATTTCACTACCCCCTCCCTAAACCGTCAGTTACCCCTACCTTTACCTCTACGAATTTTATACGCAATGTGGATCTACGCATAAATAAAAACAATGAAATGATATCAAAACAGATTTTAGACGCCGAGAAGAGATTGATCGAGTTTGTCTGCAAAAAGTTAGAAGACAAGCTGGACGGATTAAAGACAGATTTACATGAGGTAAATGAGAAAGTAAGTCGCCTTGAGACGGTATTTGATCGCTTAGGGAAACTCGAAAATGAAGTCTCTCGCCTGGAGACGGCTTTCGTCCGGATTGAACACCTCGAGGACGAAGTATCAGCTCTCAAGACAAAATTAAGTAAACAAGAGAACCAACTAGCTGCTTGCGACGTACGTGTTCATGGTGTTCCATTTAAGGAAGGGGAAAATCTTCCAAGTATTTTCAACCATCTATGTTTCTCATTGAACTTGCAGACACCTCCCATAAAAAACATCTTTCGGCCTCGAAAAGTACGCGATATTGTCACAGATCCAGCCATCATCATTAGGTTTCAGTCGCTATCTGATAGAAACAATCTTCTGAAAGCAATCTCTATTTCTAAACGGGTAAATAATGGGAATGGAAGTAAAAGAGGACTGCGTCTAGAGGATGTCGGTATGAATTCGGATGCTCCGATTTACGTAAACCCATCATTGACTAAACGGAATTACGAGATATTCAAAGCTGCGATCCACCTTAAGAAAAAAAGGAAATTAACCTCGGTCTTTTCAATCAGGGGCATTGTTCATATAAAGCGTAAATCCCACGACAGCCCCGAAGCGATCGACAGTCTAGAGTCACTCAAGCACTTTCACAATGTAAGCATCGAAGGTGATAGATCCTTTCGTGATGGAGGCACGACATCAATTACTGATGGAGGCACGACAACAATTACTGCTGATGGAGGCACGACATCAATTACTGCTCTGGGCGAGCATCAATAACGCTTCGCACTTAGTATTAAGTACATCACCAGATTTCTTTCCTTCCAGTTTCTTTTCCTTCCATACCGCCATGTTTTATAGTAGTAAATTGCTATTAGTGAAAAGCAGTGCAAAGCTTACATACAAAGCTTTTTATGATTATGGTCCCTAACAATTATGAGTCATCGAGTTCCAAAGACTGTTTACGTACCATGCTAGGCATACTTAGCAGACGTGCTCAAGGTTTAAATATAATACATATTAACGCTCAAAGCCTTTATAGAAAACTGGATGAGTTACGATATCTTTCCGAAGCTTCTGATATCGACATAATATGCATCTCCGAAACCTGGTTTTCCTCAGTCCATAACGATGTTTTAGCGAAACTAAATGGTTATCAACTTTTCAGAGCCGATAGAAGTGGTCATGGTAGTGGTGTCGCTATATACGTTAAAAGTAGTCTATCCTGTAAATTCTGTTGTAGTTCTGGTACTAGTGATGCCATAGAATCTGTGTTTGTAGATGTTATCTCTACGAATGGCGGCAAGCTTCTTGTTGGCTGCGCATATAGACCCAATCGTCAGGTAAACTTTACGGGCTTTATTGATTTTCTGCAACCCTTACTTTTGAACTACGAAAACATTATCTTAGCTGGTGATTTCAACAGCAACCTGCTCGTAGAGTCTAGCCTGAAAATAAGTATGGCGTCACTTGGACTTTTCCCCGCTAATTTAACCTTACCAACACATTTTACAAGCACCAGCTCCTCGCTGCTAGACCTTTTCTTCGTTAACAGCTCCCAGAAAGTACTTCTCTATGACCAGCTGTCAGCTCCCAACTTTTCTAAACACGACCTCATATTTTTAACTTATAATTTTCAAACGTCATATACACCTTACTCGTTTACATATCGTGACTTTAAAAGTATAAATTATAATGCACTTGCTGAAGCAGTGTCGTCGGTGGACTGGAGAATAATTCGCTCGTTGACATCGGTTGATGATCAGACAAAGTTCCTTCAAGACAACATAAATAAGCTATTTGATGACCACGTTCCAACAAAACTTAGGGTAGCTAAAAACAATGGTAGGCCGTGGTTCGATGGCAGAATAAAGCATTTAATTAACTTGCGTAACCTGGCGTACTCTCGGTTTAAAAGGTACAGAACCGAGGAATTGCATATGAGCTTCGAAGCGGCTCGACTCGCTGTCAACAAAGCCATCAGATCGGCTAAAGTAGATTTCTACAAGAATAAGTTTAGTTCCGCTTTAAATTCCAACGAAACATGGAATACGATAAAAGGAATAGGGATTGTAAAACCCAAAGCTAATCTCATTGTCCTCTCCGATGTCGATGTCAACGATATAAACGAAAGTTTTGTAAATTCACCTCCTTCGGCTATTAATGTACGCTTTGAAAACTATAGTGCTCGTGTTAATGTGGATGCAAGTCCTCTCGAATTTGTTCGTGTCGATGATTGTGATGTTGTGCAAGCCATACTTTCCGTGAAATCAAACGCTATAGGGTTAGACGGAATTTGTGCTAAATTCTTGAAAATCATCCTACCCGTAATACTGCCCCATATTACCCATTTAATAAACTCTATACTTACAACCTGTGTATTTCCAAAGAGCTGGAAAGCCGCTAAAGTTATCCCAATACCCAAGCAACACAAGGAGTACAGGCCAATAGCCATACTGCCTTTTCTATCGAAGGTCGTTGAGCGTTGTTGTTGTTGTTGTTTTAACAACAAAATCACTCCCCGAAGGTTTTGGGGAGTGTTGTCGAAATAACAGTCCTTGGCCGGATATGAATCCGGTACGCTCCGGTACTCCCTTGCGGTACTGCCCGACTGTCGTGGGAGCGATTTGGTATGACCAGTGCAACCTTCTAGGTCATGTCATCCCTCCTTCCGAAAGGAAAGAGAAGATGGGTAATGAGAGGTGGGAGCAGTGATGCCACATTTTTTTCCTCCAAAATCCCTACAAATGAGGTAAAACTCTCTAGATTACCCTACGCGTTAAAAAAAAAGTACCTACAAAAATCCCTACATTTTTTTCTTGCGGAAATACATAAATAATCAAAAATAGGTATTTTTTCAGATACTTTTATTAGCTTTACATAACTTTAACGAGGTTTTTATACATACATATATGTATGTGTATAGATATCTACATCTAAATTTTAATTTAATGTTACACAAACATGTTATATAAATAAATAAATAAATCGTAAGAGCACATGCTCATTTATAAAAAAAAGTTAAAAGTATTTAATGGTGGTCATAAACAGTTTTGGCAACCATATATTTATAAATTGATTCTGGACACTTAAATGAAACGCAGTCAAGGGATTCGTCTTTTAAATATGAGCGAATTATACATATAGAAGTTAAATTTTCGTGGCTAAGTTTATTTCGTTTTTTAGTACGTACGTCTGTTATGACAGAAAATATTCTTTCTGAATCTGCGTTGGCATGTGGAAGAGATAAACAAAACTTTGATATTTTTGACAAAAGGGGATATACCAATTCATCTTTAAAATTTTGAGTTTTACTTATTAAACCCCAAAACTGCTCAATGTCTAGTTTAATGAGATCATTTATTTCATTTTGAGGAAAATTATATTCAAATGACCTCCACTCATTAAGAACAGCATTCTCATCTAAATTTAACTTTTCGCAGATGAGAGTAAACTTCTGGTCTGCTTTAGACCCGTTTGTTCCAAAAACAAAATCGGGACGCAAAAATCCCATCTCCGTAAAGATAGTGTTATTCTTCAAAGGCAATCTGCGCTGCATCTCTTCCAAAGATACAACGTAAAACTGTTAACAGTTTAATCGAATTTTTTCAGCAGTCGATTTTGAAAAGGTTTTAAGTATATTATTGCAATCGTTTCCAAAATACACTTCCTCAGTTGGAAGCAATATATTTGGATCTCTAACATTACAATTCACTTTAAGCTCAGTCTTTTTGATAAAGTTCTGACCCAACTGCATATACAGCTTAACTGATTCGGTGTGCAATATCTGTACAAGTGGCTTTTTGGATTGAAATAATGCGTTAAAAGTATTAAAATATCCCAATGCATATTTTAAAAACAAGAGATATGCCTTATTGCGTTCACTTGAAAGTTCAGATAAAATAACCTCAGCTGATTTGAGCCTTTCTCTCTTAGACGCTTGTGTGAAGAACTCTTTAAGTGCATCCCAATTACTTAAAATACTTTCTACGGACTTCTGAAGCGAAAGCCATCTTGTATTACAAGTTCTTACAATCTTACGCTTTCCTTCATTAAAAAGTTCCTGAATAACTTCCAACTGAGCACATCTTTTGGAACTACCCATAACGTATGAACCGATTTGGCGTAACAAGTCTTCAGGTGCTCTGGGTAGTTTTAAGCAGGCTTTGCTCGCAACAATTGCCGCTGAGTGACAGACACACTTGACTATTACCGCTTGAGGTAGGTCATGGATCAATCTGGAGGCGAACGAGTTGTGTTTTCCAACCATAACACTGGCACCATCGCTACACATTCCTGAAATGGAAAATATCATCGAAAAAGTGCTCATGTAGAAAATATAAATTTTCGTACCTAAAATATTTGAAAAGGGAATGTTATTTGCGATAATACAATTTTTGAATGATGTGTATAAAGCTTCGGCTGTGCAATCAATTGTAACGGGTAGTAAATCCAATAATTTCACCACAACTTTTCCTTCATCCGCATCGAAGAATCGCACTAGCACACACATTGATTTATTAAGACCGATGTCAGTGCTCTCGTCTATCATAACAGAAAACTTATTGGTTTGTAATTTTTTAATTAGTTGGTCCTTCTCGTGACTAGCAATAACATTTTTTATGATGCTCACACATTTTGTTCGCCCAAGGGATGCCTTTTTTATTATATTAGAGTCTGTTATGGTTTCTTTCAATAATGGTAGTAAATGGTCTACAATTTGTATTGCCACGTTGTGTTCGGCAAAGAACATAGTCAAACGAATTTCAAAATTTGTCACATTTTTCCCGTCATCTTTCATTTTCATCTTTTCTATAAATAAATCAATTTTGTTTGACTGCTGCACTGCAGCTGTACAAGACTTATGCTTTTTAGTTTTAGAATGCCTCAAAAGTTCTGATTTTCCACAATTTAAAATTTGTTCACATGCAATGCACTGACACTTAAACTCATCCTTTGCGCAGGGTTTCAGCCACCCTTTAAATTCGCTGATATCTAGCCATTTTACGTTAAACTTCTGTTTTCTATACTTAGTGGATGCCACTTCTGCTTCAGTTTCCGACGATGAGCTCATTTCTGAATGAAAATATCACAAATTAATTCTTGATTTTTGTTCGAATTTTGTTCGTCAAGACAGGGCGCATGCTGGCAAAAAATTTGTTGGTCAACACAGGGCGCATGCTGGCAAAAAATTTGTTGGTCAACACAGGGCGCATGTTGGCAAAAATTTTGTTAGTCAACACAGGGCAAATTTTGCGCCTTGAATGTTGTACATGTAAAAAAAAACCCTATATTTCCATGTAAAAAAAGCCTAAATGAAAAAGCGGACCTTTTACCCTACGGACACATTTTTTAACCAAAAAGACCTACAAGTAGGGATAAAACCCTACGTGTGGCAACACTGGGTGGGAGGCATCATATCCGTAGATCAACCATCGAGTTGCACATCATTACCTTTGTGCATATTGGTCGCCTCTTACGACCGGTATGCCTACCGCGGGCATATTCTCAGCCCCAACCCGCAGGGGCAGTCGTTGAACGTATTTTGCACGAGCAGATCGCTAGATATGTGCACGAAAATAAATTACTGACTGACCATCAGTCTGGTTTCAGACCTAAGAGAAGCTGCACTACGGCACTTCTTTCTGTGGTAGAGGACTTACGGGAGCGCATTGAGGATAACTTTACGGCTTTCCTAACCCTTCTAGACCACTCCAAGGCCTTTGACTCGGTTGACCATAACCTACTATGTATAAAGCTAAAAAACATGTTTAACTTCTCAAGTCATGCAACCGGCCTAATCAGCTCTTACCTCGGCGGCAGAACCCAGGCAGTATGTGTAGATAGCAAAACGTCAAACTTCTTAGATGTTACAAGAGGAGTTCCCCAAGGTTCAATTCTCGGGCCTTTGTTATTTGTGTTATACATTAATGACCTACCCAGTGTTCTGAAGTATTGTGACGTCCACATTTATGCTGACGATGTTCAGTTGTACGCGTGCTGTCCTGCCGACTGTACAAGTTCATGTATAAATAATTTGAATTATGATCTGGATCAAATAGGTGTATGGGCTTCTATGAACGGATTATGTATAAATCCGAGAAAGTCAAAGTGTACACCTAAGTCTGTTTTTACACGGTAGATTGGTTCCAGAAGAAGCCGTGTAAAAAAAAACCGTGTAAAAAAAGACATAGAGATAAAGACGATACTATCGATGGTTTCAGACTTTTTTCTTTCATAAATACTTTCAAATCGTGCTAAATGGAATAAAATCGTGTAAAAAAATTAAAAATATTCAATTTTCAAACCGTGCTATATCAAAACCGTGTACAAAAAGACCGTGTAAAAACAGACTTAGGTTGTCATTAGTAGAAAGTCGCAGGTTACAAATGGTTTAGACAATATTATGTTCGAAAATTCTGTTATAGAATATGTTGACACGGCAAGAAATCTTGGTATAGTTTTTAACAAAAGACTTAAATGGAAAGATCATATTTTTAGTGCGGTAGGTAAAGTGTACGGGATGCTCCGCACCCTCTGGTTGACACAGTATTTCACACCACTTCATATTCGACTACTCTTGTCCAAAGCGTACCTGATACCTACGCTGCTTTATGGCTGTGAGATTTTTTCTAACTGTGACTCCGTGAGTAAAAAGAAGCTCAATGTTGCTTATAATAACATTGCTCGATACGTCTATGGGCTGAACAGACTTGATCACGTTTCCCATTACTCTGAACTTGCTTGACATTTCCTTTGACAACCTCTTAAAGGTTAAAACACTTATTACCTTGCATAAGATAATCTACACAAAATAACCTCATTACCTATTTCGAAGGCTTCAATTTCTTCACTCAACACGGTTAATGATAATTGCACATATAAAATATCGCATGCAGCTTCTGAACGACAATGCTTCGTTACTTCAATCCGTCTTTGGAACCCCTTCCGACTAGAATAAGGCAAATAAGTAATGCACTGCATTTCAAGAACGAGTTATCCTGTTTTTTTAATTGACTTCCACTTTACTCTACAACTCTCGTATTTTATTATCTCTTACCCTTATCCTGTCCCCTCCCTACCTCCTATATTCTCTATACTTCAAAAATTACTGTTACTGTTCCACCATTGTACTTTCCTTGTACTTTCCTTTATTCCTTTATCTCTATAAGATCTAGCAACAGATATTGTATCCTATCAAAATGTCTCTGTTTACCAATTTATCTGCTGTTAATTAATGAATTTATTGATATGTATTAGATATAAGATTCTTATTATTTATTTATTGTTACCTAATTCTGTTCTGACTAGCACTTTAAAATAATTTTTTCTAATTGTTGTGCCAGGAAAATTAATTAAATAAATACAATAAAATACATATTTCCGCCACTATTGTTTCTACATTGGTAATAAAATCTGAGTCACTTGTACTAGGCGAGTGGTATAGTACTGAGTTACTAATGTACATCACAACACCTCCTTAACACCTCTCATTCCCACGACAGCCGGTTCTACGTACCGGAATGACTCGGGGTTTCCCCGACGAAGGCCAATAATGTCATCCTCCAAGCAGCTCTTTGCAGCGGGACTGCTCAAGACTCTCCTGCTCCAGGCTGGTATTGAATCCAACCCCGGACCTAGAGAATGGATCTGCTGTATATGCTGGAAGAAAATTTATGTGAAACGTTTACATTCAGTACAATGTTCTAATTGTAACAGATGGTTGCATCTAACTAGTTGCTCCGGAATAAATCCCTCCACTAATAGACCCGCTAGTTTTTATAGGAAACATCTCCGAAAGCATTATGATGAGATCCGGCATCACATCTCGTTGCCGTTTGATCTGCGGGACCATAGGCGGGCCCTAAAAGACCTCCACACTGAGTCGGTGGACAGTTCCCTCAGATCCCGGCCTGTGAACCCCGTTATTGATGCCCAACCACCCGTTCTTGCTGAGGAGACTCCGAGGGAGACTAGAGTCATGCTGGCACAACTTCGGTCTGGATATTGCAACAGGCTGAACTCCTATCTGTCCAGACTGAACCCCACCATACAACACTTGCCCTGCATGCGGTATGGCCCCCCATGACACGCAACATCTCTTCTCGTGTTCTTCGGAATATACTCTTCTAACTCCCCTATCACTTAGGTCCAACCCTGTTGAAACAGCGCGTTTCCTTGGACTTCCGTTAGAAGAGCCCGATGACAAATAGGAGTGTTCTGGCCCTTTGGGCAGGGCGAAGCACTGCTAACAACAACAACACCTAAGGTCTTGTAACCTCTCGGCTGGAGTTGGCAAATTATGGTCGACGTTGAAATCTTTGTCCAACCCGACTAAACCGAACGACAAAATATCCATCGCCTTCGGTGATAAGGTTCAGTCGAAGCCAAAAAGATGCGCGAGCGCCTTCTGCCGACAATTTGTAAAGCATCCTCCGTTGAACAAAGAGATTCGCCGAGCCACCAGGGAAGCGCACAAACACAAAAACAGCGATGCGCCCATTGCCATCTCCACAACAGAAGTTCATGAGGCAATTCGGAGATCTAAGAATACCAAATATATTGGCCCCGATGGCATTTCCATGCTGATGCTGAAACACCTCGGCGACGAAGGCATAAGATACCTTACACACATTTTCAACCTTTCCCTGTCCACCTTTGTTATTCCTGAAAGATGGAGACAAGCAAAGGTGGTCCCACTACTAAAGCCTGGCAATCCAGCTGCCGTAGGGGAGTCATATCACCCGATATCTCTCCTCTCGAAAGTAGTGAAGGTGTTGGAATCTATCTTGTTGCCGTACTTCACCGTAAACCTGCGGCTCGCCGAACATCAGCATGGATTTCGCAAAAATCACAGCACCACCACCGCGCTGAACGCCATAAACACTCAGATAGGGGACGGATTAAACCAAAAGCGTCCAAACCACAGGACAGTGCTAGTTGCGCTTGACCTGGCTAAAGCTTTTGACACGGTCAACCATGCGCAACTAATGAAAGACCTTGAAGACTCGTCCCTTCCTCCCTGTCTTAAACGTTGGACTGCCAACTACCTGAGTGGTCGTCAATCGTCAGTTGAGTTCAGAGGCGCCAGATCAAACCCCAGAATAGTTAAACAAGGGGTGCCACAGGGTGGTGTCCTATCCCCTATTATTATGTATCGAAACTTCCCCCCCACCAGAGGGTGTCTCGATCGTCTCTTACGCCAACGATTGTACGATTTTGACAACTGGCCCCTCCGTTGAAGAACTCTGCTCTCGCATAAACTCTTACCTCCCAGCCGTGTCCGAATTCTTCGCCGGGAGAAACCTGGCATTGTCACCGAATAAGTCCTCGGCCACCCTATTCACGACGTGGACAACGCAAGTGAACATGGAATTAGACTTCTACGTTGATAGTGTCAAGCTACCAACTGTCTCACACCCCAAAATCTTAGGGGTGACGTTTGATAACATGTTCAAATACGGCGCTCATGTAACCGCAATTTTTTGTGTTTTCTTAACGTTGGGCTATATATGTATATATGTGAACAATATGCTCCAAAATCGGTTTATTCATGTGTTAACACTAAATAACAATTGTTACTGTATCAAAACCAGTGACATTTCATGTTTAATCTATTCCCATTTTAAAATGGCTTGATATTTTTGGACTTCCGTTAGAAATTCGATGTATGTCACCAAGGTCTATATGTGTTCTAATTTTCAAGGAAAAATTACACCTAGTTTAGAAGAAAAGCTGTGGTAAAGTTGTGACATGAGAAAGTGTGACACATATATTAAACGCAAAATCTTCCCAACCCGTCTTCAAAATGGGAGCTTCTCTAGGTAAATATTGACATTAGACTGAATATGTGTCAAAAAAATTAAGATTATATGTTAATTAATATTCGCACACGTCGACTGTGACCACCATTTTTTGATTGTTTACAAAACTGGAGAACAAAGTCTAGTCCTCTATAGGACAGTAGTCAAGCAAATTGTTTTAAAAACAATTGTGGCATATTGTTAAGGTCCATAAAGCTAGCAGAGCAAAGTTAGCAGAACAAAAAACTAACTGATGGACAATGATGTGCTCCAAATGTGCTAATTAAGTGCCCTAATCCCAAAAAATGTGCTCCTCTATTTTTGTCAAAAAATGATGTTCTGCTAGCTTTAGGCTAAAGCTAGCAGAGCAATATGCGTAAACAGTGAAACAAGACAGTTAGCGCAAATGTTATTATGCAGAAATTATGTGCTCCAAATGTGCTCTTGAAATAACCTACCCCCAAAAAAATTGCTCCCCTTTTTTTAAAAAAAAAAAATGCATGTTCTGCTAGCTTTAGGCTAAACCTAGCAGAGCAATATGCGTAAACAGTGAAACAAGACAGTTAGCGCAAATGTAATTATGCAGAAATTATGTGCTCCAAATGTGCTCTTGAAATAACCTACCCCCAAAAAAGATGCTCCCCTTTTTTTAAAAAAAATTTCATGTCCTGCTAGCTTTAGGCTAAACCTAGCAGAGCAATATGCGTAAACAGTGAAACAAGACAGTTAGCGCAAATGTTATTATGCAGAAATTATGTGCTCCAAATGTGCTCTTGAAATAACCTACCCCCAAAAAAATTGCTCCCCTTTTTTTAAAAAAAAATTCATGTTCTGCTAGTTTTAGGCTAAACCTAGCAGAGCAATATGCGTAAACAGTGAAACAAAACAGTTAGCGCAAATGTTATTATGCAGAAATTATGTGCTCCAAATGTGCTTTTGAAATAACCTACCCCCAAAAAAGACGACCTGCTCGCCCTATAATAACCATATCTGGCTTTCTATGTATTGTTTTGTACATACATACATACATATACACTTATGCAATTGTGGACATTAAGAAAGAAAAAAACTAGCGCAGTAGCGATCATAGCTGGTCAGCTTGAACGACAAGTGCGAGGGGCAAAAAAACAAATATTGTCATCACCCTGGCTTAATGGTTTTGTACAAATGCATGAGTGGTTGTCTGGCAAAATTCAACCCCCGCGACTGAAATCTTGTATCCTTTACGCATTGTTTGTCTCTGCTGCAATGTTTCGCGGACTGCGCAATTCGATCGCAAAACTAGTAATAGGAAAGTATATTTACATATGTATGTACATTCATGTGTGCAGTACCTATAATCCCAAAACAAAGTTGTGGCGCTTAGTTGAACGTCAAGCCACGAAAAATGGGAGTCGGGCACTACACTGCCATTTGCCCCCGTCCTGACGGAAAATGGACAGAATTCGACGATTTGCAAGACAATGAAAAAACTAGAGGAGACACAATGCTATGTTGTCCAAGCATGTTAATTTTCAAAAAAGTCACTAAATACTGAATAAATTAATTTCTATTGCTATACACATATATTCGTTTTCTGTTTGCGGGGATGGGCACTTAATGAGCACATAATTTCTTCATAATAACATTTGCGCTAACTGTCTTCTTTCACTGTTTACGCATATTGCTCTGCTAGGTTTAGCCTAAAGCTAGCAGAACATGAAAATTTAAAAAAAAAAAACGGGGGATCGTCTTTTTTGAGGGTAGGTTATTTCAAGAGCACATTTGGAGCACATAATTTCTTCATAATAACATTTGCGCTAACTGTCTTGTTTCACTATTTACGCATATTGCTCTGCTAGGTTTAGCCTAAAGCTAGCAGAACATGAATTTTTTTTTAAAAAAAGGGGATCAATTTTTTTGGGGGTAGGTTATTTCAAGAGCACATTTGGAGCACATAATTTCTGCATAATTACATTTGCGCTAACTGTCTTGTTTCACTGTTTACGCATATTGCTCTGCTAGGTTTAGCCTAAAGCTAGCAGAACATGAATTTTTTAAAAAAAAAAAGGGAGCATCTATTTTGAGGGTAGGTTATTTCAAGAGCACATTTGGAGCACATAATTTGTGCATAATTACATTTGCGCTAACTGTCTTGTTTCACTGTTTACGCATATTGCTCTGCTAGGTTTAGCCTAAAGCTAGCAGAACATCATTTTTTGACAAAAATAGAGGAGCACATTTTTTGGGATTAGGGCACTTAATTAGCACATTTGGAGCACATCATTGTCCATAAGTTAGTTTTTTGTTCTGCTAACTTTGCTCTGCTAGCTTTATGGACCTATATTGTTACGCTCTTTATCCTTTTTCAAAGTTTCTTCATGCAAATTTTGTTCTGATCACAATTTATAGCATATAATGCCAATAAAAGTGCATGACCTCAGCAAAGGGACACTATAAATTGTGACTTTTTTCTTTTTTTGTGTGTTTTAAAGTATTCCATGGTATTAAATGATTAAATTTTGCACTTGATTTATATTACTCGATGAGGTTAATAAGACTGCATATCACTTATTTAAAAAAATGTCGGTTTGTTATAAATTTTTGACATTAGAGTCGGTGAACACAAATATATCAGTTTCCAAGGAATCAGCCATATACACTTTAACATGTATTTGTATTTATTCGGAAATTCATCCTAGCACAACAATTTTACAAAAATTATTTTACAGTGCTAGTCGGTAACAATTTAAATTTGATACTTAATGCTAATGAAAATGACTAGGAAGAAGGTTACAGTATTGAAAGTTGATAATAATAAATATATATAAGTAGATAGATAAGTACAAAAATAGATAGGAAAGTAGATATGAGGAGTTTCAAGCCAAAAGAAAATGTAGAGAGAGAACAAAAAAGAAAGAAAATTACGTTTAATAGTCAGAAATTGACATCTTAGTTGTCTTGATTGTTATAAAAACTTGTTAATTCTTTTTTGACAACTTTATTCGCCCTATTCAACGAAAAAATATAACACTATTTTACTTTACCGACACAGCCGATAGCCCTAGTAGTAGATTTAAGATTAAATTTTATAATTTATTATAAAGTTAATTAAATAAATAATCATATATATTATTTCTGTAAGGTCTTTTTGTGTTTGCTCCTAATTTTTTGCTCTCATTTCGAACCAATATTAATAAAAAAGGTATCGTTTTAAAGGTGTGGGTTACCTCTACATGCGAAATCATTTATTAATTACAACAGTGCTTTTGTTTAAGCGTATTTTATAAAAATGAAATGTTGGCCACTCTAAATTCATACCACAAATCAATTAAATTTACTTACGAAATCGAAAAAAATGGACAGTTGCCTTTCTTGGACACGATGGTGGTTAAAAATGGTAATCACTTAACTTTTGACTGGTATAAAAAGCCCACTGCATCCGGAAGGTTAATAAATTTTAATTCCAAACATGCGAAGACAACGATAGTTAACACGGCAAAAAATTTTATACGAAAAGTACTTTCAATTAGCGACGGGATTTACCATAAGAAAAATATCGGCATAATAAAAAGGATTCTTTCGGACAATGAGTTTCCCACCCACTTAGTCAACGGATATATACACGAATATTACACTAAACGGAGCATCAACAGGAATAACACTAACAAAATATATAAGACTACCATATTTGTACCAGGCCTATCAAACCGGATGAAACACTCAAATATATATGACAAAGAAAAGTTTCAAATAGCATTTAAATACACTAACACACTACAACAATTATTTAGCAACACGAAAAGCAAAATAGAAAAACTAGAGAAATCGGACTTAATTTATCAAATCAATTGTAACGGGGACGGGTCCCACGTATGCAATAAAGTATATGTGGGTACAACTAAATCGAAACTAAAGACAAGGATTTCCGCTCATAAATCAAACATCAAAAATCGTGACCACACTAATGACAACAAAACGGCTCTATCACAACACTGCATAACCACTGGACACTCTCCCAACTTAGATAACGTAGCCATATTACAACAAGAAACAAATTATAAAAAGCGCTATATTTTGGAGATGCTATATATCATCAACACACCTAGTGACATACGTATAAATTTCAAGAGCGACACTTCTCAGTGCGCTCCAGCATACCGCGAGCTGATAGGAAAGAAGAGACACACCAAGCATAGAGAGTGTCAATAACAACAACATTATTTAAGCACGGTTCACTTGACATATTTTCATGTATTGTTGTTAGTAAAAAAATTTTTGTTGATCATTACTGTGTTTTTTTTAAATTGTTTACATTTTTCAGTATATGACTTCCCACTTTGTTCTTTTATAATAGTTAAATTAGTCGATAAGGTGCAGTCAATAGTGTAAGTGTATGAAAATGTTTTGTGAATTCTGTCGGTTTAAATGTTTATACATACTTTCCAGATCCTGAAGATGACTTCAAATTGAGGTCGAAATATCGATGAATGTAATAAATATATGATTTAAACAAATTTAAGAGTTTTTCATCATATGTATATGGGTGGCCTAGAGCTCAATAATAAATATAATAATCAATTTCAAAGGCCGAAAAATACAAAAGAAATAAAAAAAAAATAGTGATGAAATTCTTTGCGCAAGGCGCGCACTGGTCCATCTAGTAAATAATATTTCAAATATTCAATGTTTGAATTATAAATTATAGTAAACCAAATAATGCAATTTTATATTTTTCTTTTTCTAGGGATGAGCGAAGTGATATAACTCATGAAGGCCCTGGAGGTATGGACCCTGAAGGTGTAATTGAGTCAACTTGGCATGAGGTATATGACAATTTTGATGACATGAATTTGCGTGAAGAACTATTACGTGGCATTTATGGCTATGGCTTCGAGAAGCCTTCTGCTATTCAGCAACGCGCCATCATTCCTTGTGTGAAGGGTCGTGACGTTATAGCTCAGGCACAATCAGGTATGTATGTGTAGTCAAAACGATTTGACACAAGTAATAAACTGTCCAAGTAGAAATGAAAAACCGATTTTCTTATAAGGACATTGTTATGAAATTTAAAATAGGATCACTATCGATGATGAGACTCTTAGCAGGTCGTTGAGGTTGTTAGTGCCCACTAGAAAATGGAACTTACTTATGTATGTCGTCCCTTTTGCGCGAAATCAGCATTAAGGGCAAAAGGAAAAAATTACGGGAAAGGATTTGTTTTGTGTTTTCTCTATTAATCGTTTTTACTCGATCATAATCATCACCTCTTAATTTTCCTTCCATAATTCCATAATTATTATATTCGATCTTAACTTCAGCCTATCAGTAACACTTTCCGTCAGGTAGAATAAAGGAAGTGCCCCCGTACTCCCCCTGGCAAGTGAACGCGAACATGTTAGACGCCTGGACCCTGTCCTCAAATCAAGGATCTCAATGCGGAAATCAGACGCCTAGTAGATAAACACAAACGTGCCACCTGGCCAAAGCCTTCGTCCCTTTCCCCCTGTCATAAACGTTGGACCGCTAACTATCCGAATGGCCGTCAAACGTCGGTTGAATTCAGAGGCGCAAGATTAAAACCCAAAATAGTTAAACAAGGGGTGCCACAGGGTGGTGTCCTATCCCCGTTTCTGTTTAACTATTATATATCGAAACTTCCCCCCCCACCAGAGGGTGTCTCGATCGTCTCTTACGCCGACATTTATCCGATTCTGGCAACAGGCCCCTCCGTAGAAGAACTCTGCTCTCGCATAAATTCATACCTCCCAGCCCTGTCCGCTTTTTGGGGAGAAACCTGACATCACCGACCAGATCCTCGGCCACCCTATTCACGACTTGGACAACGCAGGTGAACATGGAATTAGACGTCTACGACGCTCATGTAACCGCAATTGCCAATAAAGTCCAAAGCCGTAACAAAATTCTCAAGTCTATAGCTGGCAGCACTTGGGGTAAAGACAAAAAAACGTTACATACAAGGTAATTAATCGGCCGGTGCTGAACTACGCGACGCCAATATGGTCACCGGTGCTTGCAGAGGCGCATTGGACGAGGCTTCAGGTCTGTCAGAACACCGCCCTTAGAACCGCCACTGGTTCTCTTCTTTTGTCTAATGAGCATCATCTCCATAACGAAGCAAAAATGCTCGGCGTAAAAGAGCACAGTGAGATGTTGACCAGGCAATTCCTGTTCAACTGCACTAAGCCGCAGCATCCGAACAGGCTCCTGGTCAACGGAAATCCGCCCAAAGGAGAATAAGAGGCCATCTACCCAAACATTTTGATGAGATCAGGCACCTGATTTCCACGCCGTTTGGTCCTAAGGTGCAGCGACAGGACCTTACCCTCATCCATACAGAATCGGTAAACTCCTATGTCAGCTCTCTCTCCCAGCGGATGCCGTTCTTAAGGCACCCACTCCACCCGTTACCGAAGAGGAGCGTGAACTGCCTAGGGAGACAAGGGTGATGCTGGCCCAACTTCGCTCTAGATATGGTTATAGGTTAAACTCTTACTTATCCAGACTGAACCCCGACTTGTCGAATGTCTGTCCGGCATGCGGCCTGTCCCCACACGATACTAACCATCTATTTGTCTGCTCAACAGAGCCTACTCTTTTAACATCCATATCCCTCTGTTCCACTCCTGTGTTGTTGTTGTTTTAACACTACTTTGCCCTGCCTAGGTAGTCAGTGTCAACCTTACCCAATATTGTCATCGAGCTCTTCTAACGGAAGTCCTAAAAACCTAGCGGCTTCAATAGGGGAGGACCAGAGGGATATGGGTGTTAGAAGAGTAGGCTCAGATGAGCAGACAAAAAGATGGTTAGTGGTATGGGGGGACAAGCCGCATGCCGGACAGACATTAGGCAAGTCGGGGTTCAGTCTGGATAGGTAAGAGTTTAACCTATTACAGTATCCAGACCGGAGTTGGGCCAGCATCACCCTAGTCCCCCTAGGCAGCTCGCGCTCCTCTTCGGCAACGGGTGGTGTTGCTGCCTGAAGAACGGCGTTCACCGGGAGAGAGCCAACATAGGAATTTACCGAATTTGTGTGGATGAGGGTGAGGGCCTGCCGGTGCACCTTAGGATCAAACGGCGTGGAAATCAGGTGCCGGATCTCATCGTAGTGTTTGCGTAGATGGCTCCTTATGCTCCTGGGGGGCGGATCCTCGTTGATCAGGCGTCCGTTCGGATGCTGCGGTTTGCAACAGTTGAACAGGAATTGCCTGGTCAACATCTCGCTATGCTCTTTAACGGCGAGCATTTTCGCTTCATTATGTAAGTGATGCTCAGGAGACATAAGAAGACAACCAGTGGCGGTACGAAGGGCGGTGTTTTGGCAGACCTGTAGCCTCGTCCAGTGTGTGTCAGATAGCCCCGGCGACCATATAGGCGTCGCGTAGCTCAGTACCGGCTGGCCAATTGCTTTATATGTAGCTAGTAACGTTTCTTTGTCTTTACCCCAAGTGCTGCCAGCTAGGGACTTGAGGATTTTGTTACGGCTTTGGACTTTATTGGCAATTGCGGTTACGTGAGCGCCGTATTTGAACATGTTATCAAACGTCACCCCTAAGATTTTGGGGTGTGAGACAGTTGGTAGCTTGACATTATCAACGTAGACGTCTAATTCCATGTTCACTTGCGTTGTCCACGTCGTAAATAGGGTGGCCGAGGACTTATTCGGTGACAATGCCAGGTTTCTCCCGGCGAAGAATTCGGACACGGCTGGGAGGTATGAGTTAATACGAGAGCAGAGTTCTTCTACGGAGGGGCCTGTTGCCAGAATCGTACAGTCGTCGGCGTAAGAGACGATCGAGACACCCTCTGGTGGGGGGGGAAGTTTCGATATATAATAGTTGAACAGGAACGGGGATAGGACACCACCCTGCGGCACCCCCTGTTTAACTATTCTGGGTTTTGATCTTGCGCCTCTGAACTCAACCGACGATTGACGACCACTCATGTAGTTTGCAGTCCAACGTTTAAGACAGGGAGGAAGGGACGAATCTTCAAGGTCTTTCATTAGTTGCGCATGGTTGACCGTATCAAAAGCTTTGGCCAAGTCAAGCGCAACTAGCACTGTCCTGTGGTTTGGACGCTTTTGGTTTAGCCCGTCCCCTATCTGAGTGGTTATGGCGTTCAGCGCGGTGGTGGTGCTGTGATTTTTGCGAAATCCATGCTGATGTTCGGCGAGCCGCAGGTTTGCGGTGAAGTACGGCAACAAGGTGGCTTCCAACACTTTCACTACTGGCGAGAGGAGAGATATCGGGCGATATGACTCCCCTACGGCAGCTGGCTTGCCAGGCTTTAGTAGTGGGACCACCTTTGCTTGTTTCCATCTTTCAGGAATAACAAAGGTGGAAAGGGAAAGGTTGAAAATTTGTGTGAGGTATCTTATGCCTTCGTCGCCAAGGTGTTTCAGCAACAGCATGGAAATGCCATCGGGGCCGATATATTTGGTGTTCTTGGATCTCCGAATAGCCTCATGAACTTCTGTTGTGGAGATGGCAACGGGCGCATCGCTGTTTTTGTGTTTGTGCGCTTCCCTGGTGGCTCGGCGAATATCTTTGTTCAACGTAGGATGCATTACAAATTGTCGGCAGAAGGCGCTCGCGCATCTTTTTGGCTTCGACTGAACCTTATCACCGAAGGCGATGGATATTTTGTCGTTAGGTTTAGTCGGGTTGGACAAAGATTTCACCGTCGACCATAATTTGCCAACTCCAGCCGAGAGGTTGCAAGACCTTAGGTGCTCCTCCCACTTAGCGCGTTTGTGTTGATCTACTAAGCGTCTGATTTCCGCGTTAAGATCCCGTATTTGAGGATCCGTAGGGTCAAGGTGTCTAATATGGTCACGTTCATTTGCCAGGGCCGCTGCCTCTGCGGGGAAGAATGGACGCACTTCCTTTATTCTACCTGACGGAATGTGTTGGTGGGAGGCTGAAATTAGGGCCATACGAAACGCCTTTTCCCCTTCTCGTACGTCAGACGGGGTAGGAAGAGCAGCGAAGGCGCTCTCTGTGGTGTTGAGAAAACCCTCCCAGTCGGCTTTATTGAAGTTAGTGTATGTGCGTTTCTCAGCGGTGACAAAGTCGGTGGGGCGATCGATTGAGAGCACTATGGGTAGGTGGTCTGAAGCAAGCGTCAGCATCGGTCGCCAGTCAACGCAGTTTATTAGTCCAGCGCTGACTATGGTGATGTCTGGCGAGCTAGAGCAGTTTACCGCCACTCTAGTGGGGGCATCCCCATTTACCGTGCAAAACGTCGAATCATCTATTTGGTCAGCCAGCTCCTGTCCCCTACCATCGGCCTGCAGGCTGGAGTGCCACAGGTCGTGGTGTGCGTTGAAGTCACCAAGGATGACGCGGTTCTCGCCCCTGAGTAACGCACGAATGTCAGGGTGGTAGTCCCTGGGACAACAGGTGACAGGAGGTACGTAAATGTTTATGATTTCAAGGTCGACATCGCCTGACCGGACAACCATACCTTGACGTTCTAAGGTGGTGTCCCTCGGGTCGATGTCAGGCTCAAATAGACGATACTGCACAGATTGATGCGTGATGAATGCCAGACCACCCCCAAGCCCTCTCGCACGGTCACAACGGTGTACATTGTACCCGTTGCAGGTCAAAAGAGACGACCTTCCACCTAACTTTGTCTCCTGGATAGCCGCGATCTTGATGTTCAGTCGCTTCATTAAATTTGTCACTTCAACAATTTTGCCAGTTAGGCCGTTGCAATTAAATTGCAGGATACCGAAGTGTGTAGGGGGAGCAGAGTTGATGCTGGGGGTCAAGGACTGGTGCGTATGCCTAGGTGGTAATAGGCTGGGTCGCGCACTACGGCGCAATCTTGAAGTCGAAGGAATCGCGTTACCAGAAGGTAGTGGCGAGTCGGACGACGTTGAAGGTTGCGTAGCTCGACAGCATGGCGCAACGTACGTATCAGTCCATAGGTTCCTGTTCGCGAGTCCAGAGCATATGAGCAGGTGACACAGGCCAAAGCAGTTATTGCACTTGACTGATGCCAACGGCGTATATAATCTTAACCGACAAACAGTGCACGTAGTATAAGGGACCAGGAGCTGATGGTTGTGGCTTATACTCGTGCTAATGCTGGAAGAAGAGGGGCTGACCGGGGGGGTGGGAGAGAGCGGACGCTCAGCATTGCTCAAATCCACTTGGGAAGTGCTACGTAGGGAGTAGCTGTGAGCTGCTGTGTGAGATGTTGACGCCTGTGGGCGTGAGCGGCCGCTCGAAAGGTCTACTTGCTGATGTGCATTGTTAGTGCTAGTCGTGGAGACTGATGTGACAGAGTCAGACATATGTGGCGGAGCGATACTTGATCGACGACGGCCACTGGACGTCATAGGACGTGAACAGCAAGGGGCCACAAAAGTTTTATAAAAACTAGCGGGTCTATGAGTAGAGGGATTTAGTCCGGAGCAACTAGTTAGATGCAACCATCTGCTACAGTTAGAGCATTGTACCGAATGTGAACGTTTCACATAAATTTTCTTCCAGCATACACAGCAGATCCATTCTCTAGGTCCGGGGTTGGATTCAATACCAGCCCGGAGCAGGAGAGTCTTGAGCAGTCCCGCTGCAAGGAGCTGCTCGGAGGATGACATTATTGGGGGGAGGATTACTGACGGTTTAGGCAGGGGGGTAGTGAAATAACAGCCCTTGGTCGGGGAAACCCCGAGTCATTCCGGTACGTAGAACCGGCTGTCGTGGGAATGTTCCACTCCTGTCGAAGCCGCTAGGTTTCTAGGACTTTCGGTAGAAGAGTTCGATAACACTACTGGGTAAGGATACTGACTAGCTAGGCAGAACAAAGTAGCGCTACAACATCAACAACAACAAGCCCTCAGAAATAGCCATTTTGGCTATAGAATCAGCAAGTTTACTCCCAGGTATTTCGACGTGTCCTGGAATCTAACTGAGATCAATATGGTCAAAGTAAGCATCAATGATTTCTTGGTAAATTTGGTGTGCTAAGAAGTTATGAGAATTGCTATTTTTTAAAATATTGCACTAAGTAAGTCTGTCAGTAAAAATAACACAATTGTTTTTGTTTTGATTTGCAGCAATGCTTATGGCTTTTTAATGGCGTATAGTTCCCGAAACGTGGACTCTTTGACATTTATTTTAAACGTATGTTCGAAGTTATTGGAGAGGTTTTAGATACCAGAACCTGTGCAATCATCTGATCATCGAGGCATCGATGTATAGGATGAAGAAGTCTCTATATTGATAGTTGTGTAAACTTTCGGCATAGTAGGTTTTCATGCATTAATTTGTCATTGATGATTTCTTGTGGGGAAGGGTTTGGTTAGTATATTGATGTTGAACAAGGAGGGGTTTTGGTCAATCACAAAAGGCCATCAAAAATGTGTGAAATTTTGCTGTATACAATGGAAAAGCAGGTCTTCAGAAGATGTTTTGATGCAGAGAGAAATGTTTTCATTGAGAGCAAAATTTTTAATCAATTCTTTGACGGTGAGCCATGTCATTTTTTCGCAGGAGGTAGTTCATTTGCTATTGCATACTTGACTGGAATTGGTGTGGAGGGTGTAAGACCAGTTTTGGGCGTTAATCAATTCAATGTTTAATCGTTTTATTAATTAATTAAGTAGTTAATTGTAATTAAATCAATTGCAGTTTTGGTAATTACAATTAAATAAATTGATTAAAACTAATTGCATTTAAAATTAAAATTGCTTCGTGCAATTAAATTATTTAAAATTAAATTAATTACAATTTAGAAATTTTAAATTAATTTTTTAATTGTATTATGAAGCAATTAATAATAGTTAATAAAAATTGTTTACAATAACCCGGGCAGATCTAATTCGATACCCTATAAATATTCAAAACAATTTGTAAGGGCACAAAAATTTCTTGAAAGTTATATTTTGAAGAAAGCAAGCAGTTTTTTGGCAAATAGAACCTACATGCTCTCCGGTAATATTGTATTAGATACAAAAATGTTATTAATAAATTGTTAGTTATAGAGAAACGCAATTAATAATTTATTAATTGTTAATTGCGAGCTTCACAATTGATTAATTGTTCATTGCAACTTTTAATGAATAAATTAAAAACTTTCAATTGTAGAAGTTGCAATTAACGATTAATTAATTTTTAATTATTAATTGTTTTAACAATTATAATTTTCCCAACACTGTGTAAGACCGAGACTTCTTAAGAATTTGTTTTGAAGATAACGAATTTTGTTGACAGAAGTTATGGCAGAGTTTGCGGTGGTAGTGTAGTGCCGTATTTGTTTTTATTTACAATAAATAATATAATAAATAATAATAATAATTAATTAGAATTAAACTTAATCTAAAAGACCATAATCTAAGAAGCAAAGATGTTAAAGAGTGAAAGAATAGTATAAGATGTTAGGGGAAAAAGGGAGGAGAGTAAAAGTATACAATATTGAGCTATGTGTCGTTATAAAAACATATTAAATTTTCTTTGAAATGCAGTGCATTGCTTATGAGCCTTAATCGATTTGGCAAGGAGTTCCAAAGACGTATCGCAGTAATGAAAAATTGGCGTTCAGACGTTAGCATTCGATATCTTATGTGTGTTAGAACCACGGATCGCGAAGATTGGAGAAATTGTAACCTTTGATATAAATAACTAGGTTCTTTCGCATATATAATTTTATGTAGGGTAGTTAACGTTCTCTGTTTTAGGAGATTATTGAAAGAAATGTTTAGCAACTTTTTAGCATAGTGAGAGACGTGGTCAAGTCTGTTTAACCCAAATACATATCTGGCAATGTTGTTATGACAACATTTAATTTATTCTTACTTACATAGTGACAGTTTGAAAAAATCTCACAACCATATAGGAGCGTAGGTTTAAGTACGCTTTCGCCATTAGAAGTCCTTTACACTTTTCCTACCGTAGTAAAAATATGGTCCTTCCATGTCAATGTATTATTAAAAAGTATTCCAAGGTTTTTTGCTGCGTCAACATATTCAATAACCGAATTATAAAAGATCATTTTGTCTAAGCCATTTGTGTCAAGTGGCCTTGTATGAATGACAATGCATTTAGACTTTTTAGGGTTTAGACACAAACCATTCATAGAAGCCCACAAACCTATTTGATTCAAATCATTATTTTTATTATTTATACACAAACTAGTACGTTCACAAGGACAACATGTATACAGTTGCACATCATCAGCATATATATGAACGTTACAATACTTAAGAACCTTGGATAGGTCATTTACATATAGCACAAATAATAAGGGAGAATTGAGCCCTGTGGCACACCTCTTGGAACATTTAGAAAATACGACTTTCTGCCGCCAATACTTACTGCTTGAGTTCTGTCGCCAAGATAGGATCTGATAAGGGCGATCGCATGATATGATAAATTAAATAAGTTTTCCAACTTTTTACACAGTAAAGCATGGTCGACAGAGTCGAATGCTTTCGAGTGGTCGAGGAGAGTTAGAAAAGCAGCATAATTATCATCAACCCGTTCCCGAATGTCTTCAATGACGAAAAGAATGCCGTTGTGCAGCTTCGCTTTGGCCTAAAGCCATACTGATAGTCAGTTAGCATCTTATTGGAATATACATATGAAGAGACGTGGCCATGCAATATGCGTTCAAAGACTTTGGATAAGAAGAGTAGGACAGCTATGGGTCTAAACTCGTTATTCGGCTTACGAATAGGAATAATCTTGGCGACTTTCCAGCATTCTGAAAGTATGGCTTCCACGACGTCACAATCTTATATACAAACAAATTCAAGTGGATGAGTATTAACAGTAGCACGAACGCAATAACTATCTGTATTTATGTTATTTGTAGGAGTTGGGAGTGTGACAAAACTGGAATTTATAACGTTTACATCAACATCGGGGGGAACAGATAAATCTCCTTTGGATTTGCCAATACCGATTTCCTTAATCCTTTTCCACTTATCCCTTGAGTCCAAAGGAGAACTGCATTTATTTTTATAATAATTATTTTTAGCTGATCTTATTGGCAACGAGCCGAGCTGCTTTGAAGCAATTGTGTGTTTCCTCTGTCCTATACCTTTTCCACCGCGAGTAAGCAAGTTACGGAGGTGAATTTTGTGTTTCACATTAGCATTAAGCCATGGGCTGCTATTAGGTTTGGCCAGGGTGTGCTTTAGTGAAACATAGGTGTCAAAAAGCCTATTTATATTATTCTGCAAAAACATAGCCTGCCATACTCCAGTCAACCGAATACACTGCCGTAGCAAAAGATCCGTAATCTATGCTACCAAAGTAGCGGTACGAGAACGAACATGGATTGCATGACGTTTGATCTATTTTGGATCTTACCATTCCTTTATAAATGTAGAAGTGTTGTGCCGTATTCTATTTTGGATCTTACCATTCCTTTATAAATGTTTAACGCTTTTTGAGGATGAAGACCAGATTTAAAGTTGTTAAGATATTTAAAAAGTCTGATATTTGTTGATGCTTCAACAATACCGGTGAAATGATGTTTGATCGTCAGGGAGTTGTTAATAATCCTGCCAAGAATTTTGACATTATTAATTTGGGGTAATCTAGTTTCGTTGATGAGAATAGATACATATGTCTTTCATGGAACCTTTACTAATGTGCATGATCTTTGTTTTCTCAGGGTTGAATGACAGATTGAGGTCATTGCACCCAGGTCAAGTTTTACCTGCAGGTTTAGTTGCTCTTCTAGGAGGCTTGTTCCCGAAGAAATGAAGCAAAAGTCGTCTGCAAACTGGAAGACTTATACATTGGTTTCCAAAGGGTGGTTGGAACGGCTGATTCCTTATAAAAAAAAACAACAACGAACAACAAATTTGTTATTGCACTCTCTTACTAACAAATAAAAACAAAAACAACAACAAATTGTTATTGTAATTTCTCTCGCGCTAATTAATAGGCACATTTGTAACATAACTTTTTTTCCCTATGGGAACCCGAAAATACACAGGTTTTCCAATTGAAATCATTATTATTTGCAGAAAATGGTAAAAATATTTTAAGTGTTATACCATTTTGAAATTGTTATTTAACAGGCAAGTTTTTAAGATAGTTTGCAAAACTTGTGTGGTGCAATTTTTTTCACCACGACTACTTCAATGCAGGGGAATAAATTAGGTCAGGGATGGTTTTTGAACTTCGTCTTGATTTTTAAACTTGTGTAGGAAGACGACTAACACTTTTTTGGACAGAAGAATGTATAGAGAAAAAAATGCAAAAATTAGAATGACAAAATCTTTTCATTTGTACAAACGACATGCAAAAAAGTGATCTAGGGTAGGGACTTGCCAAAATATCTCGAAAACCGTGAACATTTTACCTACTTTTTATACCTTTCATGAACATGAAATGGTATTATAACTTTGGTCCGATGTTTGTAAGTATGAGAAGAAGAAGAGATAGACCCACCATTAAGGCCCGGTTTTTCAGTGCAAGTTTAACTCAATTTGTCAGTTAAACTAAGATTAAACTTGTTATGCAGTTTTTCAGTCAACTTTGAACGAAGTTTAAACGGAGTTTAAGCGGCCAATCTGCCAGGGTTAAACTCTAGTTAACCTGTCAGCTGTTTGCATAGTTGATTGTTTTAATTGTGAAGTATTTGGTGAGAAATTCTTGCTTCTGGACATTTGAAATTTATTTATATTTATATATTTTATTTAACTTGTACACGGCGTATCTTTATCTTTGTTCGCACCGATTTTTCATTTAGCAATTGCGTTAAATATGTAAACGAATGTTATCTGTTGCCGATCTAGATAAAAAAAACCAATGTTGCCGTATACAAAACAGATCAAAAAAGCTTCCCTAAACTCTCACTGAAAAACCGCTTTGCAGTTTAACTGGAGTTTAAATTTATGCCGAGATTAGGCAAACTTAGTTTAAACTGAGCCTAACCAATGACTGAAAAACCGGGCCTAAGTATACCGAAATGATCAGGGCTACGAGCTGAGTTGATTTAGCCATGTCCGTCTGTTTGAACGCAAACTAGTCCCTCAATTTTAGAGATATCTCGATGAAATTTGGTATGGAGCCGCCATTTTGTATTATATTAATCATTTGTCGGAACCAGTAAGATCGGACCAATACAATGCATAGCTCCCATACAATCGATTGTTCCGATAAACGGATTTTGGCCTATAACTCTTGCAATCAAAAAGCTAGGAGAGGTTTAGTACATATTATATTTGTAACGTGTGTAGTGAAAATCACCCAGATCAGACCAACAAAACATATAGCTCCCATATAATCGATAGTTTCGATAAATGGGTTTTGGGCTATACATTTTGCAGTTAAGAAGCTAGGAATGTAAAGTTTACTTAGTTTAAAGTACTTATTATAAATGTGATGTGTGTAACGAAAATCATACAGATCGGAGTAACATAACATATAGCTTCCATATAATCGATTGCTCCGATAAATGTGGTTGTGTATGTATATTTAAATTAACAGTTCTGAAGAGTTTGGACCAAATGTAACTAAGAATCGGACACTTTTTTTAAGTTCAATTTACTTCAGGGGTTATATTAATATTTATATGAATATTATTAAGACATTTAATTTTCTCCACCCTACATAAGCGAACTTGTGATCTTTATTTTGAAAACAGATTTCAAGTGAAAATGTAGAATAGTTACAGTAATATCGTTAGCTTAATTCACAACAACAAAAAACAAAATGAAGAAAGAGAGGGCAGGCCCATCAATCCTTTTATAGGAAGAAAGCTACCACGCTCTCTTCGTCATTCACGCTGGCGAAACCAAAAGTAGCGAGGAGTAGTGTAGCCTCTCCTGCTGCTTCTTCGACAACAGGAAAGGCAAACTGCGACAACAAGGCACAAACAGGCACTCCTTCTTTAAGTGACCTAATAAAGCAGGCCTCGTCAGCGTTAGATGTCGGGAATCTTCAGTCCACAAGCGGGAGCGTGACTTCAACAGCTGGAGAGAATAAGATGGCTAAATTAGGTAGACAATTGATGACCTAATTAAATTGTTCGATGGGCGTAATAACATTCACGCCGAAATTAAGCGTCTGACCTCTATAATTAAGGCAGCGTGAAAAGATCTCAGGAGGGTGAAACAAGAGCCTACCAAGCGGAATTTGAGGCGGTGCTGAAGGAATCGGCAAAGGTCACTGCAAAGGCACAAACAGTAACATTGCAGTGCAGAAACCTTGATTAGATCACTACAGCTGAGGAGATCTGCGACGCTCTTCATCAGCAATGCGGCATTAAGCGACCAGATGTGACTGTCATAATAAGTATTCGTGCAGGGTACAGCGGCACGAAATCCGCACTCATAAGCCTTAGTGTGGACGATGCCAGGGCTGTCTTTGATACACAAAAAATACGGTTAGGATGGGTATCCTGGCGGGTAAGAGAGGTTAAGCAGGATAAATGCTGTTATAGATGCTGGGGCTACGGACATATAGCACAGAAGTGTACGGAGACCATAGATAGGTCAAAACTTTGCAGAAAATGTGGCCAAGATGGCCACAAAGCCGTAAACTGTACAAATGCCCCAAAGTGTGCAGTATGCGAAGGTTAACACTCGGCAGGTAGCTATAGATGCCCACAATGTGAGGGGAACAAAAAAACTGTCTCATGATTTTGTTGCAACTCAACTTAAATCATTGTGAAGCTGCTCAAGATCTCTTATCACAAACAGTTTTTGAAGGAGGAATTGACATTTTAATCCTTTCGGAGCAGTATAAAAACCGCCAGGAGCAGAGTTGGCTTTCGGACTCATCAGGAAAAGCCGCAATTTGGGCACCTGGGAAATTTCTTTCGCAGCAACAGATGACACCGACGGTGACTGGTTTCACGTGGGCGAAAATCAACGGAATATATGTACGTTTTCAGCTGCTATGCCCCTCCGAGCATGACTATAATGGAGTTCGAAGATATGATGGTCGGGATAACTGTTGAAGCCAGGGACCGAAAATAATTGTTATTTTTTTCTTTCAGAAGAAAAGGTTACGCGAAAATTCCCTTTATATGTTTTAGGGAATTTTTAACCATTATCATAAGAGGTATTTTATTTTAGTCATCGTAACCAATATAAATGAGAGATTTATTTTTTTTGGTTACGAATAACCATTAAGTCAACCAAAAATTTTTTTGGTTACCAATAACCCTTATCGCAAGTAATACATTTTTAGTTATCGGTGGCCCACTTGACAGCAAACTATTTTTGCTGAATAGTGGTAAATTTTTCCTCGAGGAACTTGCAGACATTGGTCATGCCACTCCAGCAACTCAAGTTGTTTTATATTGTTTGAATTTTTTTGCTACCGATAACCAAAAAAATCATATTACTTACAATAATGGTTATTGTTAACCAAAAAATGTTTCTCTTTTATAATGGTCATGTTGACCAATATAAAATATGTCTTACGGTAATGCTTAATTATAACCAGTATTTGAGAACATGAGAATTAATGGTTAAATAGGACCTTTTTATCATATTTCTTATAACAGTTACGTCCCGGTTGAAGCACATGACAAACATCCGCTTCTAATCTGTGGAAACTTTAACGCATGGTCTACTGTTTGGGGTAGCAATCGAACCAGCGAAAGAGGAAGAATCCTCATGGAAAGCCTGAGGAGTTCATAAATATTTATTGTCCCAGTGCCCGAAAAGGGGTCTGATGATTAGTTGGACACTTTGAAACATGTCATCCCGTCCATTGCTGTACATTAGAGTGGGTTTATTTGTAGGGGAGGGAAAAAAGTGAAAAATCGCCATAGCGGAAACTATTCTAGGGGTCATTTTAAGCAACTTTGCTAAAGAAACTTTATGTCTAAAGTTAGATTGAAACCCCCGGAAATCGCGTTGAAGTTTCATAGTTATGGTAATGAAAATTTTTGTATGCGACCTATCACACTGTGTGACAGCGAGCATTAACTCTTTACGGGACATACCTTAAGTTGTAGTTCTAGTCAAGCACACGAAAACTACACAGCGAGAATTTCAAATACATGGTCAACCTCTGTAAATAGGGGGCAAAAACCCCTTTTTAATTGTTTCGAGGATATATCTGAAACTTTAGCTGGTCGATGTCTGTACATTGCAGATATTCCAAAAAAATTGATACGGTCAATCATTATTAAGCCAATAGAATCCAAGTCAACCATTTTTAGAATTTTTGTCCGTCTGTCTGTCTGTCTAAATGTTTGTGGTGGCATCACTCAAACACTGCTGAATGGAATTAAATGAATCACTAGTCATTTATTAGTAGACGTTCAATTTAAAATTTAAGGTATCCCTTATTTCAATAACTCTACCGGTTTCCGAGTTATCGACCAATAAGTGGACCAGGGGTGACCAAAAATGTGTAAGTACAATATGGGTATAAAATGAAAGGTGCTTACGAGTGATTTTATAATCAATGTGATAAATTTCAATATCTCAGCTTTTTTGGAAGATATCCCTAAAAATGTGAAACGGAAAAACGGAAGGGTGTAAGGCTCGCGTGGGTCTACTTTGGCACTTCATTTCATATAAATAATATAAATTACTAGAATGCCTTTTGCATTTCAACGAATTCCTCGATAATTCAAAAACTAGCTGACCAAGAACAGCCAGCGGTGCCATTGCTAAGCAAATTGCGTGTTGTGCTCCGAATATATTAATATGATTGATTTGGATGATTAGGATGATGATAACATTTTAAAAGAACCACCGATTACTAGAAACATTCCTTTAAACCATTTGAAGGAATATCTAGAATTTGAAGACTCACCACTTGCTGACCCACAAGTCCCATGTCACATACAAGGATGCCACCACAAACATTTAGACAGACAGACAGACGGACAAAAATTCTAAAAATGGTTGATTTGGATTCTATTGGCTTAATAATGATTGACCGTATCAATTTTTTTGGAATATCTGCAATGTACAGACATCGACCTGTTAAAGTTTCAGATATATCCTCGAAACAATTAAATAGGGGGTTTTGCCCCCTATTTCCAGAGGTTGACCATGTATTTGAAATTCTCGCTGTGTAGTTTTCGTGTGCTAGAACTACAACTTAAGGTATGCCCCGTAAAAAGTTAATGCTCGCTGTCATACAGTGTGATAGGTCGCATACAAACATTTTCATTACCCTAACTATGAAACTTCAATGCGATTTCCGGGGGTTTCAATCCAACTTTAGACATAAAGTTTCTTTAGCAAAGTTGCTTAAAATGACCCCTAGAATAGTTTCCGCTATGGCGATTTTCCACTTTTTAAATCAACCCACTCTACTGTACATATCTTTGTAATTTTTATCTACTTACCAGTTTTTCCTAAGTTCAAAAACAATAATAACACTGTCTTACAATGATTTTGCACCAAAGCTGATATATTTTTTTTCGTGCTCAAAGCATCGAAAAACATAGAAAAATGTGAAAAAAAGGGGGGGTAAACCGGAGAAATTCTGGGTTATTTCAATTTAATGTTTTTTGAAAAATTTGCAAAATTTATCCCTGTTTTCTCACATTCAAACCTAATTATCTTCTTTGGTACATCTGCTATATCAACAATCTTTACTTTTCTTCAAAAGGGAAGATTTTGCGCAAATTTTATGCTATCGCTCACTTTTTTGATTTCCCCATTTAAAAGATATCGTCGAAAATGTCAACAATCAAATTTAACGAAAACCTCATTTTCGTTATATATACCGAGCTTTGACGTCAGAAATCTATAGAACCGCTTAAGACACGACCAATTTTTTCCCTCCTATCTTGTAGGAAATTTTATGGCAAAAATTTCGGTATATATAGATCTTGAAAAATAGGCAAACTAATTGGCAATTTCGGCCTTTACAAAAAAAGGGCAAGTTCAGAAAAAATGAGAATTTTTTCTGAAATACAGTTTTATTGTCTTTTCACGTAGTATAACTTCGTATTCTTTTTATCACAAGTTATTTGATCAAATCATACATGCTTTATATTACTCCGACATTTCCTGAAAGTGTATCTTAGATTTCGATTTGGCTTTTCCTCCTTGTCATTTTCTGACAGTGCCAAGAACCAGACATACTCCCCCATCACACGACTCGTGCATTTCCTTTTGTGTCTGGTCTCGATCACTTTGATCACCAAGGTTTTTTGGAAAAAAATCAAGATGTGAGTTGAGAAAATGTAGTTTCAATAGTTAAGTTCGAAAGCATATTGAGTTCCGTACCATGAAAGCAGGCAAGAAACCATTGAAATTGAGTGAAGTTGCTAATTGTACTACGTTGCAGTGCAATGAACACAGCCAATTCGTCTGTCACAATCAGGTGTTTTATGTCATTTTGACAACAAATATTAATTAAAAAAATCAACAAATTTATATCAGAAATAGAAAAAAAATTCAAAAAAGTACGTTGGAAGCGACGCAATTAAAAAAAATAATTGCAGTGTGGGCTCAATTTAGCCATGAGCTGCATGGAGCACATAAAAATAGCCATATATATGCAAAGATGTGCACGCAGCTGGCAAAGGAGCACGCAGTTTCGATTTTCATTGAGTTCATTTTTATTTTATTTTATTTTTAACTTTGCTTTTTTATTTTGTTTAATCAGCTGGTAAGTGCCAACGTCATAGAAAACCAAATGTGTGTCACTATGCTATTACATGGTTTCCTGAGCTTTCATTGTAGTACACATTGTGGTGTAGACACCATATGTCTGTCTTAGGTATTACACTTAATTTTTATTTTTATTTAACTTTGTATTTAACTTTCTTGGGTTTCGCCAATACTCGATTTTGGCACCTCAAAAATCAGAGATGTTAATAGCCATATACAGCTGATTTTAGTAAACAAATAAATGGTTGTGTCCAGTCCTAGACTTACATTGCAAAATTCATTCAATGAGTGGGGGTTTTTGATTAAAATATGAAAATTGTGAACAGGAAAATTAAAAAAATGTTATCTGATCTAATAACAAATATTATGAATTTTGAAAGAAACGAAGTTATACTACGTGAAAAGACAATAAAACTGTATTTTCGAAAAAACTGTAATTTTTTCTGAACTCGCATTTTTTTTGTAAAGGCCGAAATTGCCAATTAGTTTGCATATTTTTCAAGATCTATATATACCGAAATTTTTGCTATAAAATTTCCTACAAGATAGGAGGGAAAAAATTGGTCGTGTCTTAAGCGGTTCTACAGATTTCTGACGTCAAAGCTCGGTATATATAACGAAAATGAGGTTTTCGTTAAATTTGATTGTTGACATTTTCGACGATATCTTTTAAATGGGGAAGTCAAAAAAGTGAGCGATAGCATAAAATTTGCGCAAAATCTTCCCTTTTGAATAAAAGTAAAGATTGTCGATATAGCAGATGTACCAAAGAAGATAATTAGGTTTGAATGTGAGAAAACAGGGATAAATTTTGCAAATTTTTCAAAAAACAGTCAAATTGAAATAACTCAGAATTTTTCCGGTTTACCCCCCACTTTTTTCACATTTTTCTATGTTTTTCGATGCTTTGAGGTGGAAGAAAAATACCTCAGCTTTGGTGCAAATAATTTTTAAAATTTTGTAAGACAGTGTAATTGACTAAGAATTATTATAAAACGGTCTTGAGCTCATTAAAATTTGCAAATATGTAAAAATTAAGCAGACCATTAAAAGACGTACAAAATGGTCTATCAGTCACGACACTGCACAGGACTTATTTATCCCAAAGGACAGCACTGAAAAATGCTATAAAAAGGAGCAAGAGAATATGCTTCAAGCAACTCCTAGATAATGCGGAACTGGACCCCTGGGGAATGGCTTACAGAAAGGTTATGGGTAAATTGAAAAGGCAGATGTCGAATAGCCCGATGGAGTGCCAAATATAGCCCTTAAAGCGGCAATTAGAGGAAGGACATCAGTATTTACGGATCTTTACAACGCCTGTTTTCAAGAAGGTGTATTCCCTCGCACATGGAAAAGGCAAAGGCTGGTCCTTTTCTATCTTTTCTATCAGTGAGCGCCTACAGCAGACCCTAGAAATCCCAGGAGGGTTATCAAACTATCAATTTGGATTTCGCAAATCAAGGTCCACGGTGGATGCAATCCAGACAGTCGTCCATATAGCCCAAGAAGCCATTACCGGAGGCCAACATAAAAGGAAGTTATGTGCACTGATTACTCTAGACATAAAGAACGCTTTTAACACCGCCAATTGGATGCAGATTATGACAGCGCTACGAAGCTTCGGCACGCCGGAGTACCTACTTAGAATCTTTGGAAGCTATTTTAAAGACAGAGTTCTCCTCTTTGACACGGATGAAGGAGCGAAAAAGTACAACATAACAGGCGGCGTGCCGCAGGGGTCTGTACTTGGGCCAACGTTATGGAATGCAATGTATGACGGTATCCTAAATATTGACCTACCAGAAAATACACAAATTGTTGGTTATGCAGACGATGTGGTAGTAGTGGCCAAGAGATTGGACCTGTTGCAAGCACTTAGTAACGAGGTGGCGCGAACTAAAGTCAACGGAATTAACGTCAGTGACGTTAATTCGCACCCCAAAAGCGAATTAATGTCAGTGACATTAAGACGCATGCCAAAAGCGAACTAAGGTCAATATTTTTAGCGAACTAACGTCATTGACATTAATTCGCATTAAGAAAGCGAACTAGTCAGTACATTTTTTTTTTATTTCCAAATTTTCATTTTTCATTATCACCTTCGACTTATGATCATTATATCATGAATCTGGGATTGACTTAGGTCAGATCCCCAATTCGGGGTGTGATCCATGGTATTTACATATGTGCAGAACTCCTTTCCGCATTGGCGGCCTTCGGCCGAGCTTCAAAAAATAACCCTGGGCTACGCCATTCCAACTCCGGGTGTGTGCCATAGCCGTGGCTACCGCCACGGTGATGTCCTTCCGCGTGCCACTCTTTTCTCACAGGGTAATGTGATTACAACAACCACATGAAAATGACAGAAAATTCTGAACTTTAACTGCAAATATCTCGGAAACTACTAAAAATATTGGTTCAGCGGAGTTATATTCATGCTCCTGGGACCAAAGCGCGTCTCCTGATACATATCTCAACATTTTTGGTTGTGTATTAGCGCTCGGTACCCCACGTAAACGATTACCCACGTCTAGATTTAGAATCTGAAATGAGATTTCTTTCAACCGTTCAAAAGTTATTTGCAGTGAAAGTTAAAAATGTTCTGTCATTTTCATGTGGTTGTTGTAATGGCACATTAGGCTGAGCCAAAAAAAGTGAAAAAGTGGGAAACGTGGCACGCGGAAGGACATCACCGTGGCGGTAGCCACGGCTATGGCACACACCCGGAGTTGGAATGGCGTAGCCCAGGGTTATTTTTTGAAGCGCGGCCGAAGGCCGCCAATGCGGAAAGGAGTTCTGCACATAAATACCATGGATCACGCCCCGAATTGGGGATCTGACCTAATTCAAATTTTCGCCTGCGGCGTTACTTCGTCGAATCTCAAACCCAAATGCCTCAATGACATTAATTCGCATGTCCAAAGCGAACTAAAGTCAAAATACTATACGAATTAACGGCACTGACTTTAATTCGTTTTTGGTCATGCGTCTTAATGTCACTGACATTAATTCGCTTTTTGGGTGCGAATTAACGTCACTGACGTTAGTTCGCGCCACCAGTAACGAAGCCGTAGGAAGAATAAGAGAATGGCTGACGAATATGAGGCTGGACATGGCTACTCAAACGACAGAAGTAGTGAGCTCAAAACGCTAGGTACCCGAGTTAGTCTTAACAGTAGGGGATAATCAAATATCCTCTAAGGCTCACCTGAAATATTTAGGAGTGCATATAGACTCCAAACTAACGCTCAAGGAGCACCTGAGAGCAGTGGGAGAGAAGTTTGCTAAAGTAAGCGGAGCTTTGCCAAACATAGGTGGGCCAGGCGAAGCCACCCGACAGCTAGTGTTGGGCAAAATTTAGTTAACTAATGATTGATGACTAATGATTACTCAGTTCAATCACGAGGTGATGACTAACGATTGATTAGTTTTAATCATAATCAAATAATCATGGATTATTTTTTTATGATTGATATTTTTTAATACCAGGAAAAGCAAAATATTTTTCTGCATCTGAAAAAAATACTGAATTGCACACAAAACGTTACTGTAGGTTAGGTTAGACTTTGGTGTTTTAGTGTAAAATTCAGTATTTTTTGGTGTTCAGATAAATACATGCCCCGGTAAAATACTCGTCAGGGATGGGCAATATTAGAAAATTTGAGTGACGAGTGACGAAAAAATGAAAAATACATTTTTATTCATTATTCAAAAAAATCAAAGTGATAAATAACATGTTATTTTTATTCAAGAAGTGCTTGAAGAAAAATAATATCGACAGCCACACTGCAAAACCCTGTATGTTCAAAACCAAAAAGTTTTCAGGAGAGGGAAAAAACTGTAATAATTATAACGTATGGACATATATGAGCGACGGTTATTTCATTTCACCACTGGAAAGAAACGGAAAGTTGTAACCCCATTTTGACTGGATTTTAATGTGCGAAACATCACGATCTATGGGAAAGGCTCAGAACCTTATTTTTGGAAAAATAGTGACTTACGGGGTTTTGCAGTGTGGCTATCGTCCCTCAAGAAATCCTGAGTGATGAATAACATGTTATTTTTATTTTTGGAATTCTTTAATAACGATAAAACTTAATTTTTATTCAGTTATTTAAAAATAAAAAATAAGTACCCTGAGATCCCGGAAAATTATACCCATATGCGCATTATATTTGTCGACATTTTCGGTATCATTTCGGCACTGTTTCGGGATTATTTCGGGACCTGTTTCGGGATCATTTCGGGATTGTTTCGTGATCATTTCGGGACTATCCCGAAACAATCCCGAAAATAGTCAGGAAACAATCCCGAAAATAGTCAGGAAACAGTCCAGAAATGATCCCGAAAAAGTCCCGATATGGTTCCGAAATAGTCCCGAAATGATCCCGAAAAAGTCCCGAAAATATCCGGAAACAATCGCGAAAAAGTCCCGAAACAATCCCGAAAATAGTCAGGAAACAGTCCCGAAATAATCCTGAAATGATCCCGAAAAAGTCCCGAAAATGGTCCCGAAATAGTCCCGAAATGATCCCGAAATAATCCCGATACAATCCCGAAACAGTTCCGAAATTATACCGAAAAGACGACAAATATAATGCGCATATGGGAATAATTTTCCGGGATCTCAGGAATTTAGATTTTTTTGAATAAGAAATAACCAGTCACTTATCACTCAAAATTTAAAAAATGATCAATTATTTTTTTTTTTTTGTATTTGAATAATTTTTTATTCAAAGTGGCCCAACCCTGATACTAGGAGAAAATCAATCGTTTGATACAGGGTGTAAGGTACAGCCCCTGAAAGCTGAAAACACAGACAATCCTCCTGAGCAAAGTCCACAAAGAAATTTTTCTCGGAAATTCAAAGAATTTTTGACATCTCCATACAAAATTGGCTGCCGAGTCGCATATTTTGTATGGGGAGAGAGTAGAAAATTCTTTTCATTTTCGGGAAAAATTTTTTCATTTCCGAACCTAATTATTTCAGTACTTTACTCGAGATGATGGTCTGAGACTTCGGTCTGCTGATCCTTACACCCTGTATGTGTAGTGTACCAACACCTGTGCACCGAGCTTAGTCATACATTCATGATTAAAACTAATGATTGATGATTTGCGATTAACGAATTTAGTCATGACTAATGATTGATCTCGTTAGTTATGATTAAATTAGTCATGACTAAATTAATCATGATTAGATCAATCATGATTGATCAATTGATTGAATATATTAGTTGATTAGCCCAACACTGCCGACAGCTAATGTCCACAGTAACTAGTTCCATAATTTTATATGCAGCCCCAGTGTGGCATGGATCTAAACGGACCCACCAAAAAGAGATATTAGCAGCCTAGAGACTTACAGCTTTAAAAATAACAAGTGCCTATCGGACAGTGTCCGACGATGCGATCCTTGTTTTATCTCGGAAAATCCCAGTAGATCTCCTAACAAGCGAAATGGCCGACTTGTACAAATATGCCGATCAACCATCACAAGAAGCCAAGAAAAGCGCAAGATCCAGAACCATTATTAAGTGGCAAAACCGATGGGATGAATCTAGAAAAGGGCGCTAGACATACAACCTAATACGGGATATAGCTCAGTGGAACGAACGGAAGCATGGTAAACTACCATCTTACACAGATATTGAGTGGGCATGGCGGTTTTAAGGAGTATTTATACACCCATAAAACAGAAGAGGATCCTTTCTGCCCAAACTGTCCTACCGAACTGAAAAATGCAGAACACGTCGCATGCAGGAAATTGCGCACGCAAAGCAGTGGCGAATGAATCGCCTTCCCCCCATGACGTAATGCCTAACAGCGGTCCCACGGGGTGTGGAGATATGAACAGCATTAGCCTGGTGTCATGGGGGGGCCACTTGAGGGCAGTGCGCTGCCAAAACGTCCTGTGAAAAAAAAGCTTGATTCACAAAGGCGCTTACTAACAAACATAAAACTTTTCATTAGAATCCAAAAACATTTTATTTCTATAGTCACTGCGGTTTTTAAAAGTATCATAACTTCGTTGGTTTTGGTACCAATACTTAAAAATTTTAAGTGCGGGTGTATTTTAGTACATTCTACAAAAATCTTTGAAAAATAAAGTTTCCAAAAATATGTGTTAGGGCCTTTGTGAACATTCTTATATACATACCTTAACATAAGCACATAAATAACACATAATTTCCAGATACTAATTTAATTTGAAAACACACCTTTTCTATGGGGGGGTTCAGCTTGACGTTTCGACAACTCTCCTACATTTGAAGATTGAAAAAAAGCACTTAAAATTTGAGCAACAAAAAAATTGTTTTTGGAACTGTAGAGCACATAAATAGCACATAATTATAAGCTAATCCAATATGAGATCCCCCCATTGGGGATATGACATCCCCCTCGCCCACGCCTCTGTTTTTCCTGGCGGTCAATAGGTTTTCTTGGAGCACATAAATAGCACATAATTCCCAGATACTCATTTAATTTAAAAACCCAACGTTTCTATGGGGAGGGTCCAGCTTGACGTTTCGGCAAATCTCCTACTTTTGAAGATTGAAAAAAAGCACTTAAAATTTGGGCAACAAAAAAATTGTTTTTGGAACTGTAGATCACATAAATATAAGCTAATCCAATATGAGATCCCCCCATTGGGGATATGACATCCCCCTCGCCCACGCCTCTGTTTTTCCTGGCGGTCAATAGGTTTTCTTGGAGCACATAAATAGCACATAATTCCCAGATACTCATTTAATTTAAAAACCCAACGTTTCTATGGGGAGGGTCCAGCTTGACGTTTCGGCAAATCTCCTACTTTTGAAGATTGAAAAAAAGCACTTAAAATTTGGGCAACAAAAAAATTGTTTTTGGAACTGTAGATCACATAAATATAAGCTAATCCAATATGAGATCCCCCCATTGGGGATATGACATCCCCCTCGCCCACGCCTCTGTTTTTCCTGGCGGTCAATAGGTTTTCTTGGAGCACATAAATAGCACATAATTCCCAGATACTCATTTAATTTAAAAACCCAACGTTTCTATGGGGAGGGTCCAGCTTGACGTTTCGGCAAATCTCCTACTTTTGAAGATTGAAAAAAAGCACTTAAAATTTGGGCAACAAAAAAATTATTTTTGGAACTGTAGAGCACATAATTATAAGCTAATCCAATATGAGATCCCCCCATTGGGGATATGACACCCCCTCGCCCAAGCCTCTGTTTTTCCTGGCGGTCAATAGGTTTTCTTGGAGCACATAAATAGCACATAATTCCCAGATACTCATTTAATTTAAAAACCGAACGTCCAGCTAGACCCCCACTTTTGAGGTTTTAAAAAAAGTACTTAAAATTTGAGCACAAAATTTTTAATTTTGGGAACAAATTAGCACATAAATAGCACATAATTCCCCTGGCCTTTCAAATTTGAAACCCGTCTTGGGGGGGGGGGGGAGGGTCCAGCTTGACGGACCTGAATGTTAATATTTTGCTCTGCTTACTTACTTCAGCAGCTTAGCGTTAAAACCAATACCATTAACATTTTTTTTGGTGTGGTGCTATAAGGCCATCGGCAATAATTGGGCAATAAAGCCATTATGGCTTTATTTCATTTTTTTCATTTATAGGAATTTTGAATTATTCAACTTTATGGCTTTATTTCTCATTTCTTACTCTTAAACGGGGGAGGGCGTGATGGGCCGCGGACGGCACAGCGCAGGGACGGGAGCACTGCGCGGCGCGCCTGGATGTGGCGCGCCGGAAAGGAGAGCAATCACAGACCCTGGATAGGTAATTATGCTACCGTTCATTTGAGGTACCACTGTTGTGGGTGCAAAACCACGTATGTGCAAAATTTTAAACTTAATTCAAAGAACAACCCTGGGCTACATTATGCCAAGTCCTTATGCGTAGTACACCATTCTGCGTAGGCGGCCTTGGGCCGCTCTTATATATAGGTAACCCTGGGCTACGCCATGCCAACTCCGGGTGGTTGGCTGAACCGTGGCATTTGTTTTCCTTGGGGATTTTAACCTTTCGTAAAAGGAAAAATTCCCTACTATTATTTTATAATTTACCAAATTATGGTTTCTCCTTTTACGAAATGTGCACTATTAGTGATTTTCTATAGTAAAACAATTTTGTTTACTTAGTTTTCGCGACAGCATTGACCAACGGTTATTGTAACGGGCCTACAAAGTAAATCGGCACAATCGGCGGGAGTGCCACAAAATCCCCGAAAAAAAAATCCCCAAACACAAAATCCCTAAGGAAAAAAAATCCCCAAAATCAGAATCCCCAAAATCAAAATCCCCAAACAAAATCTTTGTACTATGCAGAAGGAGTTGGCATTACATTAGTTTCGTACCGTGGCAACGTGTTGCAGGCAACCTCCCGGAGTTGGCATGGCGTAGCCCAGGGTTATATATAATAAGCGCGGCCGAATGCCGCCTACGCAGAGTAGTGTACTAAGCAGAAGGACTTGGCATAATGTATTCAGGGTTGTTTTTTGAATTAAATTTAAAATTTTGCACATACGCGGTTTTGCGCGAACAACAACAGTGGTACCTCAAATGAAAGGTAGCATGTCATTATGACTTTATTACCCAGTTGACAGAAATATGATTATGACCTTAGTGCTCAGTCGTAATAAAAAGAGTATGGCTCTATTTCTCAACGTACTGTGAAATAAAGCAATATGCCCCTATTTTTCCTCTTGATGGGAAATAAAGCCATATGGCTTTATTGTCGATGGCCTTATAGCACCCCACCTTTTTCTTTTTTTAACATTGTTATGTAAGTTTGCATTATGGTCCGTGTATTAACAGTAGAAGAACTCTATTTTAAAATTCGAACTGTCAACCAGAAAAACACTTTTATTGAAGAAATGACAGCGATCCGTCACTTCCATTAATAATTTGTAAATGAGCAGACCAAGTTTCAGATTAAAAAAATAAAAAAGGGGAGCTATTTTGTATTTATTGGATCTCTCTATTCTATAAGCGATTCCATTTAATTTGACGCCGGCTAGCTGATGCTAAAACGATTAGGAATATCTGTCGATATAATCGGAGCTCGAGAGATAATTGAAAGAATTCCTTCATGATCACGAAATAATCAGGCCAATTCTAAATATCTGGGGATATTTTCCCAGACATTGGGCAGTTGTATATCTTCTCTCACTTTTCTTTCTCCATCTTCCCCCATCAAAAACTTTTATTTGCTATCCATATCGTATGAAAATCTCACGGCCCACATTTCGACCGATATCTCAAACACAACTTCACATAAGAGCCTGAAAATTACTCGCTGTATGAAGATATTCGGCTACCCAGATCCGGTCCACGATTTAATCGATGTTCAAAACCCAGTTTTTCGCAGTTTTTCAACCCATAACTATCTCATGCACATGTTCCAAATTTCATCAAAATCGGCTGGACCGTCTTCGAGAGAAGACGCATACTGGGGTCACCCTCTATTCAAATTTTGGTCGATATCTCGGCAACGGACTCAAATATGGACGTGAAAACCACTAATTCTTAAAACTCTCATTAACACCTTTAATTTGATACCCATATCGTATAAACACCTCCTGTGGTCACCCCTGACCCACATTGTGGTCCAAATTTTGAGCAATATCTCGAACACCTTTTTTTAGCCTATGTCCGTCTCGTGCACACATAGAGTTCATGTTTCAAATTTAATTAAAATCGGTTGGGCCGTTCTCGTTTTTTGAGCTAAGAAAAAAAACGGCTTTCAAAATATATATTGGTATAGATAAGAGTTATGTCTGGTAGGGCTTTAATCATTCTAAACGAGATTTTATCTGCACAGGCGGCTGAATTGTTGTTTTTATTTTTAAAGCTAGTGCTTAGTCATCGAATGAAAAGGCTAGACCATTCTTTATGTCAAAAGGTTGATTGGTTGCTATTGTTGTCTGTGAGAGAGGAACTTGGTTTTTGAGCAGATTAAGAAAGTCATCATCATTTTTATGGTTCCATTGTGGAGAATTTTTTACAATGTTGTTGTTTATTTCTTCTATTTTTACATTGAAGTTATCTTTTTTTTCCTTTTTAAGTTGTTTTTTCCAATCTTTTTGTTTGATTAAAAGATCCTCAAAGTTGCATGGACTAGGGAATCTTTAAGCGTTTTTGGAAGCAGCAGTAAGAAGCCTGCACATTTTTGTTAAAAAGCGAAAACATGTGCCAGTTGTCTATGAGTTCTAGTCTTAATTGTTTAAAATAACACAAACATGTAAGTGCAAAGTGCATAGATTTCATTCATTTCATACTTACATTTGAAGTTTATATTTCAGATGATAATAAGTGAAAATAATCAAATAATTGGAATTAATTAAATAATTGAAAATAATCAAATTTAATTATTTAATTGTTTGATTAATTTTAATTCTTTGATTAATTTTAATTGCTTAATTCCTTCAATTACTTGATTGTTTTTAATCGAATGATTGTTTTTAATTAAAAATAATGGACAATTTTTTCAATTGAAGGGCGAGAGTGCAAAAGGGCCTAACTCACAATTTCAAAATTTTTCAAGGCGCGAGAAAAACGTTCGCATTTTTCGAATTTTCAGTGTATTGATCTGAAAGTGAAATCACTTTTAGATCTTGATAGCATTTCTTAGGGGTTCAAATTTCATGCGATTCGGTGCAGTAGTTTCGGAATTACGAGACTTCGAATTTCTCATGGGCCTAACCCAAGGGGTGCCGAGAGTGCAAAAGGGCCTAACCCGAAGGTGCCTTTCACTTTGCCGGCGTCAGCTATTGTTCATTTCCTGTTTTTATTTAATTATTATTGCACACTCACATCAACAGTCGGAGACTGTTTCGCACTGATGTTTTTCCCCTTGGCTGTCGTATACGCGTGACCCTGGCATCGCGATTCGCGACGAGAGTCTCGTTGTCTTGGCATTTCTCCGCTAGTTTTCAATCTAGAGAAATGAAATAAAGTGGAAAATGATTAGTGGGGATTACTCCACAGCGCCTTGATTGCGGTTTTTTGAAATTTTGATTAAAAATTGCCAATACAAAACGATTTACATAAACGTCAACATACCGATCGCACTTTGAACTGTCACAACATAACCTAGGAAAACACAATCAAAAAACACTGTCGTAGGATAATTACTTGAAGCTTCTCATTAACGCTAAACACCCTAGATGTCGTCGCAGACTTATGGTTTTTGTTTAAACTTGAGCGATATGAACAAAAACACGGTTTCCCCATAAGGCGCAATGAGGGCTTAGGCCCTTTTGCACTCTCGCTACCCCGCGGGTTAGGACCTCGGCCAACTTTGAAAATTCATAACAAATTCAAAAAAAATTTTAGAATTTTTTGGTCAACGCCTACGTGACAAGACGTGTTTTGGCAAACTGAAAAAGTTAAAAACTCAATTTCGAAAAAAGTGTGGGTTAGGCCCTTTTGGACTCTCGCCCTTCAATTATTTTTGATTATTTTTTCAATGGCCTTTAATCATGGTTATTTTTTGATTATTTTATTAAATTATTAATTAATACTCTCTAATTAATAATCACAAAATGAATTAATCATTAAAATTAAAAGGGCCAAAGATATTAATCATTATTAATGTTAATGTAAATTTAACAGGTCTGGTTCTAACACCCTATCAAGTACTGACAAATTACACTGGTTTACAGCCAAAATGCACCAGAGACGCCATAGTGAAATTCCTATGTAAAATCACCTCCTAATTCCGAAAATCAAGGTTATTTTTACTTGAATGGTACCGTTTTTGAGGTATTTACGATTTACCGTTATTTCAAAAAAACAAAAAAGATGGCTCCACTTAATCGTCTATATCTCAAGAACAAATTGATCTATTCGAAAACGGTTTGAAAAATTTGAAAGCTTATAAAATTTACTATAATCAAGGTCCTGCAGATTCAAACATAATGAACAATCATTACGGATTTTTTAAATTTTTTTTTGTAAAAATATAAAAAAAATTGTACTTTGCGAGGAAGCATCTCGAAAACTGTTTGTTTTTTTGCAGATATTTTTCCCCCCTCTAAGCTCTGTTTTATTACAAAAAAAACAAGCTATCAGTGAACAAAATCGATGAACTAATACAAAATTTATAAGCATTCAAGTAAATATATCCATTTAATGCTTAAGTACCCTACTGGTACATATGTGTTAGTATTCGTATATCAGTTATTTAACAGGTAGATTTTCGAAAAGTTATTAGATACAAAAAGCTGTTAGTGTCGTTTTCTCAAACCTAGGTAGGTAGATTTTAAACAAAAGCATATTTTTGAGGCAGGTAGTGTTTTCTTTGTAGAACTAGGGAACCTTTTTGGCTTGAATTTTTACTGGATCTAAGTATAAATAAGAGTACATGCGCCTTGTTCCTTCATAATATCTGCAAGGCTCGCCGGATACTGTTCAGTTTATAATTGCAGTTTATAACCCGTCATTTACTTAAAAATAAAAAATGAATAAAAGGGCGCGAGAGTTTGAGTGTACAAATGATCCAGATATGTTCTGTTTCATCTGCGGTCAATTTATTGTTAAAAGTATGAGACGTGTGTTTTCAAATCCTTTGAAAGTTACATACTATAAGTGTTTTGGAATTGAGCCTAAAAACCATGGACACCGAACACTGTGTGCACCACATGCCGATTCGAATTGATTTCTTCGGAAACCGGAACAAAAAGGTACGTTGTAAAAATTAGGAATTTGTTCCCTTTTAATGCATAGCTGACTAATTTCTGAAACTATCTATTTAGGCGATGTGTGAAATTTATTACACCAATGAAGTGGAGGGAACCAACTTGCCATTCAACGGACTGCTATATTTGTACTACAAAAGTACTTGGGGTTGGAAAGTCCAGAAAAGCAACCTATGCGAGCGTATCTACAGTGCCATTACCAGAACTAATTTCAACAGAAGCGACATTGCCAGAATCAAATTTAACTTTAGTTCTGGCTCCAGTTTCATTGTCAACAGTAGTATCTGATTACGCGGCATCATGTTGTACTGAATTTCAAACGGAAAACGAAAGAAATTCTTTGTCACAAGCACAACTCAATGATTGGATAAGGGATTTGGAATTGTCAAAGGAAAAGGCCGAACTACACGCCTCTCGAATGCAACAATTTAAATTTGTTTCATCCGATGTTAAGGTAACATAGTATAGAACTCGTCACGAAGAATTTTCCAAGTACTATACGAAGGAGGGCAGTGTTTGTTACTGCAAAGACATTGCTGGTCTATTCAAACAATTTGGTGAACCATATGATTCAAAAGAGTGGCGATTGTTCGCAATAAATTAAGTTTAAAGGCCGTATTATTGCATATTGGCAACCAAAAGCCATCTATCCCGATCGCGCATGCAGTAAATACGAAGGAAACATATGAGATAATGCAAAAATTGCTCAAGTTAATCAAATACGAAGAACATGATTGGAAAATATGTGCCGATCTTAAAGTCGTTGGAATGCTATGTGGTCTACAAAGTGGATACACAAAATACTGTTGCTTTCTATGCAAATGGGATAGCCGAGCTCGTCAAGACCACTACATCATAAAGGATTGGCCAGAACGAATCGAGTTTCAAGTTGGGGTAGATAACATAAAATACTCTCCACTTATAAAGAAGGAAAAAATAATTCTACCTCCGCTCCACATCAAGCTCGGCCTTATCAAAAACTTTGTGAAAGCTTTGGACAAAGAAGGCGAAGCTTTTCATCATTTGAAGACAATCTTCCCAGAGATTTCAGAAGCAAAAATAAAGGAAGGCATTTTTGTGGGACCGCAAATATGGAAAATGATGACCAATAACCATTTCAAAGAACTATTGTCACCAGTGGAGGCAGCAGCGTGGGATTCTTTTGAAAAGGTCGTTACTTCTTTTTTAGGCAAACACAAAAGTCCTAACTACGAGATGATAGTGAACGACTTAATCAAAAACTATGCGGAAATGGGTAAATAAAAAAACATATTATAATAAATTATATATTATATAAATTTACATGAGAATATATAGCCATAAATCTGAATTCATCGTCCAGTTCCGAACAAACAAGAACGGGAAAAATATAAACAAAAAATTTGTTCTGAATTGAAAGATAAATCCAGCCTAAGAAAATTATATACTAATGTGTCACTTATGTATTTATCTAATTTACTTTATTTTCTTTCAGGAGTAAATATGTCTTTAAAAATTCATTTCTTACACTCCCACTTAAATTTTTTCCCGCAAAATCTTGGTGACGAAAGTGACGAGCATGGCGAACGGTTTCACCAGCAAATGAAAGTGATTGAAAGTCGGTATCAAGGATTCTGGGATGTCGCTATGATGGGCGACTACTGTTGGTTTCTCATAAGAGAAACCGATCCTAATCTAAATAAGCGTCAAAACAAGACACATAACTTTTTCAATTATAAAATAAGATCATAGAGTTAAGACAGAACCATTTGTACATATGCTATTATTTGTAGGGTACTTAAGTATTAAATGGATACATTTACTTGAATGCTTATAACTTTTGTATTAGTTCATCGATTTTGTTCACTGATAGCTTGTTTTTTTTGTAATAAAACAGAGGGGGGAAAAAATATCTGCAAAAAACAAAAAGTTTTCGAGATGCTTCCTCGCAAAGTACAAACTTTTTTATATTTTTACAAATAAAATTTTAAAAATCCGTAATGATTGTTCACTATGTTTGAATCTGCAGGACCTAGCAAAAAGTGTTGTATGTACTGATTATAGTAAATTTTATAAGCTTTCAAATTTTTCAAACCGTTTTCGAATAGATCAATTTGTTCTTGAGATATACACGATTAAGTGGAGCCATCTTTTTTGTTTTTTGAAATAACGGTAAATCGTAAATGTCTCAAAAACGGTACCATTCAAGTAAAAATAACTTTGATTTTCGGAATTAGGAGGTGATTTTACATAGGAATTTCACTATGGCGTCTCTGGTGCAGAAAAAAAGTTGGAATTTGTGATCCAGTGTTATTGGTGTGTCTAGGGCAGTGGTGGGCGTTTTTTGTTTTTTTATTATGAATTATTTAGAATTGCTCTTTCATTCATTTTAAATCGCGAATAATTTACTGTGGCATAAAACAATCAACAAAGCGACCACTGTGCCGCAAGTGCTTTTTCGCTCTCATCCGAAGAGTGTAAGAATATATGTAAAGAGCGTAATAGCCGCACGGGTTAGGTTTGCCGACCAATGGTCTAGGGTCAATTAGCTGGTCGGTTACGATTTCTCGTGAAGGATGTATGACATGGTGGCTTAAGGTTGACGCATCTGCCGGAAGTACTTGTGACACTATGCTTCTTATGGCTTATGCCAATAGCATTATTAGCCAGAGGTGCAGAGGCATTTGCCTCTAACTAAATTGTCTGGCATTTTAAGAAATTTGTTGTATTTTATTTAGCGACTAACTAACAAGCTAACTATTCCATTCAAGTTTGCACTTTCTCTGGAGAGTCCCGTTTGAGGTGAATTGCAGAGTTGTTACTTTTTATTTACGAGTATTCTAGTTTTATTTATTTTATTGGGTGTACAGGCCCACTGTTATTTGGAAACAAAGAACTTTTCTTGGGCACTTAAAAATCTAAAAAAAAATATTATTTCACAATAATTTTCGAACCAGATCTTTAATTTCATCCGAAAATGTGTTTTTACAATGTTGTTTTCGAAACACAATATATAATGCCATTTCATGTTCATGAAAAGTTGCCATCGTTGTTGTAACAGAGAAACGTAATCAAGTTCTTCTAACGGAAGTCCAAGGAATATTGCATTGTTGGATGAGAGTTATAATCAGGGATGCAAACCGCTCCGAAAATCTCTGCGCTTCGGTTCAGTGGTTCGAACCACTTCCCGAAAATCTGGGTGGTCCGGTTATGACAGTATATCAACCCAGCCAAAAATTAAAAAGAAAAAAATGAAAAAAAGGCTATTAAAATAAAAATTGTAAGGAAAGAGATTTATAAAACTTTGTTAACTTTTATAAATATGGTGATAAATGTATAAAAATGAAACGCTTTGTTATTGTCATTTATAGATAATATTTATTAATATATCGCCAAAAAGTTGTAATAGCAATACAATATTGAAAACTATTATGTAATCATACATATTATAACTGAGATTAAATTCATTTAAATTTATCGAAAATTTACATTGTTTAAATAGAAAAAAAAAATTCTTTTTTTGTTTTCGTCACACGTAATGTTCAATTGATGAAATGAAATGAATAAAAATTATAGAATGTAAACTGCAAAACCCTCAGCTTATTTAGTATTTAAGTTTATCAAAAGCATGTATTCTAACAAGTCTTCGTCTAAATTTGCCCTCAAGTGATAAAATAAATTTTAAAGTGGAAAATTCTCTTTCGACTGACACTTGTGTGGCAGGAGCTACCAGAACAATTCCAGCAATTTTTCTTAATTCTTGCTAAAATTTGTTTGCCAGAATTTCAAAACGTCTGAATGTGGAGAAAGGCATTTTATATTATCGAAACAATTAATGACGTCCACTAAATTTCCTATCTGGTGAACCTTCAGTTTTATTTAATTTTTCCCGAATGTATTCAAGCTCATCGATCTGACGTATGTATGTAAAATCGGTGTATCTTACTCCTGTAAAATTTTAGTTATTTGAATAGTACTGGGGATCGCGAAGTCAGTGTTGGATCTGCCATTTGTAAATACATACATTTCAGTATTCTTAAATAAAAAGCGTAACCTTGTGTCCTTTTTTAGTTTCAGCGTTCGTTTTATTTATTTTAAGCTTCTCGAGCTGTTGTAGAACAACTAAGACGCAAAACCCGGGTTGCAAATATCGAAGAAATTCCCATCTCCAGTATAACTATATATACTTTGTATGTACATATCTGATTAAGAGTATTAAAATGGCGTACAACTGAAATCTCTAAACAAAAGCAAATTTAATAAATAATTATTCAGTACCCTGCCGATATGTAAACAACACAAGTAAATAATGGTACCGTTGGTTATTTTATTGAACGCGAAAAGTTATCTGCACAGAAATACTGTGGATCGCTTAGCCGGCGCTGGAAAATAAGATTAATCAATTGTTTTAAATTTCTTTTCACATTAGTGTCTTTTTTTATCGCACATACATATCGCACTTGTTACGTTAAAGTGTAACAACTCAAAATTTCCAAATTGTAGTTTTTTGCAAGAAAATAATGTGCAGTGGTCAGCTCTACCCGCTGTAAAAATCGTTTAGTGATTTGTCTAGTCTTTCGTTAAAAAAAACCGTTATGACTCTCTCTTTGTTTTCAGAATGACTTCTTTCGACTCCACTAAAGAGTTACATTTTTAGTTGTCTCCAAGTGTTTTATCAAATTGGTTCGTTAGTGTATCACATAAAGTGTAACATTTTGAATTGTGCCTATTTACAACAAATCATATTTATCAATTCCAGTGAGAATTTTCAGTTAAACAGAGACACTCAAAATAATACCACTATATATATAAAAAAATGTCAGGAAAAGAGTAATAACTAAAAAAAATTGTTATTTTCGTGCAAATACTAAACAAATAAAAATGAAACAACGGTTATATTATTTTTAATGATGTTTTCGTGCAATTATATTGTTTGATCTTTATAATATATTTATTATTAATATTTACGGCAACAGTTTTTCGTCTCTACTGAAAATGTTCAAATTTTAAGTTGTTACAGTTTAACGTAACAAGTGCGATACATTTAATGAAATATATATATTTTTAATTTGGGAGTTGGAGCTATTCTGCATCTAAGCCGATTTTTCATACATTAGTTTGCACGCATCTTATGGATAAAACATTATCTTTTTCTTCCCACTAGGTAGTCAAACCTTGAATAATTTGGGAGTTGGAGCTATTCTGCATCTAAGCCGATTTTTCATACATTAGTTTGCACGCATCTTATGGATAAAACATAATCTTTTTCTTCCCACTAGGTAGTCAAACCTTGAATAATTAAAGTTTCCGCTTGCTGGCAACGGCTTTCAGTTTTGCATGTTTTGTTTTGTTTATGACAAAACAGTGATTGCAATTTTTAGGAAAATTTATGTTTTAGGAATGAAATTTTGAACCGAACCGAAACATAGCGGTTTGTGGTTCGTCTCATACATCTCAAAACAAAAAAAAAAAAAAAAAAAATGGTTCGGTTCGTGGTTCGGTTCATAGACTGAAAAACCGCTGTGGTTCGGTTCAAAACCGGTTATAATAGTGTTGCGCAGGAAAGATTTGTTTAGTATGTGAGGATTGACACCTTATTCTACTAAAAGTTAGTTGCCTAAAAACCGCATTCCAAATTTTGCTAAATTTCTTGTTATTTTCACCAATTTTGGGTTCATATGAAATGTATAGCTCATGAGTTGACATTGACACATGTTTCTATATAGTCTTTGTTAAAATAATTTTATTATGGAAATCATTTGTGCAAATCTCTCTTGCCGGCTTGTCCAACGGTTTTTTACTGTAAGTAATTTCGCCTTGTCCAATAGGAAAAATCACAGACATTTTTGCAATGTGAACATTTTATTTGAGATATAATGAGTATAATTATATATGTTCAAATAAATTCAACAATTTTTTTATTAAGTACTTACATTTATTATTGTTCTCTGTTTCAAGGTACTGGAAAAACTGCTACATTCTCCATTGCTATATTGCAACAAATTGATACGTCCATACGGGATTGCCAAGCGTTAATATTAGCTCCAACTAGAGAGTTAGCAACTCAAATCCAGCGTGTCGTTATGGCACTTGGTGAATACATGAAGGTTCATTCACATGCTTGCATCGGTGGGACGAATGTGCGTGAGGATGCTCGGAATTTGGAGTCTGGATGTCATGTTGTTGTTGGCACGCCAGGTCGTGTTTACGACATGATTAACAGGAAAGTGCTTCGGACTCATAACATTAAGCTATTCGTGTTGGATGAAGCTGATGAGATGTTGTCCCGCGGTTTCAAAGATCAAATCCAAGATGTTTTCAAAATGCTTCCGCCTGACGTACAGGTTATTTTGTTATCTGCCACAATGCCTCCCGATGTTCTGGAAGTAAGTCGTTGCTTTATGCGTGATCCGGTGAGCATTTTAGTGAAGAAAGAAGAGCTTACTTTGGAAGGTATAAAGCAATTTTATGTCAATGTGAAGCAAGAAAATTGGAAGCTCGGTACTCTGTGCGATTTGTATGATACGCTTTCAATTACCCAGTCTGTAATATTTTGTAATACAAGGCGTAAGGTAAGGAGTAACGATGTTTCATAAATTTAAATACATAGTTTAAGATATACATACATAGTATATGTAGTTTTACACGTCAACAAACTTAGACTTCTTTATCATTACATTGGAGGTTCATCAGTTTGTAATAAACTCCCTTTTTATCATATTTTATAAGCATTTCATTTCTTGCCAAATATGTATTTAACAACAACATAGTCAATATGGGAGGGAGGATGACTACTCCGTTACTGCACAACTAGGGCTCTTGTTCAGAATCGATTATCTGGCTAATCGACTATTCGAATAGTCGAAAGCAACTTTTGTTTTGGTTGAAAATCGAATAACAAGTAATCGACTTCATCATACAGCGCAATCGGTTAGCTGTCATTAATCGATTACTGATAGTTTTTTTTAATAAAATTTTTTAGTATTTTTTTTTGTATTTTTGTTAGTATTTGAATGGGTGAGAACGATTTGTTATTACCGTTGGAACCTTCGAGGTCTTTTAACACCCTCTTCGGCCACGAAATAGAAAGTCGGTAATGAGAGGTGAGTTTCTGTGACCAAAAACTGTTGTGTTACACAAATTCCATTGATCGTGAAAAAATAACTAATCAAATATTCGATTCTGTCAAGTAGTCGAATGCAAACAGCTAATCGATTATGGACGAATAATCGATTATGGACGAAAAATCGATTAGTCGGAAAGAAGCGATTAGTCGATTAGTGGTAATCGATTATTTTGATAAACGACTTTTGCTAATCGATTAGCCGACTAATCGATTAGTCGATTTTCAAGAGCTCTATGCACAACCCAGGGGCAAGAAAATGCTTGTTATAAAATTGACTCCACAGACCATCCTCGGGCTCCTGTGGTTAGAATATGCCCTCTCTGAACTTGGAAATACCACTTTTACGTAGCAATAAACAAACTATTGGGTAATTTGCGTGAATTATCCGTTATCGTTTGCGAACTTAGCGGGGCCAATAAAAAAACTAGTATTGAAATCAGTTAGAGAAATAATTCCTTAACTGGAATTTGCGTTATTGAGTGGCATATTTCAAAATTAAAAAAAGTTCCTTTTAAGCTAGCCCAAGGCAAATTCATTCTTATGGTAATGTCAAGTGAACAGCTGACTTCCTCTTCTTCACGTTCTTAACTCGCCGTGTAATGTAGAATGTCATAAAAAGAAAGATTTGACTGTTGACTTTGAATATTGTATTTGGTATTTATTTTCAAAAAAACCATCGCAACTTACCAAAATTGTACGACGATGATGGTTTTAACTAAATTTTAGGCACGCATGGGTTGTCCAAACACGTATTTATTGTTCCAGACACCATTAGTTCAATTTAATTTTTATAAAATATAAAAAAACAATCGATGGTTGTCATTTCAAATTTTTATCACTATGACATTTTACATTACAAAAACTTGATGCGAATATAGGCGAATATTGCCGAATTCGCTCTGCCATTACCATAAGAATTAATTTGCCTTGAGCTAGCCCAATCACCCAACAAATTTTCAGCACAATCAAAAAACAAAAACGTATTAAATATCACTATATTTAATGCTAATTTAAAACGCTTTCGTTTGATTTATTGCATTTGTTTTTAAAAAATATCGTGGCTTGGGCTACCTAAAATTTAAGCTAGGCCAACCACCACATGTGTTTTTTGTTTCTCCCTATTCCATTATCCTGAACACAAAATCTACAAGTATTTGCTCGCATCTCGCGAATAGCCCAAGGCCTATTCTAAAACATGTTCGAAAAAGCGGAAAGTGGTTTGGCGAGGAAAGTAGGTATCATAAATGAAAATAAAAGGGAGAATATGAGTGAAGTTTTTTAACAAGACAACTTTAAGTGAGCATTCCCACGACAGACGGTTCTACGTACCGGAATGACTCGGGGTTTCCCCGACCAAGGGCTGTTATTTCGCTACCCCCCTGCCTAAACCGTCAGTCGTCCTGTGGCCGTCGTCGATCAAGTATCGCTCCGCCACATATGTCTGACTCTGTCACATCAGTCTCCACGACTAGCATTAAAAATGCAAAGTAGCAAGTAGACCTTCCGAGCGGCCGCTCACGGAATGCGCAGATGGGGCAGGAGTTGAATGTCCACGTAGATGGTGTTCCACTACCTACAGTCAACCACCGCAAAATTTTGGGGGTTACATTCGACAATAGCCTCACCTTCGCTAATCATGCCACCGCAATAGCTTTAAAGGTACAAAGCTGCAACAAGATCCTCAAGTCACTGGCCGGCAGTACTTGGGGCAAAGACAAAGAAACGTTGCTGGTCACCTATAAGGCTATTGGCCGACCGGTTATTGATCATGCTGCGCCCATATGGTCGCCTAACCTTCACGACACCAACTGGAGGAAACTGGAGGTCTGCCAAAACACCGCAATCAGACCCGCGGCGGGCTGTTTGCTTATGTCTCCTGAGTCTCACCTTCACCAGGAGGCTCAAATGCTCAACGTTCGCGAGCATGCGGAACTTTTAAGTAGGCAGTTCCTTCTGAACTGTCACAGACCCAGTCATCCAAATCGACAGCTATTGGATGAAACTCCGCCCCCCAGAGACATAAGGAAACATCTCCGATGATGAGATCCGGCATCACATCTCGTTGCCGTTTGATCTACGGGACCATAGACGGGCCCTAAAAGACCTCCACACTGAGTCGGTGGACAGATCCCTCAGATCCCGGCCTGTGAACCCCGTTATTGGTGCCCAACCACCCGTTCTTGCTGAGGAAGAACGTGTCCATCCGAGGGAGACTAGAGTCATGCTGGCTCAACTTCGGTCTGGATATTGCAATAGGCTGAACTCCTATTTGTCCAGACTGAACCCTACCATACCAAGCACATGCCCTGCATGCGGTATGGCCCCCCACGACACGCAACATCTCTTTTCGTGTTCTTCGGAACATACTCTTCTAACTGCGCTATCACTTTGGTCCAACCCTGTTGAAACAGCGCGTTTCCTTGGACTTCCGTTAGAAGAGCCCGATGACAACTAGGAGTGTACTGGCCTTTTGGGCAGGGCGAAGTACTGCTAACAAAAAAAACAACAGCGGGCGCTCACGCCCCCACGCGTCAACATCTCACACAGCAGCTCACAGCTACTCCCTACGTAGCACTTCCCAAGTGGATTTGACCAATGCTGAGCGTCCACCATAGTCGGCGCTGGCCTAATAAACTGCGATGAATGGCGACCGATGCTGACGCTTGCTTCAGACCACCTACCTATAGTGCTCTCTATCGATCGCCCCACCGACTTTGTCACCGCTGAGAAACGCACATACACTAACTTCAATAAAGCCGACTGGGAGGGTTTTCTCAACACCACAGAGAGCGCCTTCGCTGCTCTTCCTACCCCGTCTGACGTACGAGAAGGGGAGAAGGCGTTTCGTATGGCCCTGGTTTCAGCCTCCCATCAACACATTCCGTCAGGTAGAATAAAGGAAGTGCGTCCATTCTTCCCCGCAGAGGCAGCGGCCCTGGCAAATGAACGTGACCATATTAGACGCCTTGACCCTACGGATCCTCAAATAAGGGATCTTAATGCGGAAATCAGACGCTTAGTAGATCAACACAAACGCGCTAAGTGGGAGGAGCACCTAAGGTCTTGCAACCTCTCGGCTGGAGTTGGCAAATTATGGTCGACGGTGAAATCTTTGTCCAACCCGACTAAACCTAACGACAAAATATCCATCGCCTTCGGTGATAAGGTTCAGTCGAAGCCAAAAAGATGCGCGAGCGCCTTCTGCCGACAATTTGTAAAGCATCCTCCGTTGAACAAAGAGATTCGCCGTGCCACCAGGGAAGCGCACAAACACAAAAACAGCGATGCGCCCATTGCCATCTCCACAACAGAAGTTCATGAGGCAATTCGGAGATCTAAGAATACCAAATATATCGGCTCCGATGGCATTTCCATGCTGATGCTGAAACACCTCGGCGACGAAGGCATAAGATACCTTACACAAATTTTCAACCTTTCCCCTTCCACCTTTGTTATTCCTGAAAGATGGAGACAAGCAAAGGTGGTCCCACTACTAAAGCCTGGCAAGCCAGCTGCCGTAGGGGAGTCATATCGCCCGATATCTCTCCTCTCGCCAGTAGTGAAGGTGTTGGAATCTATCTTGTTGCCGTACTTCACCGCAAACCTGCGGCTCGCTTAACATCAGCATGGATTTCGCAAAAATCACAGCACTACCACAGCGCTGAACGATATAACCACTCAGATAGGGGACGGATTAAACCAAAAGCGTCCAAACCACAGGACAGTGCTACTTGCGCTTGACCTGGCCAAAGCTTTTGACACGGTCAACCATGCGCAACTAATGAATGACCTTGAAGACTCGTCCCTTCCTCCCTGTTTTAAACGTTGGACTGCCAACTACCTGAGTGGTCGTCGGTTGAGTTTAGAGGCGCAAGATCAAAACCCAGAATAGTTAAACAAGGGGTGCCACAGGGTGGTGTCCTATCCCCGTTTCTGTTTAACTATTATTGATCCTAAGGTGCACCGGCAGGCCCTCACCCTCATCCACACGAATTCGGTAAATTCCTATGTTGGCTCTCTCCCGGTGAACGCCGTTCTTCAGGCAACAACACCACCCGTTGCCGAAGAGGAGCGCCTAGGGAGACTAGGGTGATGCTGGCTCAACTCCGGGCTGGATATTGTAATAGGTTAAACTCTTACCTATCCAGACTGAACCCCGACTTGCCTAATGTTTGTCCGGCATGCGGCTTGTCCCCCCATACTACTAACCATCTCTTTGTCTGCTCATCCGAGCCTACTCTTCTAACACCCATATCCCTCTGGTCCTCCCCTGTTGAAGCCGCTAGGTTTCTAGGACTTCCGTTAGAAGAGTTCGATGACAATATTGGGTAAGGTTGATACTGACTACCTAGGCAGGGCAACGTAGTGTTAAAACAACAACAATGGCGACCGATGCTGAGGGTTTTCCCACCACCACAGAGACCGCCTTCGCTGCTCTTCCCACCCCGTCTGACGTACGAGAAGGGAAAAAGGCGTTTCGTATGGCCCTTATTTCAGCCTCCCATCAACACATTCCGTCAGGTAGAATAAAGGAAGTGCGTCCATTATTTCCCGCAGAGGCAGCGACACTGGCAAACGAACGTGACCATATTAGACGCCTTGACCCTACGGATCCTCAAATAAAGGACTTAATGCGGAAATCAGACGCTTAGTAGATACACACAAACGCGCTAAGTGGGAAGAGCACCTAAGGTCTTGCAACCTCGGCTGGAGTTGGCAAATTATGGTCGACGGTGAAATCTTTGTCCAACCCGACTAAACCTAACGACAAAATATCCATCGCCTTCGGTGATAAGGTTCAGTCGAAGCCAAAAAGATGCGCGAGCGCCTTCTGCCGACAATTTGTAATGCATCCTCCGTTGAACAAAGAGCGCATAAACACAAAAACAGCGATGCGCCCATTGCCACCTCCACAACAGAAGTTCATGAGGCAATTCGGAGATCTAAGAACACCAAATATATCGGCCCCGATGGCATTTCCAAGCTGATGCTGAAACACCTCGGCGACGAAGGCATAAGATACCTTACAAACATTTTCAACCTTTCCCTGTCCACCTTTGTTATTCCTGAAAGATGGAGACAGGCAAAGGTGGTCCCACTACTAAAGCCAGCTGCCGTAGGGGAGTCATATCGCCCGATATCTCTCCTCTCGCCAGTAGTGAAGGTGTTGGAATCTATCTTGTTGCCGTATTTCACCGCAAACCTGCGGCTCGCCGAACATCAGCATGGATTTCGCAAAAATCACAGCACCACCACCGCGCTGAACGCCATAACCACTCAGATATGGGAAGGATTAAACCAAAAGCGTCCAAGCAACAGGACAGTGCTAGTTGCGCTTGACCAGGCCACCCTATTCACGACGTGGACAACGCAAGTGAACATGGAATTAGACGTTGTTGTTGTTGTTTTTAACAACAAAATCACTCCCGGAAGGTTTTGGGGAGTGTTTTCGAAATAACAGTCCTTGGCCGGATATGAATCCGGTACGCTCCGGTACTCCCTTGCGGTACTGCCCGACTGTCTTGGGAGCGATTTGGTATGACCAGTGCAACCTTCTAGGTCATGTCATCTCCTTCCGAAAGGAAAGAGAAGATGGGTAATGAGAGGTGGGAGGCATCATATCCGTAGATCAACCATCGAGTTGCACATCATTACCTTTGTGCATATTGGTCGCCTCTTACGACCGGCTTTATTGAAGTTGGTGAATGTGCGATTCTCAGCGGTGACAAAGTCGGTGGGGCGATCGCTAGAGAGCACTATGGGTAGGTGGTCTGAAGCAAGCGCCAGCATCGGTCGCCATTCAACGCAGTTTATTAGGCCTGTTCCTCTCGACAAGTGTGCCGTCACTTCACTTGCTCCGACCTTGGCGCTTATGATAAATAAATAAAGACATTAAAATTATTAAAATTAATTCTAAACTTATGAGTCATTATAAAAACTAGTTAGCTCTTTTTTGAAGCGCAGCGCATTACTTATCAGCCTTAGTATAGAGGGAAGTGCGTTCCAAAGACGTATCGAAGTAATAAAGAACTGGCGATCAGGCGTTATCATACGATATCTGAAGTGCGTTAGGAGTACGGATCTTGATGATTGAAGGAAAGTTAGCCTTCGATATAAATACCATGGTTTCTTCGTATATATTAATTTGTGTATGGCCACAAGCGTTTTAACTTTTAAAAGATTATCAAAAGAAATGCCAAGCAACTGTTCCTCGTGAGAAGAGATGTGGTCAAGTCTACCTAGCCCGTAAACATATCTGGCAATGTTGTTGTACACAACATTAAGTTTCTTTTTGCATACATAGTCACAGTTAGAGTGTGCGGAGCATCCCATACACTTTTCCTACCTTGCTAAAAATATGGCATTTCCAAGTCAATGTTTTGTTAAAAACTATACCTAAATTTTTGGCAGTGTCAACGTATTCTATAATAGTATTGTCCAAGGTTAAATTATCCAAGCTAGTTTTTACGAACGACTTTCTATTAATAACTATACATTTCGACTTCTTAGGGTTAAGACATAAAACAAAAATACAATTGGACGTCATCAGCATAAATATGAACTTAAGAATACTTAAGGACATCAGGCAAGTCATTTACGTACAAAACAAACAACAGGGGACCAAGGATTGAGCCTTGTGGGACACCTCGCAAAACACTTAGGAAGTCAGACTTAATACTACCCACGCTTACTGCCTGAGTTCGGTCGGCAAGGTAGGATCGGATGAGGGCTGACGCATGACTAGAGAAGTTAAACAGATTTTCAAGTTTCAGACAGAGAAGAGTATGGTCGACCGAGTCAAAGGCCTTAGAGTGGTCGAGAAGGGTTAAAAAAGCAGTATTATTCTGGTCAATTTGTTCTCGAATATCTTCTATCACAGACAGAAGCGCCGTTGTACAGCTTCGGTTCGACCTGAACCCAGACTGGCAATCTGTCAGAAGGTTGTTTTCGTGCACATACGAGGTGATCTGTCCATGCAAAATACGTTCGACTACCTTCGATAAGAATGGCAAAATCGCTATAGGCCTATACTCTTTGTTTTGCTTAAGGCTGGTTTTCATTAGGTCAAAATGACTGACCACAAAAACTGACTTAACTGACACCATGGCGATTTGGTGTCAAATGTGTTTTCATTACGACTTAAAAACTGACATGAAGTCGATAAAGCAGAGCGTGTTAAAGACTGACGTCAAATTGTGGTGTCAGGCGATTGACATCCCGTTTTCACTACAATTGCCCAGTCAGTTGTTTGACAAGCTACTTCACTATCAATTGTAGGGTAGCGAGTTCCCACCCCAACTTTTGTTAAATGTTTTTTAACTTTTTATTAACTTTTATTTGTTCTTTAATTGCAAGTATTATTTTTTTTTACATATTTTCACTTTTTTGTTTTGTCCCCGATACAAAAACATACAAATTTGAGATATGAATATAACGTAGCCGACCACAAAATGGTAATATTACAGAATTAAAAAAAGAAACAATAATATAAAATGGAAAAAATATAAAAAATAATATAAAAAAGGAAAAAAAAAAATGTTGACAAAATTTGGGGTGCGAACCCGACTCCACAAACGAATTGAGTCAAATGACATGTTGGCAAATCTATTTTGAGTGTCAATCCTTGCAAACTGCGCTGTCATACTGGAATTTGACAGTTTTCACATGCATGTCATTTTATATGACAATGAGTCGTCAAAACTGACTGCAAACGAGTTTTCATTAGTATGCCACCATTTGATGTCATATTTTGACCTAATGAAAACCAGCCTTTAGGAATAAGAATGACCTGAGCAGCTTTCCAACACTTAGGAAACATACAAGTAGTCAGAAACGACTTTACTAAATGTGTAACGAAGGGATGGATTTTTGGGAGAATTACTTTTAAAAATTTTGCACATATACCATCAACCCTTATAGCATTTGACTTCACGGAAAGAATGGCTTGCACAACATCACAATCATCAACACAGAGAAACTCAAAAGGACGAGCATCAACATTGGCACGAACACAATAGTTGTCAACACAAATATTATCAGACAAAAATGGAAGACTTACAAAATTGTTGTTTATTTCGTTTATATCTACGTCGACGAGGCTAGAGAGGACACCTTTGGGTTTACCAATCCCGATTTCCTTAATCACGTTATTATAAGCTCATTTATTAGCCAAAGAGACGGCAGTACACCAGTGTACTCTTTACCTTCCATTTGACTAGGCCCACAGCTTGGGAAATGTGTTCCTACAGGAAGATCCACGGTTTCCGCCGAGCTGCATGTCCATGAACCGTCGTCTTTCCGTAAAAACGACGGGCAAGCTTTTTCCTTTGAGAGAATTTTTCCAAGTCTCGAAGATTCCTTTGTGGATTCAATGGACGTGCAAAAGTCCTTCCAGGATCCTTCTTTTGCCTTCCGAATCGCTTTTTTATAGCATCTTAGACTATTCTTGTATGGCAGCCAGTTGCCAGTAGAACGGCTCAGATTGAATAGTCTCCTAGACTCTCTCTTGAGTTCGAAAAGGTCTGAATTCCACCAGGGAGGATATACTTTTTCGCTAAAACTAGTTGGACAAGCTACCCTTAGAGCTGACCCCATGGCCTTCTCCAGCTTACTACTTTTAGCATCAAGCTCCTCCACTGACAGTAATTCCTGCAAAGGTTGACTACCTAGCTTATTGCTCACTACTCTGACGAACCTTCGCCAGTTTGTCCTCCTTGGGTTAAGGTGAGGAATAGAGTTATCTAATTTCAAAATGATATCAAAAAGGATCATCCTGTGGTCAGAACAGGATTGCCTATCTGATACCCTCCAATTTTCTATACGAATATTGCTATTTCCGCTTGGTAGCGTTGTTGTTGTTGTTGTTAGCAGTGCTTCGCCCTGCCCAAAGGGCCAGTACACTCCTAGTTGTCATCGGGCTCTTCTAACGGAAGTGCAAGGAAACGCACTGTTTCAACAGGGTTGGACCAAAGTGATAGGGGGGTTAGAAGAGTATTTTCCGAAGAACACGAAAAGAGATGTTGCGTGTCATGGGGGGCCATACCGCATGCAGGGCATGTGTTCGGTATGGTGGGGTTCAGTCTGGACAAATAGGAGTTCAGCCTATTGCAATATCCAGACCAAAGTTGAGCCAGCATGACTCTAGTCTCCCTCGGAAGGACACGTTCTTCCTCAGCAAGAACGGGTGGTTGGGCACCAATAACGGGGTTCACAGGCCGGGATCTGAGGGATCTGTCCACCGACTCAGTGTAGAGGTCCTTTAGGGCCCGCCTATGGTCCCGCAGATCAAACGGCAACGAGATGTGATGCCGGATCTCTTCATAATGCTTTCGGAGATGTTTCCTTATGTCTCTGGGGGGCGGAGTTTCATCCAATAGCTGTCGATTTGGATGACTGGGTCTATGACAGTTCAAAAGGAACTGCCTACTTAAAAGTTCCGCATGCTCGCGAACGTTGAGCATTTTAGCCTCTTTGTGAAGGTGAGGCTCAGGAGACATAAGCAAACAGCCCGTCGCGGTTCTGATTGCGGTGTTTTGGCAGACCTGCAATTTCCTCCAGTTGGTGTCGTGACGGTTTGGCGACCATATGGGCGACGATGGAGACCCCCTCTGGTGGGGGAGGGAGGCTCGAGATGTAGAAGTTAAACAGAAGGGGTGAAAGGACACCACCCTGCGGTACCCCTTGTCTAATTCTTCTAGGTCTACATCTCTCGTTTCGAAACTGCACTGACGCCAGCCGACCGTTTAGATAGTTGGCAGTCCATCGTTTTAGGCCGGCAGGGAACGGTGTCTCCTCCAGGTCTTTAAGAAGTGTGGCGTGGTTGACTGTGTCGAAGGCTTTCGGTTTGGTTGGTGTTGGTTCAAAGCGAAGTTAATCTGCGTCGTGATGGCGTTCAAAGTCGATGTTGTGCTGTGATTTTTACGGAAGCCATGTTGATGATTGGCCAGCTGCAGGTTTGCAGTATAGTATGGGAGCAAGATAGCCTCTAACAACTTCACTACCGGCGAGAGGAGAGATATCGGGCGATAAGAATCTCCTTGATTCGCCGGCTTTCCAGGTTTTAGAGGGGGGCCACAGTCGCATGTTTCCAGATATCTGGTATGACGAAGGTGGACAGTGAGAGGTTGAATAGAGCCGCCAAGTACTTGTGCCCCTCGTGGCCGAGGTGTTTCAGCATCTTCATGCCAATTCCGTCGGGTCCGAGTGATCTAGAAGGTTTCGCCTTCCTTATAGCTTCCTTAACCTCTGCAGCGGAGACGACAATGGGCGCGGCTGTGTGTTTGTATCCGCAGGAGAATGCAGTATAAATTGCCGGCAGAATGCGATCGCGCATTTCCTGGGGTCCGATTTGACGCTATCGCCGGGGGGGGAAGTTTCGATATATAATAGTTAAACAGAAATGGGGATAGGACACCACCCTGTGGCACCCCTTGTTTAACTATTCTGGGTTTTGATCTTGCGCCTCTAAACTCAACCGACGATTGACGACCACTCAGGTAGTTGGCAGTCCAACGTTTAAGACAGGGAGGAAGGGACGAGTCTTCAAGGTCTTTCATTAGTTGAGCATGGTTGACCGTGTCAAAAGCTTTGGCCAGGTCAAGCGCAACTAGCACTGTCCTGTGGTTTGGACGCTTTTGGTTTAATCCGTCCCCTATCTGAGTGGTTATGGCGTTCAGCGCGGTGGTGGTGCTGTGATTTTTGCGAAATCCATGCTGATGTTCGGCGAGCCGCAGGTTTGCGGTGAAGTACGGCAACAAGATAGATTCCAACACCTTCACTACTGGCGAGAGGAGAGATATCGGGCGATATGACTCCCCTACGGCAGCTGGCTTGTCAGGCTTTAGTAGTGGGACCACCTTTGCTAGTCTCCATCTTTCAGGAATAACAAAGGTGGACAGGGAAAGGTTGAAAATGTTTGTAAGGTATCTTATGCCTTCGTCGCCGAGGTGTTTCAGCTTCAGCTTGGAAATGCCATCGGGGCCGATATATTTGGTGTTCTTAGATCTCCGAATAGCCTCATGAACTTCTGTTGTGGAGATGGCAATGTGTGCATCGCTGTTTTTGTGTTTGTGTGCTTCCCTGGTGGCTCGGCGAATCTCTTTGTTCAACGGGGGATGCATTACAAATTGTCGGCAGAAGGCGCTCGCGCATCTTTTTGGCTTCGACTGAACCTTATCACCGAAGGCAATGGATATTTTGTCGTTAGGTTTAGTCGGGTTGGACAAAGATTTCACCGTCGACAATAATTTGCCAACTCCAGCCGAGAGGTTGCAAGACCTTAGGTACTCCTCCCACTTAGCGCGTTTGTGTTGATCTACTAAGCGTCTGATTTCCGCATTAAGATCCCTTATATGAGGATCCGTAGGGTCAAGGCGTCTAATATGGTCACGTTCATTTGCCAGGGCCACTGCCTCTGCGGGGAAGAATGGACGCACTTCCTTTATTCTACCTGACGGAATGTGTTGATGGGAGGCTGAAATTAGGGCCATACGAAACGCCTTTTCCCCTTCTCGTACGTCAGACGGGGTAGGAAGAGCAGCGAAGGCGCTCTCTGTGGTGTTGAGAAAACCCTCCCAGTCGGCTTTATTGAAGTTAGTGTATGTGCGTTTCTCAGCGGTGACAAAGTCGGTGGGGCGATCGCAAAGTCGGTGGGGCGAGAGCACTATAGGTAGGTGGTCTGAAGCAAGCGTCAGCATCGGTCGCCATTCAACGCAGTTTATTAGGCCAGCGCTGACTATGGTGATGTCTGGCGAGCTAGAGCAGTTTACCGCCACTCTAGTGGGGGCATCCCCATTTACCGTGCAGAACGTCGAATCATCTATTTGGTCAGCCAGCTCCTGTCCCCTACCATCGGCCTGCAGGCTGGAGTGCCACAGGTCGTGGTGTGCGTTGAAATCACCAAGGATGACGCGGTTCTCGCCCCTGAGTAACGCACGAATGTCAGGGTGGTAATCCCTGGGACAACAGGTGGCAGGAGGTACATAAATGTTTATGATTTCAAGGTCGACATCGCCTGACCGGACAACCATACCTTGACGTTCTAAGGTGGTGTCCCTCGGGTCGATGTCACGCTCAAATAGACGATACTGCACAGATTGATGCGTGATGAATGCCAGACCACCCCCAAGCCCTCTCGCACGGTCACAACGGTGTACATTGTACCCGTTGCAGGTCTGAAGAGACGACCTTCCACCTAACTTTGGCTGTGTTCGTAAATGCATCAAGACGCGCAAACTGCAATTGCATCACAAGCAGAACGTTCAGAAATGCCAATATGGCAGCACTGCAATAATCAAACGTTCTAAAATGCAAAACTTCTATCAAGAGTCGCTCGGGTTAAAAAAGCAGTATTATTCTGGTCAATTTGTTCTCGAATATCTTCTATCACAGACAGAAGCGCCGTTGTACAGCTTCGGTTCGACCTGAACCCAGACTGGCAATCTGTCAGAAGGTTGTTTTCGTGCACATACGAGGTGATCTGTCCATGCAAAATACGTTCGACTACCTTCGATAAGAATGGCAAAATCGCTATAGGCCTATACTCTTTGTTTTGCTTAAGGCTGGTTTTCATTAGGTCAAAATGACTGACCACAAAAACTGACTTAACTGACACCATGGCGATTTGGTGTCAAATGTGTTTTCATTACGACTTAAAAACTGACATGAAGTCGATAAAGCAGAGCGTGTTAAAGACTGACGTCAAATTGTGGTGTCAGGCGATTGACATCCCGTTTTCACTACAATTGCCCAGTCAGTTGTTTGACAAGCTACTTCACTATCAATTGTAGGGTAGCGAGTTCCCACCCCAACTTTTGTTAAATGTTTTTTAACTTTTTATTAACTTTTATTTGTTCTTTAATTGCAAGTATTATTTTTTTTTACACACTTTTTTGTTTTGTCCCCGATACAAAAACATACAAATTTGAGATATGAATATAACGTAGCCGACCACAAAATGGTAATATTACAGAATTAAAAAAAGAAACAATAATATAAAATGGAAAAAATATAAAAAATAATATAAAAAAGGAAAAAAAAAAATGTTGACAAAATTTGGGGTGCGAACCCGACTCCACAAACGAATTGAGTCAAATGACATGTTGGCAAATCTATTTTGAGTGTCAATCCTTGCAAACTGCGCTGTCATACTGGAATTTGACAGTTTTCACATGCATGTCATTTTATATGACAATGAGTCGTCAAAACTGACTGCAAACGAGTTTTCATTAGTATGCCACCATTTGATGTCATATTTTGACCTAATGAAAACCAGCCTTTAGGAATAAGAATGACCTGAGCAGCTTTCCAACACTTAGGAAACATACAAGTAGTCAGAAACGACTTTACTAAATGTGTAACGAAGGGATGGATTTTTGGGAGAATTACTTTTAAAAATTTTGCACATATACCATCAACCCTTATAGCATTTGACTTCACGGAAAGAATGGCTTGCACAACATCACAATCATCAACACAGAGAAACTCAAAAGGACGAGCATCAACATTGGCACGAACACAATAGTTGTCAACACAAATATTATCAGACAAAAATGGAAGACTTACAAAATTGTTGTTTATTTCGTTTATATCTACGTCGACGAGGCTAGAGAGGACACCTTTGGGTTTACCAATCCCGATTTCCTTAATCACGTTATTATAAGCTCATTTATTAGCCAAAGAGACGGCAGTACACCAGTGTACTCTTTACCTTCCATTTGACTAGGCCCACAGCTTGGGAAATGTGTTCCTACAGGAAGATCCACGGTTTCCGCCGAGCTGCATGTCCATGAACCGTCGTCTTTCCGTAAAAACGACGGGCAAGCTTTTTCCTTTGAGAGAATTTTTCCAAGTCTCGAAGATTCCTTTGTGGATTCAATGGACGTGCAAAAGTCCTTCCAGGATCCTTCTTTTGCCTTCCGAATCGCTTTTTTATAGCATCTTAGACTATTCTTGTATGGCAGCCAGTTGCCAGTAGAACGGCTCAGATTGAATAGTCTCCTAGACTCTCTCTTGAGTTCGAAAAGGTCTGAATTCCACCAGGGAGGATATACTTTTTCGCTAAAACTAGTTGGACAAGCTACCCTTAGAGCTGACCCCATGGCCTTCTCCAGCTTACTACTTTTAGCATCAAGCTCCTCCACTGACAGTAATTCCTGCAAAGGTTGACTACCTAGCTTATTGCTCACTACTCTGACGAACCTTCGCCAGTTTGTCCTCCTTGGGTTAAGGTGAGGAATAGAGTTATCTAATTTCAAAATGATATCAAAAAGGATCATCCTGTGGTCAGAACAGGATTGCCTATCTGATACCCTCCAATTTTCTATACGAATATTGCTATTTCCGCTTGGTAGCGTTGTTGTTGTTGTTGTTAGCAGTGCTTCGCCCTGCCCAAAGGGCCAGTACACTCCTAGTTGTCATCGGGCTCTTCTAACGGAAGTGCAAGGAAACGCGCTGTTTCAACAGGGTTGGACCAAAGTGATAGGGGGGTTAGAAGAGTATTTTCCGAAGAACACGAAAAGAGATGTTGCGTGTCATGGGGGGCCATACCGCATGCAGGGCATGTGTTCGGTATGGTGGGGTTCAGTCTGGACAAATAGGAGTTCAGCCTATTGCAATATCCAGACCAAAGTTGAGCCAGCATGACTCTAGTCTCCCTCGGAAGGACACGTTCTTCCTCAGCAAGAACGGGTGGTTGGGCACCAATAACGGGGTTCACAGGACGGGATCTGAGGGATCTGTCCACCGACTCAGTGTAGAGGTCCTTTAGGGCCCGCATATGGTCCCGCAGATCAAACGGCAACGAGATGTGATGCCGGATCTCTTCATAATGCTTTCGGAGATGTTTCCTTATGTCTCTGGGGGGCGGAGTTTCATCCAATAGCTGTCGATTTGGATGACTGGGTCTATGACAGTTCAAAAGGAACTGCCTACTTAAAAGTTCCGCATGCTCGCGAACGTTGAGCATTTTAGCCTCTTTGTGAAGGTGAGGCTCAGGAGACATAAGCAAACAGCCCGTCGCGGTTCTGATTGCGGTGTTTTGGCAGACCTGCAATTTCCTCCAGTTGGTGTCGTAAAGGTTTGGCGACCATATGGGCGACGATGGAGACCCCCTCTGGTGGGGGAGGGAGGCTCGAGATGTAGAAGTTAAACAGAAGGGGTGAAAGGACACCACCCTGCGGTACCCCTTGTCTAATTCTTCTAGGTCTACATCTCTCGTTTCGAAACTGCACTGACGCCAGCCGACCGTTTAGATAGTTGGCAGTCCATCGTTTTAGGCCGGCAGGGAACGGTGTCTCCTCCAGGTCTTTAAGAAGTGTGGCGTGGTTGACTGTGTCGAAGGCTTTCGGTTTGGTTGGTGTTGGTTCAAAGCGAAGTTAATCTGCGTCGTGATGGCGTTCAAAGTCGATGTTGTGCTGTGATTTTTACGGAAGCCATGTTGATGATTGGCCAGCTGCAGGTTTGCAGTATAGTATGGGAGCAAGATAGCCTCTAACAACTTCACTACCGGCGAGAGGAGAGATATCGGGCGATAAGAATCTCCTTGATTCGCCGGCTTTCCAGGTTTTAGAGGGGGGCCACAGTCGCATGTTTCCAGATATCTGGTATGACGAAGGTGGACAGTGAGAGGTTGAATAGAGCCGCCAAGTACTTGTGCCCCTCGTGGCCGAGGTGTTTCAGCATCTTCATGCCAATTCCGTCGGGTCCGAGTGATCTAGAAGGTTTCGCCTTCCTTATAGCTTCCTTAACCTCTGCAGCGGAGACGACAATGGGCGCGGCTGTGTGTTTGTATCCGCAGGAGAATGCAGTATAAATTGCCGGCAGAATGCGATCGCGCATTTCCTGGGGTCCGATTTGACGCTATCGCCGGGGGGGGAAGTTTCGATATATAATAGTTAAACAGAAATGGGGATAGGACACCACCCTGTGGCACCCCTTGTTTAACTATTCTGGGTTTTGATCTTGCGCCTCTAAACTCAACCGACGATTGACGACCACTCAGGTAGTTGGCAGTCCAACGTTTAAGACAGGGAGGAAGGGACGAGTCTTCAAGGTCTTTCATTAGTTGAGCATGGTTGACCGTGTCAAAAGCTTTGGCCAGGTCAAGCGCAACTAGCACTGTCCTGTGGTTTGGACGCTTTTGGTTTAATCCGTCCCCTATCTGAGTGGTTATGGCGTTCAGCGCGGTGGTGGTGCTGTGATTTTTGCGAAATCCATGCTGATGTTCGGCGAGCCGCAGGTTTGCGGTGAAGTACGGCAACAAGATAGATTCCAACACCTTCACTACTGGCGAGAGGAGAGATATCGGGCGATATGACTCCCCTACGGCAGCTGGCTTGTCAGGCTTTAGTAGTGGGACCACCTTTGCTAGTCCCCATCTTTCAGGAATAACAAAGGTGGACAGGGAAAGGTTGAAAATGTTTGTAAGGTATCTTATGCCTTCGTCGCCGAGGTGTTTCAGCATCAGCTTGGAAATGCCATCGGGGCCGATATATTTGGTGTTCTTAGATCTCCGAATAGCCTCATGAACTTCTGTTGTGGAGATGGCAATGTGTGCATCGCTGTTTTTGTGTTTGTGTGCTTCCCTGGTGGCTCGGCGAATCTCTTTGTTCAACGGGGGATGCATTACAAATTGTCGGCAGAAGGCGCTCGCGCATCTTTTTGGCTTCGACTGAACCTTATCACCGAAGGCAATGGATATTTTGTCGTTAGGTTTAGTCGGGTTGGACAAAGATTTCACCGTCGACAATAATTTGCCAACTCCAGCCGAGAGGTTGCAAGACCTTAGGTACTCCTCCCACTTAGCGCGTTTGTGTTGATCTACTAAGCGTCTGATTTCCGCATTAAGATCCCTTATATGAGGATCCGTAGGGTCAAGGCGTCTAATATGGTCACGTTCATTTGCCAGGGCCACTGCCTCTGCGGGGAAGAATGGACGCACTTCCTTTATTCTACCTGACGGAATGTGTTGATGGGAGGCTGAAATTAGGGCCATACGAAACGCCTTTTCCCCTTCTCGTACGTCAGACGGGGTAGGAAGAGCAGCGAAGGCGCTCTCTGTGGTGTTGAGAAAACCCTCCCAGTCGGCTTTATTGAAGTTAGTGTATGTGCGTTTCTCAGCGGTGACAAAGTCGGTGGGGCGATCGCAAAGTCGGTGGGGCGAGAGCACTATAGGTAGGTGGTCTGAAGCAAGCGTCAGCATCGGTCGCCATTCAACGCAGTTTATTAGGCCAGCGCTGACTATGGTGATGTCTGGCGAGCTAGAGCAGTTTACCGCCACTCTAGTGGGGGCATCCCCATTTACCGTGCAGAACGTCGAATCATCTATTTGGTCAGCCAGCTCCTGTCCCCTACCATCGGCCTGCAGGCTGGAGTGCCACAGGTCGTGGTGTGCGTTGAAATCACCAAGGATGACGCGGTTCTCGCCCCTGAGTAACGCACGAATGTCAGGGTGGTAATCCCTGGGACAACAGGTGGCAGGAGGTACATAAATGTTTATGATTTCAAGGTCGACATCGCCTGACCGGACAACCATACCTTGACGTTCTAAGGTGGTGTCCCTCGGGTCGATGTCACGCTCAAATAGACGATACTGCACAGATTGATGCGTGATGAATGCCAGACCACCCCCAAGCCCTCTCGCACGGTCACAACGGTGTACATTGTACCCGTTGCAGGTCTGAAGAGACGACCTTCCACCTAACTTTGGCTGTGTTCGTAAATGCATCAAGACGCGCAAACTGCAATTGCATCACAAGCAGAACGTTCAGAAATGCCAATATGGCAGCACTGCAATAATCAAACGTTCTAAAATGCAAAACTTCTATCAAGAGTCGCTCGGGTTAAAAAAGCAGTATTATTCTGGTCAATTTGTTCTCGAATATCTTCTATCACAGACAGAAGCGCCGTTGTACAGCTTCGGTTCGACCTGAACCCAGACTGGCAATCTGTCAGAAGGTTGTTTTCGTGCACATACGAGGTGATCTGTCCATGCAAAATACGTTCGACTACCTTCGATAAGAATGGCAAAATCGCTATAGGCCTATACTCTTTGTTTTGCTTAAGGCTGGTTTTCATTAGGTCAAAATGACTGACCACAAAAACTGACTTAACTGACACCATGGCGATTTGGTGTCAAATGTGTTTCATTACGACTTAAAAACTGACATGAAGTCGATAAAGCAGAGCGTGTTAAAGACTGACGTCAAATTGTGGTGTCAGGCGATTGACATCCCGTTTTCACTACAATTGCCCAGTCAGTTGTTTGACAAGCTACTTCACTATCAATTGTAGGGTAGCGAGTTCCCACCCCAACTTTTGTTAAATGTTTTTTAACTTTTTATTAACTTTTATTTGTTCTTTAATTGCAAGTATTATTTTTTTTTACATATTTTCACTTTTTTGTTTTGTCCCCGATACAAAAACATACAAATTTGAGATATGAATATAACGTAGCCGACCACAAAATGGTAATATTACAGAATTAAAAAAAGAAACAATAATATAAAATGGAAAAAATATAAAAAATAATATAAAAAAGGAAAAAAAAAAATGTTGACAAAATTTGGGGTGCGAACCCGACTCCACAAACGAATTGAGTCAAATGACATGTTGGCAAATCTATTTTGAGTGTCAATCCTTGCAAACTGCGCTGTCATACTGGAATTTGACAGTTTTCACATGCATGTCATTTTATATGACAATGAGTCGTCAAAACTGACTGCAAACGAGTTTTCATTAGTATGCCACCATTTGATGTCATATTTTGACCTAATGAAAACCAGCCTTTAGGAATAAGAATGACCTGAGCAGCTTTCCAACACTTAGGAAACATACAAGTAGTCAGAAACGACTTTACTAAATGTGTAACGAAGGGATGGATTTTTGGGAGAATTACTTTTAAAAATTTTGCACATATACCATCAACCCTTATAGCATTTGACTTCACGGAAAGAATGGCTTGCACAACATCACAATCATCAACACAGAGAAACTCAAAAGGACGAGCATCAACATTGGCACGAACACAATAGTTGTCAACACAAATATTATCAGACAAAAATGGAAGACTTACAAAATTGTTGTTTATTTCGTTTATATCTACGATGATATCAAAAAGGATCATCCTGTGGTCAGAACAGGATTGCCTATCTGATACCCTCCAATTTTCTATACGAATATTGCTATTTCCGCTTGGTAGCGTTGTTGTTGTTGTTGTTAGCAGTGCTTCGCCCTGCCCAAAGGGCCAGTACACTCCTAGTTGTCATCGGGCTCTTCTAACGGAAGTGCAAGGAAACGCGCTGTTTCAACAGGGTTGGACCAAAGTGATAGGGGGGTTAGAAGAGTATTTTCCGAAGAACACGAAAAGAGATGTTGCGTGTCATGGGGGGCCATACCGCATGCAGGGCATGTGTTCGGTATGGTGGGGTTCAGTCTGGACAAATAGGAGTTCAGCCTATTGCAATATCCAGACCAAAGTTGAGCCAGCATGACTCTAGTCTCCCTCGGAAGGACACGTTCTTCCTCAGCAAGAACGGGTGGTTGGGCACCAATAACGGGGTTCACAGGCCGGGATCTGAGGGATCTGTCCACCGACTCAGTGTAGAGGTCCTTTAGGGCCCGCCTATGGTCCCGCAGATCAAACGGCAACGAGATGTGATGCCGGATCTCTTCATAATGCTTTCGGAGATGTTTCCTTATGTCTCTGGGGGGCGGAGTTTCATCCAATAGCTGTCGATTTGGATGACTGGGTCTATGACAGTTCAAAAGGAACTGCCTACTTAAAAGTTCCGCATGCTCGCGAACGTTGAGCATTTTAGCCTCTTTGTGAAGGTGAGGCTCAGGAGACATAAGCAAACAGCCCGTCGCGGTTCTGATTGCGGTGTTTTGGCAGACCTGCAATTTCCTCCAGTTGGTGTCGTGAAGGTTTGGCGACCATATGGGCGACGATGGAGACCCCCTCTGGTGGGGGAGGGAGGCTCGAGATGTAGAAGTTAAACAGAAGGGGTGAAAGGACACCACCCTGCGGTACCCCTTGTCTAATTCTTCTAGGTCTACATCTCTCGTTTCGAAACTGCACTGACGCCAGCCGACCGTTTAGATAGTTGGCAGTCCATCGTTTTAGGCCGGCAGGGAACGGTGTCTCCTCCAGGTCTTTAAGAAGTGTGGCGTGGTTGACTGTGTCGAAGGCTTTCGGTTTGGTTGGTGTTGGTTCAAAGCGAAGTTAATCTGCGTCGTGATGGCGTTCAAAGTCGATGTTGTGCTGTGATTTTTACGGAAGCCATGTTGATGATTGGCCAGCTGCAGGTTTGCAGTATAGTATGGGAGCAAGATAGCCTCTAACAACTTCACTACCGGCGAGAGGAGAGATATCGGGCGATAAGAATCTCCTTGATTCGCCGGCTTTCCAGGTTTTAGAGGGGGGCCACAGTCGCATGTTTCCAGATATCTGGTATGACGAAGGTGGACAGTGAGAGGTTGAATAGAGCCGCCAAGTACTTGTGCCCCTCGTGGCCGAGGTGTTTCAGCATCTTCATGCCAATTCCGTCGGGTCCGAGTGATCTAGAAGGTTTCGCCTTCCTTATAGCTTCCTTAACCTCTGCAGCGGAGACGACAATGGGCGCGGCTGTGTGTTTGTATCCGCAGGAGAATGCAGTATAAATTGCCGGCAGAATGCGATCGCGCATTTCCTGGGGTCCGATTTGACGCTATCGCCGGGGGGGGAAGTTTCGATATATAATAGTTAAACAGAAATGGGGATAGGACACCACCCTGTGGCACCCCTTGTTTAACTATTCTGGGTTTTGATCTTGCGCCTCTAAACTCAACCGACGATTGACGACCACTCAGGTAGTTGGCAGTCCAACGTTTAAGACAGGGAGGAAGGGACGAGTCTTCAAGGTCTTTCATTAGTTGAGCATGGTTGACCGTGTCAAAAGCTTTGGCCAGGTCAAGCGCAACTAGCACTGTCCTGTGGTTTGGACGCTTTTGGTTTAATCCGTCCCCTATCTGAGTGGTTATGGCGTTCAGCGCGGTGGTGGTGCTGTGATTTTTGCGAAATCCATGCTGATGTTCGGCGAGCCGCAGGTTTGCGGTGAAGTACGGCAACAAGATAGATTCCAACACCTTCACTACTGGCGAGAGGAGAGATATCGGGCGATATGACTCCCCTACGGCAGCTGGCTTGTCAGGCTTTAGTAGTGGGACCACCTTTGCTAGTCCCCATCTTTCAGGAATAACAAAGGTGGACAGGGAAAGGTTGAAAATGTTTGTAAGGTATCTTATGCCTTCGTCGCCGAGGTGTTTCAGCATCAGCTTGGAAATGCCATCGGGGCCGATATATTTGGTGTTCTTAGATCTCCGAATAGCCTCATGAACTTCTGTTGTGGAGATGGCAATGTGTGCATCGCTGTTTTTGTGTTTGTGTGCTTCCCTGGTGGCTCGGCGAATCTCTTTGTTCAACGGGGGATGCATTACAAATTGTCGGCAGAAGGCGCTCGCGCATCTTTTTGGCTTCGACTGAACATTATCACCGAAGGCAATGGATATTTTGTCGTTAGGTTTAGTCGGGTTGGACAAAGATTTCACCGTCGACAATAATTTGCCAACTCCAGCCGAGAGGTTGCAAGACCTTAGGTACTCCTCCCACTTAGCGCGTTTGTGTTGATCTACTAAGCGTCTGATTTCCGCATTAAGATCCCTTATATGAGGATCCGTAGGGTCAAGGCGTCTAATATGGTCACGTTCATTTGCCAGGGCCACTGCCTCTGCGGGGAAGAATGGACGCACTTCCTTTATTCTACCTGACGGAATGTGTTGATGGGAGGCTGAAATTAGGGCCATACGAAACGCCTTTTCCCCTTCTCGTACGTCAGACGGGGTAGGAAGAGCAGCGAAGGCGCTCTCTGTGGTGTTGAGAAAACCCTCCCAGTCGGCTTTATTGAAGTTAGTGTATGTGCGTTTCTCAGCGGTGACAAAGTCGGTGGGGCGATCGCAAAGTCGGTGGGGCGAGAGCACTATAGGTAGGTGGTCTGAAGCAAGCGTCAGCATCGGTCGCCATTCAACGCAGTTTATTAGGCCAGCGCTGACTATGGTGATGTCTGGCGAGCTAGAGCAGTTTACCGCCACTCTAGTGGGGGCATCCCCATTTACCGTGCAGAACGTCGAATCATCTATTTGGTCAGCCAGCTCCTGTCCCCTACCATCGGCCTGCAGGCTGGAGTGCCACAGGTCGTGGTGTGCGTTGAAATCACCAAGGATGACGCGGTTCTCGCCCCTGAGTAACGCACGAATGTCAGGGTGGTAATCCCTGGGACAACAGGTGGCAGGAGGTACATAAATGTTTATGATTTCAAGGTCGACATCGCCTGACCGGACAACCATACCTTGACGTTCTAAGGTGGTGTCCCTCGGGTCGATGTCACGCTCAAATAGACGATACTGCACAGATTGATGCGTGATGAATGCCAGACCACCCCCAAGCCCTCTCGCACGGTCACAACGGTGTACATTGTACCCGTTGCAGGTCTGAAGAGACGACCTTCCACCTAACTTTGGCTGTGTTCGTAAATGCATCAAGACGCGCAAACTGCAATTGCATCACAAGCAGAACGTTCAGAAATGCCAATATGGCAGCACTGCAATAATCAAACGTTCTAAAATGCAAAACTTCTATCAAGAGTCGCTCATCACTCGCATCAAAGAAATTTTAGTTGCTTTTGATCACGATTTAACGATGTCTGACGAAAAGTAAGTGCAAAACTGTTTTATTTTAATTTTTGTATTGAAATTTAGTTAAATTATGTTAATAATAATTGTATAAATTACTATTTTTAAACTTTTAGTGAAAATCTCAGTAATGCGGAGACATAGCTATTGCTGAGAGTACGGCTGAATATGGAGGATGAGTTCAAATCGGGTAGAAGAAAAAAAGGTGACAGGTAATAGTGTCACTGGTAATAGTGTCAATTGACACTATTTCCGTTCTAAATTGGAAATAGTGTCAATTGACACTATTGCGCTTTCGAAATGGAATTAGTGTCAACAAGAAAATGGAAAATAAGTCATTGACACTATTTCCAAACTGAAATGGAAATAGTGTCAAAAGTGCTAAAAACGGGTCTACCACATTATCCCCAAAATCAAAATCCGCAAAGGAAAAATCCCTAAAATCAGAATCCCCAACACGAAATCCCCATTTTATGTGTGAAATAAATTCAAATTATGTATTGGATAGGTAATTATGCTACCTTTCATTTGAGGTACCACTGTTGTGGGCGCAAAACCGCGTATGTGCAAAATTTTAAATTTAATTAAAAAAACAACCCTGGTCTACATTATTCCAAGTCCTTCTGCGTAGTACACCATCCTGCGTAGGCGGCCTTCGGCCGCGCTTATTATAAATAACCCTGGGCTACGCTATTCCAACTCCGGGTGGTTGCCCTGAACGGTGGCAACATGCCACCGTTCCCACTCTATGGGCGGGATCCAAGGAATTATTGTGCAGAACACCTTTCTGAATTGGCAATAAAGATAACATAAAGGGAATAAAAATATAGTGTACATGCATATACATATGTGAATAGCATATAACATAAGATGAAAATTTTAAATAAAAAATCGCCCGATATAATAATCATTAGTTTCAGGTGATAATAAAAATTAAAAAAATACCATGGATCCCGCCCATAGAGTGGGAACGGTGGCATGTTGCCACCGTTCAGGGCAACCACCCGGAGTTGGAATGGCGTAGCCCAGGGTCATTTATAATACGCGCGGCCGAAGGCCGCCTACGCAGAAGGACTTGGAATAATAAAAATCCACCTCTTACAACACTGCGCTGCGCAGACAACCGCTGCCTAAAATAGCAATAGTGTCAATTGACACTATTTCCATTTCGAAAAGCGCAATAGTGTCAATTGACACTATTTCCAAGTTACCCTGGAAATAGTGTCAATTGACACTATTACCAGTGACACTATTACCTGTCACCAGAAAAAAAGCCTAATTAAAGTGAAACTATAAATTATTAATTTTCATAAAACTTATAAAACCTTACTTTAAAAATGGCCCAATTCATTCGGAAAAGAGAATAGAAAATGTAATCGGGAAACGAATTTATTGTTTTAATAAATGATTTGTTTTTAGGTATTTTTCTTTTTAAAGACAAATATTTGAACCTAAACATTTTTCTTTTTGACTTCAATAGCCTTCTTTTTCTAAAATTTAAATAAAATTTATAATTTCCTTGGTCACAAAGTTCGTCTAGTGTTAGATTGAGATTTATACGCGTTCCAAAATGCAAACAAACGTATTTGCAAATTGTCAAAAATTCTATCAAGAGCATCGCTCGTCAAATTCGCAGTGATGCCAATGTTGCTTATACTGCAAGTCATGTTGCATTTACGAACACAGCCTTTGTCTCCTGAATCGTCGCGATCTTCATTAAATTTGTCACTTCAACAATTTTGCCGGTTAGGCCGTTGCAATTAAATTGCAGGATACCGAAATGTGAAGGGAGAGCAGAGTTGATGCTGGGGGTCAAGGACTGGTGCGTATGCCTAGGTGGTAATAGGCTGGGTGGCGCACTACGGTGCAATCTTGAAGTCGAAGGAATCGCGTTACCAGAAGGTAGAGGCGAGTCGGACGACGTTGAAGGTTGCGTAGCTCGACAGCATGGCGCAACGTACGTATCAGTCCATAGGCTCCTGACGGTTTAGGCAGGGGGGGTAGTGAAATAACAGCCCTTGGTCGGGGAAACCCCGAATCATTCCGGTACGTAGAACCGGCTGTCGTGGGAATGATTTGGTGATGGTAACTGCGGTGTGTGTACGCCGGAGCGACGAGAACCGCGGGACGCACTTGCGCGCGAACAACATGGTGCCTCAAAAGTACTGAAAAAAGTACGGGTTCTGGGGATGGCAGGGTTAAGCCCTGAGCATCCAGATCTATGCAACCATCTCTTGCATTTACTGCATTGAACGGAATGTGAACGTTTGACATATATTTTCTTCCAGCAGACGCACCAGATCCAGTCTCTTGGTCCGGGGTTGGATTCGATACCAGCCCGTAACAAGAGACATTGGAGCAACCCTGCTGCAAGGGATTGCTCCGAGGATGACAATTTAGGAGTGGGACTGGACAAATTGGACAGGGTTACACTGAAAAACAGCCGGTACGTAGAACCGGCTGTTGTGGTACGTAGAACCGGCTGTTGGGTTACGCTTGGTAGCGTAATGTCCAGCACCTCCTCCCACCCCCTAAATGTATCAGTGCTTGGGAAGACAAAAGTAGAAGTACTACCCCGGTTACAAACTACTAAGTTATTACTCAAAATAAAATCGAAAAGTGACTCACCCCTGGTATTAATCTCCGTGCTCCCCCATAGGGAGTGCCTGGAGTTGGCGTCGCATCCAACAATTATATTACGTGCTTCGACTGTCTGCATGTCGGTCGGTCGTTCGATGTTTAGTAGGATGGGTAGGTTGTCTGATGCCAATGTATACGCATATTGTCACTTGCGAAGCGAATACATTTGGCGAGTTCAAAAAGTTCATCCGAATTTGACGTTTCTGTCATTTTTGTGTCATTTGCTTATGTTTTTATACCCAGCGTACTAGTACTAGTACAAGGGTATTATAACTTTGTTGGGATAAAGGTTGGTCGTACAGGTATAAAGGAATCGAGATAGATATAGACTTCCATATATCAATATCATCAGGGTCGAAAAAAAATTTGATTGAGCCATGTCCGTCCGTCCGTCCGTCCGTCCATCCGTCTGTCCGTCTGTCCGTTAACACGATAACTTGAGCAAATAATGAGATATCTTCACCAAATTCGGCATGCGTACTTATTTGGGTTCAGAATAGATTGCTATTGAAAATGGGTAAAATCGGACCATAACCACGCCCCTTTTTCGATATCGAAAATTTCGAAAAACGTATAAAACGGGTTAATTCAATATCAGAAGCAGCTACATGGATAAAATTTGCAATATGTATTGATTTAGATGTTCTAAGGCCGATTTTATCATATTTTTTTAAAAGGGGCGTGGCACCGCCCACATATATTTGAAGAAATTTTCAAATTTTGACTCTCAATAACTTCAGCAAAGTTTATGCTAGTACAACGAAATTTTGTAGAGGGCATACTATTGTTGTGTTAAATTCAGATATAGAAAATAAACGAAATCGCTTAGCGACCACGCCTACTTTTTCATAAAAGTTATATTGAAAGGAGGTGGAAATATTGAAAAGTCCATATCTAATTAACTGATACCGCTATAATAATATAATTTGGTACATACATCAATTTTCATATTCTTTACATTATTTTTGCAAAATTTTGGAAAGTGGGCGTGCCACCGCCCACTTATGAGTCACGCAATTTTCAAATTCGACTGCTAATAACTTCAGAACGGTGTGAGATAGATTTACGAAACTAGGTACCAGGCATCTTATGTTTATGTAGAGTACTACCATAGAAAATAAGAAAAATCGGTGAACGACCACGCCCACTTTTGGACTAAAGTTCTCTAAACGAGAGTTAGGAAACCGGAATATGCAATATCTGTTTAACTGATAAAGATATAATGCTAAAATTTAGTACACTCATTCACTTGATGATGTTATTAGTGTTGTTTAAAGGTTTTTTGGTAATATTTTGGAAAATGGGCGTGGCACCGCCTACAAGTGAATAAACAAAATATCAACATTTCACTATTAACAAGCCACTGTGAAAGTATCATAAAGATCTGCAATGAAAACTGATCTTCAAATAGGGACAAACAACATAATAAAATCCGTGGGCGTGCCACCACCCACTGTTTTAAAATTATGTAAATATTGATTAATGGACACATATATCCGTATATCAAAAATTTCACAAAATACGTTAAAAGTTATGGGCATGGCACGCCTTCTTTTCCAAAGTTATATATAGGACATGGTATCACCATTGAAAAGATTGATTGAGTACTTTTGGCTCATGTAAGCGGTTAATGCTTTATAAGCAAGGGCCGTGGCCGCGCCCACCAAATTCGCTATTGTTTAGGCTGGGAATAGATTGGTTTTTAAAATGGGCGAAATCGGATGAAAACCCCGCCCCCTTTTTCTGGAAACTAACGCTGGGTATTAAATGTTCGGTTCACCCGAACTTAGACTTCCTTACTTGTTATTTATTTATTTGTGCAAAAGAGTGCGATGTTTGTGTAAATGTAGTAGGTAGCGAGGATGATGTGCGTCAATTGGAAATGGCAGCTCATACCGAGATCATAAAAAGTGGTGCTAGTTCGGATACAGATGAGCTGGATGTGGGAAGTAGTGGTGCAAGGAAACGTAAAACCCACAGTGGCACCAATGGTGATTTAATGATAGTAGAAGACGTTTTGCAATCACATCCACTTAAATATAACAATTGGCAATAGCGCAAAAGATGCGCATGAATACATAGTGGTGCGCCTGCGTTACTTCAAACGTTTGTGTTTTGCCACTGCAGCAACATTACAAAAAATTATACCAGATCTTATTAAATCCATATAACATACATATGTGGAACTCTCGCTTGAATTTAATGAAACAAATACGGGCTCTGGTTCAAAAACAAATTGATTTACATATATTTGAAAGAAGAATGTTTACCCACTACTTCGCCCCTCAAGCTGTCTTGTACAATGGACTTCACTTATGAGGAGTATATTGCATCTGCACCGAACGTTGACCAGACGCTTGTCAGTAGTAATCATCTTTTTTTATCGTGCCATCGTTTACCCACATTGACCTAGAGGAACTATCATTTAATTTAATTAAAAAACACACAAAAGTTGTTTACTCACTTCTATGTTGCTTTATTTTCGGTTAAAATACTTTTTTCTATCAAAATATATGAATAAGCACAAAACTTGTCGGTTCTATTCCTCAATTGCGAATGAAATAAGCATTCGTCAAATTTTGACACATTTGGCGAAGCGAATCTAAGTTTTTCGCTACTGGCAATTCGAGAAGTTCATTTTCGCCACTCATTCGCCACTTTTTGGCGAATTCGCCACAGAGTCGCATGCCGCAATTCGAGACGGCGAAATTCGACAAAATTTTCATTCGCTTCGCATGTGACAATATGCGTAGTAAGCATTGGTTTGATAAGGCCCGCACTTGAAATGGAGATGTCTGGCGAGCTGTGGCAGTTACCTGCCACCCTAGTGGGGGCATCTCCATTCAGTGTACAGAATGCGGAGTTGTCTATTTGCTCTGCGAGTGCGTGCCCTCTGCTGCCTGCTTGCTAGTTGGAGTGCCAGAGATCGTGGTGTGCGTTGAAATCACCTAGGATGAGGCAGTTATCGCCCCTTAGCAACGCCCTATATATTTATCATTCGCATGTCGACGTCGCCTGTCCGGACTGCTATGCTATGGCATTCAAGGGTAGAGTCCCTGGGGTCAATGTCCGGGGCAAATAGATTATACTGTACAGTATGGTGTGTGATAAATGCAAGGCCGCCCCCATATCCGCTGGGACGGTCTTTCCTATGCACATTGTACCCATCGCGAGTTCGTAAGTCCGAGTTAGCTTTCAGTTTGGTCTCCTGAATGGCGGCCAGTTTAATGTTGTTCGACTTCATAAAGTCTGTTATCTCCGCGATCTTTCCAGTTAATCCGTTGCAGTTCAGCTGTAGGATTTTGAAGTGTGTCAGGAGGGAGGGTGAAGGCATGCGGGGGGTAAGGGACGTATGTGGTTGCCTAGATGGAGGTAGGCTTAGTCCCAAGCTGTGTCGCAGTCTAGGGTTCAGCGTGCCTTGGCCGATGTTATGTGGCGTGGAGGGCGGCTGAGTTCTGCAGCAAGGGGCTATAAATGGAGCACATATGGATGTGGCATAGGCCAAGGCAGTTATTGCACTTAACCGATGCCGCGGGCGTATATAATCTTTGCCGACAGACAGTGCACGTGGTGTAAGGTACGAGGAGGTTATGTTCCTGACCCACGTGCATGCTGGAAGTAGGGGGGGACGAAAGTGGGAACTGACGCTCGGCGTTGTTCGAACCTTGCCTATTCCGAAGGGGATAGGGGTGTTGGATGGCCGTGCGAGGTGGAAGCGCTGGTGAGCGTGAGCGGCAGTCGGGGATATTTGAGGCGGGAGCAGCAGAGCTGCTGGTCGTGGAGACCGGGCCAATGTTGTGGCCATTTGATGACGGTGTGTGTACGCCGGAGCGACGAGAACCGCGGGATGCACTTGCGCGTTAACAACATGGTGCGTCAAAAGTACTGAAAAAATACGGGTTCTGGGGATGGCAGGGTTAAGCTTCTATTTAAGATACGTCGACTGCTCGGCTGCTGGTATTCAGACCCGGGCGTGTAGCCTGCGAGGAATGTCGTTCCCGTGCACAGCTACCAAGAGCACAGCTCGCTCAACGCGGAAATTGCTTTCTTATAGAGCATAGCCGAGCGCTCTTCGGCGCAAGATACCATCTTTATTCGACGTTGATGCCAACCGGCATCTCGTAAGACAAGTGGAGGGCCCGGATGTTTCTCAAGGAATTCACCATAGGCGCTGCACAAACCTATCAACACCGAATTCGAGTTGTCTGGAGTGATGATGCCGTCTGAGTTTCCCTTGTCCAGTACCGCGAGTGTGAGGTGCTCCTTGGCCACTTCGCTCAACGGTCTGGACGGGCTCGCCAAAGAAGTTCCCACCCCCTGGGGGTTTGGCTGATGCTGTTTCGCGTAGTGACGGCTTTCCCGAAGCGGGGTCTTTGGCCGTGAAAGCTTGTCCGACACCTTCGATGCGGTTCTCGGGTTGGTAGACCTGGTGAGGGTGGTAAACTGCGAGGGATCCGAGGCGGAGTTTGGTTTTGGCTTGTACATACTGTTTCGTGCTCGCAGGGGGATTGAACCATGCACGACGGTTCTGGTCTGAGAGAGGCTAGAAGCCTGGAAGTCCATGTTCTAAGAGTCACACGAGACAGCGCGTGGTACAGATTTGAGGGGCACTTGTGTTTTGCTTTCAAAATCCCCCGAGATATTCACTAAAAATATTGAGCCTTAAGAGAAACTAAAATGCACTTGTAAGTAAAGGGATTTTTAAGGATTTTAGGTCTTTAATTTTTGTTTTAAAGATTTATTAATTTATCAAGATATACATATATCGTTACCTTAATTCACAAAGGCCCTAACTGACAAAAAAAAATTTACAGGAGAACCGAAAAACAAAAACTTGTTTATATTGAACGCATGTAAATATAGTTTTGTAAATTGAAATATTTCCTTTATTACTGCTTGTAACTCCTTAAAATTTGTGGTGAGTGTGTATTATTTTACTTACGTGTCGATTCTGAGCGTAACCGGAAACTTTGTACCCAGAAGATTATCTAACCAAAAATCGTAACCGGTGCATGTACCCGCGATTCTAGCGCGCATGGTAACGATGTCAAAAACAAACAATGCGCAAAAGAGAATAAAAGGCAAACGCGCACGAAACATCACGTAAAAAAGTTCTTATATTGTTTATTAATTCTTCTGAACTAGTATGTGTATAAAATTTGTGCTATTTTCTGTCCAAAAAAATATTTACAAAACACGTGCAATTTGTCGCGGTTACTTGGCGTTACCACCTCTTTCGGTGGTTACGAAATTGAACTGCAACTTGAGCCGGCAGAATACCAAACAGGTGTAAAAGTTTCCAAGATATTTGATTGCCGGGTAAATCGAATGTTGTTACCACTATAGAATCGACCCGTTAGTCATACTTCAATATGTGAAAAATTCATTTTCGAAAAATGTGTCAATAAGGGCCTTTGTGAATTAAGGTAACGATATTTAGGTGTATTCTGTAAGTTTTTCAATGAATTTGACACTTCATTAGACAGAATTTTTGTGAATTCAGATGACTTCGGTATTTTGTAAGAGAAAATCACAAAAAGTTCACCATTGCTGTGTGTTGAAAACAAAATTGCTTACATCTTAATTATAGCATTTGGCAGCGCTTGGATAAACATTGCAATAGCGCAGGCAGTAAGTGTTTGGACTACAATGCCGGTGACGCGGGCTCAAGACCGCTATCATGTACATTTTGAACCCGACCCCCAGAATTTGATGAAACTTTGCATAGAGATACATCTTACCGACCCAAACACAACCTCATTTTTAGAAATTGCATTTTCGAAAAATTGTGGGCGTGTCAAGGTATCGAAATATTCGAAAATATTCGAAAAATGACGATAATAGGTACTTTTAAAGTGTGATAACTACGGAATGGCTTCAGATAATGAAAATTATTAAAACTGGATTTTCTCCTTATTTCTTCGAACGAAGCCAATTTAATTTTACTACTATTATAATGAACACAGCTGTATATTAAATAGACCTTTGTAAAATAAATTTAAATTTTTCAAAATAGCTTGATCTTTGAAGTGTTTTTTCAGTTTAAAATTTTATTTTGGGAAAAAAATATTTTTCAGTGCACTAAAAAATGTTTACAGTGTTTTTTTTTTAAATCAAATTTCAATACCTTTCTAATGGTATGAAGATCTTTGAAATCGATATGTAAAGCCATTCCGTAGTAATCACACTTTAAAAGTACATATTATCGTAATTTTTCACGCCCACAATTTTTCGAAAATGCAATTTCTAAAAATGAGGTTGTGTTTGGGTCGGTAAGATGTACCTATGTATATGCAAAATTTCATCAAATTCTGAGGGGTCGAGTTCAATGCATATTGGGTTTGATATGAAATTCATCATAGTCCAGTCGAATAATACCGAAAATCGACTGAATACGGAAATGACGCGGACCATAGGTTTTTTTGGTTTATCTAACTCTCCTACTAGTGGGTGAAAGGGTGAAAAAATAATCCCAAAATATGCAGAGCATACTTTTCTGTATGCATTTAAAATGCAATTTTTTTCTTAGTTTTAATTATTTCGGTCATGGTAACATCTGTCAAAAAATTTGCTTCTACAATTTGTTGCCGAGGTGATTCTCCATCAAAAGTTTCTTTAAGTTTTTTTCTAAATACTATAGTTTTTTTTTTTTTTAGAAAAATTGAATTTTTTTTGCGGATGCCGGTAGAACGTTAAATTGCTATGAATTTTTGTTCTAGCGATTTCTTGAAAAAGATGTTTAACACCTCGAAAAAGGGCGTGGCAGACACCCTACCTACGTTCACAATTGAATATTTTATTAAGTTATCGGTGTAAAATGCCCTAACGGGTTTGGTAAAAAACTAACAGCTTCATAGCCTAATATGCTGTAACGATATTGTAATAGGTTAAACTCTTACCTATCCAGACTGAACCCCGACTTGCCTAATGTTTGTCCGGCATGCGGCTTGTCCCCCCATAAAACTAACCACCTTTTCGTCTGCTCAGCTGAGCCTACTCTTCTAACACCCATATCCCTCTGGTCCGCCCCTGTCGAAGCCGCTAGGTTTCTAGGACTTCCGTTAGAAGAGCCTGATGACAATATTGGGTAGATACTGACTACCTAGGCAGGGCTACGTGGCGTTACAACAACAACAACAACATTATAGGGTATATTTAAAGACAGTTACCACATTTTTACAGCGATAACCGTTTTTCGAAGTGTTAAACATCTTTTTCGATTTTGTTTGTTAAAAAAAATTTGTTTGCCCCATACAAAATGCAACATAAAAAACTACTTGTTTTCATGTTTTTTGCAAAAATGCACTGGGTAAAATTGGTTATAGCGGGAAAACTATACCATTTGGAAAAAAACTGTAAAGAAACTTTTGATGGAGAATCACCTCGGCAACAAACTGTAAAAGAAAATTTTTTGACAGATGTTACCATGACCGAAATAATTAAAAATAACAAAAAAATTGCACTTAAAATGCATACAGAAAAGTATGCTCTGCATATTTTGTGATTATTTTTTCACCCTTTCATGTCCACTAGCAGGAGAGTTATATAAAGCAAAAAAACCTATGGTCCGCGTCACTTCCGTATTAAATCTCTGTCGCCTGGACTATCATATATACACATATAAATGCTTTTAGTTTTTAATTAATTTCATTTCTAACCCAATATTTTTCGTTTTGTGCCCTGCTTAGAACCAGTTGACAATTTAGTGACTTTTTTTTACTGAATGCCGAATTGTCCCAAAATTGGAATGGACCACGAAATGTCTCTTCTATTGACCAGAGACAGATTACAGAATTCATCTAATAAATTATATGTGACCTGGTCTATGAAAGGTGGCTTATACCATACGCTTTGAGACATAAGCCCCCTTTTCATAGGCCGGGTCACATACATATAGTGCTGCTGGCTTTGAGTGTACACATTCGACCAAATGTATAGAACCAGTTAACACTTTTTTCAACACAGCGATCAGTTTTGAATTTCTATACAATTTCAAAAGGGTTGCTAGTATCGGATGTAGAGATTACTTGTTTTATGCAATGTCGTATATAATTTTTTTTTTTTAATTTTTTTTTACGGGGTGAACATAATGATTGTCACAGTTCCATACAAACAAATTGGGTTAAACTTGAATTGAGGAATATACAGAAGTCCACATGAAAAAAAATTACAAAAATCAGGAAAATGTAAAACGAAGTTAAGAGTAACATCATATTATACAAAGTTTTAATGGACCACAAAACTTCATACTCTAAAAATTCTGTGAAAAATATTTTAAATGGTGAAGTTAGCACCTTTCGAAATGGATCTATAAGAAAAGCTATGGAGGTTGTCTCTTAACTTTTCCTGTTCAATTCAGGAAAAAACTTTTAATAATTAACAAATTATTAAAAAAAAACAAAGCAACAATAATTTTCGCTACAGAAAAATTATTAGTGGCCTCGAGCTCGTACCGAACCAGGATACTTGAAAAATGTAAAGGCCGTAAAAACCAACAATTTGTTAGTAGAACAAAAAAATAATATTTAAAATGTTGATTCTTCGCGAGTTTCGCGTACATTTCCAAACAAAATTTGTGGTTCTTGTATTAGATCGCCGAAAACCACTGTGGTAATAATTGTTTTCGCCACTGTATAAACACTTCACTTTATACACATGTTTATACGGTTTATGAGCTTTATTGATTAATTTAAACTATTACCTATTTCTTGTAAAAGACTGTTTGGAATACCGTGACAATTACTGGTACCACACCGTTGCCCTCCGGAGTCAATGCTCGGCCGTGACATAACTCGTGCTGCGTTTTTATATCTCCAAATCATTGAAGAAACGATTTTTACCGCAATAAATTAAATGAATGCGTATTAAATTAGCATTAAAGCCCCTACTACGGTTTAAAACTCGACTCTGCTTTCGTTGAAATTTTGGTATTATCATTTGCAACCCTGTGCTAGTTCGGTTGTCAGCATTGTCAACTGACAGACAACTCCTTACTGGCAGTTGTCTTGGAATATTCTCAAACTTGTTTTTGAAAATTTATCAAAAAAATATGGCAACCGGGCTGGTAAAACTTTTTTTTGAGTGTCCGATCCTCACTTACAATAGGTACAAACTCTTCAAAACTGTCATTTAAAGATATACATATAGCCCAAACCACATTTATGGCAGCAATCGAATGTATGGGAGCTACATATATGTATGTATATTATGTAGGTACGATCTGTTTGATTTTTACTGCACACATTACACACAGTCGTGTTCAATATAATAGTAGTAAAATTAAATTGGATATCGTTTGCCGAAAAAAAATAATTTTCATTAAAAATATAGCAAACTCTATCACAGAAACCATTTACAATTTTTTTTTGGAACATTACACAAAGTTCAGGAAAGTTAATCAAACTTTTAAAAATTGACATCAAAATTTCAATATCTTTAGGCAGAGTTTTTCGAAAACTTCTTAGTAACGCCTACAGTCGCATCTATGTTTTTAATTACGACGAAATTACCTTTCTCAAATGAGTTAACCCTAAACTTCTGCTGTTCGCTTTGACTAAAGTTATAATTTTGTAACTTTTGTATACTTTTCTCCCCTCCTGGTCCGGCTTGCACTCGTCTTGGTATTATATAAGTATATCAACTATCAAAAAAAAAAAACAACTTCTTATAAAATAATCAATTATGTTTCAAAACTAATGATTTTTTGCCACCGACGAGTGCCAGCGTGAAGTGCAGATATTTCATTGTTGCGATTAAGCAGATGGGTCTAAGTGAAAGAAATTTATTGTATATGGTTAATACCGGATAGTGCACTGCATGGTATTATTCCGATGGATCTATTTACTGAATTATTTAGTGCAAATTCCAATTTAGCCAGCTGTATCACCCAATCTCCTAGGGCTACGGGGTCGCTAAGTTTTTCAAACATACCAACTAAACTTCTATTAACTCTTTCGACCTGCCCGTCCGCTTGTGGGTAGTGGACTGCTATTTTTACATTGGTTATGTTTTTACTTTCCACATATTCCTCGAACTCGAGATGTAAAACCACTACCCCACTCGGTTATACGCCTTTGGGGTCGACTGTAGTACTCGAAATATTTATTGAGTGCGCACGTAACTCTTTGGCACTTGTCGTTAAGACTGAGTAACGTTTTACATATTTTGTAAATGCGTCAATTAATATCAAAATATGTTTACATATACATATCGCACCCTAAATCAAAAACAGTCACAACTCAAAATTTTTTTAGGTCGCTTTCTTGGCATAGATTGCCTAATAAAAGGTAGTGCAGCCAGTACATACAATATTTTTCTTTTTGACTATTATCGTTACTCTTTAAAGAGCACAGTGATGTCAAGTTTTTAAAAATCAAATCACTTTTGAGCGATCCAGAAGCAATTAACTGAAAGTTACTCAGATTTTGAGTTGTGACTCTTTTTGATTTAGTGTGCGATTTGTTCACTTTCATGGCCATATGTATGTGGTCTAGATGGATTGTGTTAAAGGGTTGACGATGCTTGGGTATGTTGTGTAACTGCCTGACGTTGGGATTGTGAGGGGCTGAATAATGCATTTAATACCGTTATGTATGAAGTTATTGATCTTATCTCTCATGCTTTGGGAACTAATAGTTTATTTTGATTTTTTGGTACAAAACCCTGCCGGCCAAGAGCTCGTGAGCATTTCTTATCATTTCCTGCTCAAGTTCTTTTGGGGCATATAGCTGTATGACATCATTATTTCTTTCATATTCTCGCTTTCCGACTTATTTTTCAAATGACTATGTCCTTGTCCAGGGACTGCGGTATTAGCAACTGATAATCTAAGTCCTCACTCTTATGGCCCCGTAACATTCACTTTTTTCACGCAGCATCATGCATTGACAGTTGTATCGAATGTGTGTATTTGCATGGGCAACGACACATCGAACGTCACTAGCGCCATCTGATATAAAAAGTTTGCCAACTTTTGAAATTTGCTGCAAAAATGCGTAAGAAGAAGCATTTTTTCATACATTCATTGTGGCGCTATCACAATGCTGCGTAAAACGCAGGTATATGCGGAATTTCTATGTGTCGGGGCCATTAATAACCGAAGCTAAGTTCTCACAATTCATTATACCCTACTGAGCGCGTCTATGTGTGACATCTTCTTGCCCGCCCTAGGCGATATTTAGTTCATTCATTCATTTCTTTATACACAATATTAGCACAATAAGATGCTGCTATATCTTTTATAATATATACAATAGTTACATAAAAGTGGGTACAACTTTTTAAAACTTAATAGCTATAAGTAGATAAACTCAGTTTCTAATTTGCATATACTCTACCGAAGAAAGAATATGAGCATTTCCGTAGAATCGTCAACCAGAGAAAAAATTTTAAATGTTAATAAAAATAAATTCTTGTTTAACCCTGTTATACAAAATTACCCAAATTTTTATAAATATAAAGCTTTGGAAGTTGATTTAAATTTTTTTTATGAAAAATTTGGCTTGAAACATGAAAAATTTTTCTTTTCATTTCCAGCCAGTTTTAGAGGCCTGTTGCTTTTCAATTTTTTCACATGTTCGACTTATACTAGCGATCCTTTTTTGCAACAAAATACCCCCATGAATATCAGTTAAGACCCTCAAAATGAAAGAAGAGTGAATGACGATGTCTTAACTGTAAATTTTTATTGAAACTTTTACCTCTGCCTGGATCGTACGTTCGCGACCAAAAAAATACATTTTTTGTTACCACTTCTCAAGGAGTGTAAGGAAATGTATAGAACTACATTTCTAAAGCCGGTTGAGTGCACTTAATTGAAAACCAAAACTACTTCTCTTGAAGGGTTTACCAAACCTTTTTTTTTTAATTCTCAAAGTTGCGTACGTTCGCGACCGTTTTGCATTTTGATATATTTTTTCCTACCAAAAACTGAAGCAAGAAAAAAGAGGTTGTTAATATACTTTTTTTGCATGGTTAATAATGGATCATAGGGTTTTGAATAATTTTAATGAAGTTATTCATAAATTTTCCAACCATACATTAAAGTGAGTATACTTTATGTTATGCAAGCCACTTTCGAGTCTTTCGGTGTGAGCGCGGGATTTCAGTAGAGTCTAATAATTTATGCTATCTTCTTTCTTTATAAATACAACATATAAGATTTAAACTTGTGAATTAAGTGTTCCGATTCATATAATTTGTAAAACATTATGCCGAAAATAGGAAAAGAAAGTGTATGGAAAAATCGTACGTTCGCGACCCGTACGTTCGCGACCGGTATTTAAGCGTATATATAAAAATGTACTGAAGATATTTTAAAGCGAAATAAACGAAAAGAAAGTCACTTTATGCCACTTCAATATGTTATCAACCATTTTGAAAAAATCCATTCCATTTCGCTGAGTTTTGAATTTTTCCAGTTGCACAAAAAAGTCACTTCCATTTTGCGTACGTTCGCGACCACATGTTTATTGCCCCCACAGTCTAAACTAAAAATCGAACAAACCTGCCTCTTACACCTAAAATTGACCTTCCAAAATGCTATCGAAGTAGCAAAAAAAAAAAAAAAAAATCTATGTTTACTTTGTTTTTTGGCCCATAAAAGCGTACGAACGTACTGTTCGCGACCGTGGAAACACCCATATATAACATTCTTAAAATTGCCTTTACCTTATGTGGATAGCATTGACGAAGAAAAGCCGTGCAGAGTTTAGATAATTGTAGCTGGGTACGATCAAATCACTTATGCGATCCGATCTAGAGAATGTTAGCTTTTTATATAAATAAGTACGCATTTTATCAGCAATCACACGATACAGAAAAATACAGTTTCTTGTCTTGAGATACTCAGATATTTCACAACCTAAGACACTCGTTCTCCACGCAGATATAAATAAGATCATACTTTGCCAAACCGGAAACATACCGCGTGAAATGATTAAAGGCGACATCGATCTTATGTGTCGATTTAGAATCTAATTAGCTGTACATGTATTCCGAATAGCAGATAATTGGGAGTATAAGTTGCATAGCAAGCCGCTTCCTAATTCCAAGTGGGGTGAAGGCCGCAGACATTCATAAATTACGTAGAGTGTGGTTGGTTGGAGTGGCTACAGAAAATTAGCGTGGTGGACTGTTTACCCTCAAGGGACGCTTCTACCTTGTGCACCACCTCGTGCAGAGGAATCCCCGTTGAGCGACCCTTGAGATATGCATGCTAAGCTGTAGAAAGTCCTGAATTATCCAATGTCTTTCTAATATGGATTTTCAAAAGCCGTTCGAAGGTTTTTAAAACAAACAACGAAAGACTAATTTTTCTGAAGTCCTTGAGGTTTTCATGGCCTCTCTTGCCCACCTTTGGGATGAAAACCACCCTCGTCCTTCTCCAGGTTAAAGGCATATGATTTAGCCGAATGCATGCCCTGATACACGCCAGCCAGGGTATTACCAGCAATCTGGTTTTTTGCAACTTGGCTGGGAAAACACCGTCCGGCTCCGCGGACTTGTAAGGTGAGAAACTGTTGATTGCGAATGCAATCTTTTTAGTCGTTATGAGCTCATTTATTAGCCGAAGAGAGGGTAGTACACCAGTGCACTCTTTACCTTCCATTTGACAAGGCCCACAGCCTGGGAAATGTGTTCCTACCCGAAGATCCACGGTTTCCGCCGAGCTGCATGTATGTATATGATCCGTCGTCTGTCCGTAAAAACGACGGGCAAGCTTTTTCTTATGAGAGAATTTTCCAATTCTCGAAGATTCCTATTTATGGCAAAAGTCCTTCCAGGATCCTTCTTTTGCCTTCCGAATCGCTTTTTTGTAGCATCTAAGACTATTCTTGTATGGCAACCAGTTGCCGGTGGAACGGCTCAGGTTGAATAGTCTCCTAGAGTCTCTCCTGAGTTCGAAAAGGTCTGAATTCCACTAGGGAGGATATGCTTTTCCGCTAAAACTAGTTGGACAAGCTACCTCGAGCTGACCCCATGGCCTTCTCCAGGTTACTACTTTTTGCATCAAGTTCCTCCACTGACAGTAATTTCTGCAGAGATTGACTACCTAGCTTATTGTTCCCCACCCTGCCGAACCTTCGCCAGTTTGTTCTCCTTGGGTTAAGGTGAGGAATAGAGTTATCTAATTTCAAAATGATATCAAAAAGGATCATCTTGTGATCCGAGAGGGTCTGCCTATCTGATACCCTCCAATTTTCTCACGAATATTGCTATTACCGCTTGGTAGCGTAATGTCCAGCACCTCCTCCCACCCGCTTAAAGTATCAGGGCTTGGGAAGATGAAAGTAGAGGTACTACCCCGGTTACAAACTACTAGGTTAGGTTAGGTTAGGTTAATGTGGCCGCCTCTCAGCGGTGCCGAGAGGCGGACTTAGGCCGACTGGCCCATTGTGATGCCACTGAGCGGGTTTAAGTCCCTTTTACCTTTAAGATAAGAGTTCATTGAAAGAACCACCCTGTACGCTTAATGAAGCGCAGGATGTCTCCAATTTCGGCAGAGCCTAACTCCGCTAGGCCGAGGAATAGGCACCTGCTTAGGCACTCCAGCCGGGTTCTGGCTAGTGCGGGGCAGCTGCAGAGGAAGTGCTCTACACTCTCGATTTCCTCCTCGTCCCTGCAGCTGCGACAGAAATCATTTGAAGCAACCCCCATGCGCTTGGCATGTACGCCCATGAGACAGTGTCCCGTGAGCACCCCGATCAACAGACCAAGGGAGGGTCGGTCAAGTTTGAGTATGGACTCGGTTCGTTTGTGGCAGATGCGGGGCCAAGTTTGCCTGGACACCTCGCATGTCGTTTCCGTAGCCCACCTAGAGTTTGCCTTTTTCTCGAATTCACGTAGTAGCCAGAGCTTAGTCGTGGCAAGAGGCGGGGAGATGCTCCCAATGTGGTTCTCCTCTGTATGCTCCGTGGCCTTCCTTGCCAGCTCGTCAGCAGCACAGTTTCCAGGAATATCGCTATGTCCTGGAACCCATACTACCGCATTTCGGAGACAATTCATTGAGCAATTGCCTACAGTCTTGAGCTACTTTCGAGGTAGAGTTACTACTCTGAAGAGCTTTGATCGCTGCCTGGCTATCGCTGTATATGGACACAGATGTGCGGTTTTCAGATAGAAGCCAGCGAGCAGCCTCCTCTATGGCCGTAAGTTCAGCCTGGAATACGCTGCAGTGGCTGGGTAGTCTAATGCTTAAGCATAGTGAAAGATCCTCCGAATAGACGCCGCTGCCCACTTTGCCGTTGAGCTTCGAGCCGTTTGTAAATATGGAGTCTGAATCCGGATTTAGAAAGTGCTTGTCCTTCCATTCCTCCCTCTTAGGGATTTTGGTGGAGAACTTGGTATTTGGGCCGTGGCCTATAGGTAGGGTGTAGTCCACGGTTTTCAGATTTTGGGGTATGGTCTCCAAGATTTTCGCGTGTCCAAATCTGGTGTCGCTCCATCGTTGAACAGCGCTCAGTCTTACTGCGCTGCAGCTTGCTTGGAGTTTACCGTACAAGTCAACCGGGAGTAGGTCGAGCATGACCTCCAAAGCTTTGGTAGGCGTGGATGGGAGTGACCCCGTGATGAGCACCGCCGCAGACCGCTGTACCCTGCCCATCCTTCCTATGATGCTGTTACGTTCTAGTGCAGGCCACCATACAACAACACCATAGAAGAGGATGGTTCTTACCACAGCGGTGTACAGCCAATGCATCACCCGGGGGTTCAGACCCCATTTCTTCCCTACGGCTGCTTTGGATGCGTATAGGGCAGTGATAGCTTTCCGGGATCTGTCCTCAACATGCTTGTTCCAGTTGAGTTTGCTATCTAAGATAACGCCGAGGTACCTGACCTCTTGGGAGAGGTTGAGCCTTACCCCGTTCAGACGGGGTGGTGTAAAAGCGGGTACTTTGTATTTTCTTGTGAAAAGGACCATTTCCGTTTTAGAGGGATTTACGCTTAGGCCGCTTGCCATAGCCCAGTCCTCCACGAGGTTCAGGGCCGATTGGAGCAGTTCACTTAGGGTCTGAAGATGCCTGCCAGTGGCCGTAAGAGCGATGTCGTCGGCGTAGGCAATGATTTGGCAACCGGTGTTTTCCAGTTCCAGAAGCAGGGTGTTAACGGTTAGGTTCCACAGTAGAGGAGATAGAACTCCCCCTTGAGGGGTGCCTCGAGATGCGTATCGCACTATTGAGGCCTCACCCAGATCAGCCTGGATAGTTCTCTTTGCCAGGAGCTGACTAACGAATCCCACAAGCGGGGGTTCCAGTCCCGTTTCCCGAAGGGATTGGATGACGGCCTGAGGGAGTACGTTATTGAAGGCTCCTTCAATGTCGAGAAAGATACCCAGCGTGTACTCCTTGAAGGCAAGCCCTTTTTCTATCTTTGAGGTGATAGCATGGAGTGCTGTTTCCACGGACTTGCCCTTAGAGTAGGCGTGTTGAGCCTTCGAGAGGTCAAGAGGGCGCAGATTATCGCTAATGTGCGCGTCTAGTATTCTTTCCAATACTTTAAGAAGAAAGGATGTAAGGCTTATAGGCCGAAAGTCCTTAGGTTTTGAGTGCGAGCCTCGTCCTCCTTTCGGTATGAAGACTATCTTCGCCTCGGTCCATTTGTGCGGAACGTGGCATAGCCTAAGACATGATGTGTAGATTTCAGACAGAATGGGACAGAGAATGCCTCTGGCCATTTGAAGTTCGGCGGGAAATATGTTATCGGGTCCCGGAGATTTAAAAGGGTCGAAGGTTCCGATTGCCCATTCGACTTTTTGGGGGGTGATTATCCCCTCTATAGAGTCGTAAATTGTCCCGCAACAATGCAGAGGAAGCTAATACAGAAATGATTTGTCCGATCGTTAGTGAGGTTTAGGCTTTTAGCAGGTTTGATATGAGCCCAACAAGGTACCGATGTCGAAGCGATCCTGTCTGCCAATGAAATACTATATTTGAGCAATAAGACAACATTTTTGTTTCCCGAGTTGTAAGCAAGCAAACCTCGAAATTTTGTGTTATTTCTCATTTGAATGGGAAATAACCCAAATTATGTGTTATTACCGTTTAGGTTATTTCACCACCCCAAAAAAACATTGCATTATGATTTATTGTGGTATAATCTGCAGAAAGAGTTGCATAAAAATGTGTAAAGGTGAAACGAGAGGTCTAAAACCAATAAAATTTTGTTGGGTTAGATTTTCATTCCAAGTAAAAGAAAAATAAAGTAATTCATTTTGACATTTGTTCTTAGGACCTACGGATAGATAAATAACGATATTACAGGGTTGTAATGATTAGTACAAATTAAATAAGTATTAGGAAAATTTATGACGAATATCGTTCCATTTACAACACCCTTTCTGAACGAGTATTCTGCTTTATTGCTCTTTTTGAAACCCCCACTGGTTATGTGCAATTAGATGATATAGTTTTCGCAAACGTCAAGCTGTGTAGTTGTGTTTTTATTTTGCTCTGTGCTTTTATCTAAAAATTTAATCATATTTGTCTTATATCTGAAAATTTTGAAGTTTAAGATTAAAGTTAATGAGTTGAATACTTAATGTGCTTCACTACTTGTTGTGAAAAGTGTAAATTTTTGATACATTTTTGAAAATTAAATAATTATAAATTCATTCTATTGAATTTGTGTGTGGCGAGTTGTGTTTTTGCATATTGTTTTTGTTGCTTTTGAAAGGCTTACATTTTACATTGTAATTGTTGTTGTGTGCTGACTTGGTTTTCTTTTTCTCACTCCTTTTTCGTTACAGCTGTTTGCGTGGTTTGTTAAACGTCAAGTACAGTGTGTTTAAAACTGTTCGCTCAGTACATTGCCTTCCAAACTGCCAGGGTTGTTTTTATTGCTTTTTATTTTTAACTACTAAATTTTTTAATTTTATAATTTTGAATTTTTTAATTTTTCATAATTATTAATAATATAATGTCGTGCACGTTTGAAAATTGCCAGATAAAAAGCGAGTCGGAGCGCTTTGTAGCATGCTGGCTGTGTGATGCACTTGTCCACGCTAAGTGTACTGGCTTAACTGGTAGAACAGCCGATCTTATTAATGATGGAAAAGGTCTGCGCTGGTCTTGTTTAAAATGTAGATCGACGGAAATTGATCTTTGTAAGGTCTTTCGTCATATTAGAAACGGGTTTTCCGAGATCAGCAAAGACTTTTCTTTGCTGACCGAAAAATTCAAAAAATACGAAAGCATTTTTAAATCGTTTGGAAATCTTGACAAATCGTTTCAATTAGAAAGTTCTAGCAATCGTGATGGCGAGCGCGGGCGTACGGATGATCGGCCTGCTCCTTTATTAGCGCCGAACTTGCCGCAAGCCATCGAATTGATAGACTTGGCGTCCCCAATTCCAAGCACTTCTGTTCGAGCAACTTCCAAGAACCCTCCAAAGTCCTCCGCTAAAAAAAATCCGGATCCTCCTGCAATTGCAATTGAGTCTGAACCAATTGCTAGGAAGCTGGTTGTGGTCCCTCGCAAAAAATCTATTTTTGTGTCTAGGTTCCATCCTGACACTACAGAAGAAGATTTAATGTACCATATTTCGACTAAGGTAAAAGATCGTAACTTGACTATTAAAAAGTTTAATTTCACGTATCAGAGAAATATGTCTTCATTTAGAATTGATGTCGCTGGAAAAGATTTCGACGCTCTTTTGGATAGTTCTTTTTGGCCCCCCGGTGCTCTTGTGCGGGAGTTTGAATACAGACCAAATAGAAATGTTCAAAATGTAGCAACAATCTCTCGTGATAACGTTGAGCCAAAAAACTGAGTACTAAGACCATGACTATCTTTTATCAAAATGTCAGAGGTTTGAATACCAAATTAACCGATCTTTATTTGAAATCTTTCTGTTGTAACTATAACGTAATTGCTTTTACTGAAACTTGGCTAAAACCTCATGTTTTCAACTCTGAATTTTTTTGCAACGAATTTCAAGTTTATAGAAATGATCGCTTGAACAGGGTCGGGGGTGGAGTTTTACTTGCAGTTCATTCCTCCATACCTTCAGAGGAGGTTGATTTACCTAACATTGATTCCATTGAGTTCAAATGCATCCGCATTCAGCTAGCTAATGTCTCCATGTACTTATTTGTTTGTTACATCCCTCCAGCATCTGATCTCGCTTTGTACATACAACTTATCTCTTTGCTCAAAACGGTTCACTTTTTGACTAAAGATTCTGACTCCATGATTGTTTTGGGTGATTTTAACCTACCTCATATATCGTGGAAAATAGTCGATGGAAATATTATTCCAAATCCATCTAGACCGGGCTACAATGACTTTTTAGATGGAATTTCCGATCTCTGTCTTAATCAAATAAACGTTACAGCAAACAAGTTTGGCAAAGTCTTAGATTTAGTTTTTGTCGTTGATAAAAATAAATTTTCTGTAAGTCGTGGCGATCCGCTGGTTTTACCAGAAGACGTCTACCACCCTTCTATGGAAATATTTCACGAAACCTTAAGTAATGGCCATTGTACACAAGGCTGCTCAAGTAGTAACTTTGATTTTAATTTCTCAAAAGCCAACTATAAGAAATTAAATAAAGAACTGTCTAAATTAACTTGGCCTGAGCTGTGTGGCGATATCGATTCAAACGTTTTGCATTTTAATCAAACTATTTACAACTTATTTGAGAAGATTGTTCCTAAACGTAAAATAACATATCATCATCCAACGCAATCTTGGTTTACTAAAGAGCTTATGATGCTGAAAAATAGAAAAACGCGTTCTTTCAAATTATTTAAGAAATCGGGGTTAAACAAACACTACTTGTTGTATTCTGGTCTACGTAAGAGGTACATCGACTTAAATAAAAAGTGCTATAAAGCCTATATCTCTAAAACAAAGAGAGACATTATTCGCAATCCGAAGTCATTTTATGATTTCGTAAATTCTAAACGGAAAGTAGTAGGATTTCCCTCAGCCATGAAATATAAAGACATTTTATCTAGCGATAATCAAGATATTGCTAATTTCTTTGCGCAATTTTTCACTTCTAACTATTCTGCCGTCACCAATTCTGACTTTCTAAATTATCCCTATGAGCTACATGGGAACAATTTAATTAATTGTCCAACTATATGCGCCAATGATGTTCTTGTTTGTCTGAAAACCTTGAAAGAATCTTCTAAATGTGGTCCTGATAGGATTCCTACATGCTTCTTGAAGAAGTGCGCTAACAATATTTACAAACCCCTTACCAACTTGTTCAATCTGTCACTAAAGTGTGGTGTTTTTCCAACAGCATGGAAAGAGTCGTTTCTTCTACCGCTTCACAAAAGCGGAAGCAAGGCTTCTATTGAGAACTATCGTGGCATAGCAAAGCTGTCTGCCATCCCTAAAGTGTTTGAAGCTATTGTTACCAATCAGCTTACGAATCCTATCTCTGCCTTGATTTCTGACTGTCAACACGGGTTCTGTAAGGGAAAGTCCACCGTTACAAACTTACTTGAATTTACAAATCATGTCTCAAATGGCTTTAGAAAAAATCTGCACACCGACGTTATTTATACTGATTTCAGCAAAGCTTTCGATAAAGTGTGTCACTCGTTACTTATTCATAAACTAGATCAGCTGGGTTTCCAGCCGGGTCTCAATCGCTGGATCTCTTCTTACCTTAGTGACAGAACACAAAAAGTAGTGTTTAAAAACTGTGAATCCGATGTTATTAGTGTCTCCTCTGGAGTTCCTCAAGGAAGCCATCTGGGCCCGATTCTGTTCTTGTTGTTTATAAATGACATTTCTACAGTAATAGAATTTTCGAAAATGTTAATGTATGCCGACGATGTAAAGCTTTTCATGTCATTCGCATCACCCGAAGATAGCAATAAGCTTCAATCAGACCTAAATACACTAGTTACTTGGTGCGATTTAAATTATATGCCGCTTAATCTAAAGAAATGTAAATACATGCGTTTTTCGAGAGGAATTTCACAGCCAGCTTCCTATACAATTAACAATTATAGTCTTGAGCAAATGTATGATTTTGTTGACCTTGGGGTTACTATGGATTACAAACTCAATTTCAACTGCCACATTAACGTAACAGTCAATAAAGCTAGAGGCGTTCTAGCATTTGTTAAACGATGGTCTAAAGAATTTAGCGACCCTTATGTAACTAAAACTCTCTTTACTACATTAGTCAGACCGATACTTGAATACGGTTCTATTATTTGGAACCCGCGTTACCAGGTCCACGTGGATCGCTTAGAATCAGTTCAAAAACAATTTTTACTATTTGCCTTAAGAGATCTTCACTGGGATCCCTTGTATAATTTGCCATCGTATACGAGTCGCTTAAAACTAATTAATCTTCACAGCCTTTCTAGTCGGAGGGAAATGCTTGGAATTGTCTTCATGATTAAATTACTAAATGGTTCAATCGTAAGCCCGTTTCTTTTGAGCGAAGTGAACTTCAATGTACCTTCTCGTCCATCAAGACATTTTAAACCACTTATCTTGAAACAGTGCCGAACTAATTTTGAATTAAATGAGCCTTTTCGTTGTTTGTGTCAAGATTATAATTCTCATTCTGGTACGTTTGATATCTCAGACTCACTATACAGCATAAAAAAGTCAATTCTTTCTATCCTGAATACATAGCAACAACTTTTTTTTTCATATCCTTTGATTCTTATCTTTATTCTTAACAATAACTTTTCGCTGTCAACTAATTATTTATTAATTGTGGAATCTTTTGTACTTAGCTGATGAGGTTTTCTCTGTAGCTGAGCAGTTTTAGATCTCGACGATTAACAAACCAAAGCCTTTCAAAGACTCGGCACGAAAGAACAATCCGCGCGTCATGCGGATGCGCCCCTCGCGCCGGTCGGGCGGGATATGGTGGGTAATAATCCGTTGGGCAAAAAAAAAAAAAAAAAAAAAATGTATTCTGCACTTTGGATTTAATAAGGATCAGTAATTCATTTTCTTATATTGACATACATATATGTGTGTGTATTACTTATTTGAGACCGATTTTGTTAGCGAAATGCTCAAGTTTGGTAGAGCGAAACCCTTTGTTAAGATGTCTGCAGCTATCACGTTTGTTGACAAGTAAGTACATTAGTTGGATTCGCTTGAGTTCAATTGAATGACGAACGAACTTGGTTTTTATGTCTACGTGTTTAGTTCGTGACGAATACGAGTTATTTAATGCTACTTGAATGGCACTTTTACTATCGCAAAACGGAACTATGGACTTCTCGTGTCTTGGAATTAACTCGGCTTCTAGTCGCTTGAACCAAATCGACTCTTGTATGGCTGATACGATGGACATGTACTTGATATAGTGGGACTTTTAGATAAAACTTTACGCAGTCTATTTGCCTCTGAGTTGGTTTCAACTTGCCGCAAGCCATCGAATTGATAGACTTGGCGTCCCCAATTCCAAGCACTTCTGTTCGAGCAACTTCCAAGAACCCTCCAAAGTCCTCCGCTAAAAAAAATCCGGATCCTCCTGCAATTGCAATTGAGTCTGAACCAATTGCTAGGAAGCTGGTTGTGGTCCCTCGCAAAAAATCTATTTTTGTGTCTAGGTTCCATCCTGACACTACAGAAGAAGATTTAATGTACCATATTTCGACTAAGGTAAAAGATCGTAACTTGACTATTAAAAAGTTTAATTTCACGTATCAGAGAAATATGTCTTCATTTAGAATTGATGTCGCTGGAAAAGATTTCGACGCTCTTTTGGATAGTTCTTTTTGGCCCCCCGGTGCTCTTGTGCGGGAGTTTGAATACAGACCAAATAGAAATGTTCAAAATGTAGCAACAATCTCTCGTGATAACGTTGAGCCAAAAAACTGAGTACTAAGACCATGACTATCTTTTATCAAAATGTCAGAGGTTTGAATACCAAATTAACCGATCTTTATTTGAAATCTTTCTGTTGTAACTATAACGTAATTGCTTTTACTGAAACTTGGCTAAAACCTCATGTTTTCAACTCTGAATTTTTTTGCAACGAATTTCAAGTTTATAGAAATGATCGCTTGAACAGGGTCGGGGGTGGAGTTTTACTTGCAGTTCATTCCTCCATACCTTCAGAGGAGGTTGATTTACCTAACATTGATTCCATTGAGTTCAAATGCATCCGCATTCAGCTAGCTAATGTCTCCATGTACTTATTTGTTTGTTACATCCCTCCAGCATCTGATCTCGCTTTGTACATACAACTTATCTCTTTGCTCAAAACGGTTCACTTTTTGACTAAAGATTCTGACTCCATGATTGTTTTGGGTGATTTTAACCTACCTCATATATCGTGGAAAATAGTCGATGGAAATATTATTCCAAATCCATCTAGACCGGGCTACAATGACTTTTTAGATGGAATTTCCGATCTCTGTCTTAATCAAATAAACGTTACAGCAAACAAGTTTGGCAAAGTCTTAGATTTAGTTTTTGTCGTTGATAAAAATAAATTTTCTGTAAGTCGTGGCGATCCGCTGGTTTTACCAGAAGACGTCTACCACCCTTCTATGGAAATATTTCACGAAACCTTAAGTAATGGCCATTGTACACAAGGCTGCTCAAGTAGTAACTTTGATTTTAATTTCTCAAAAGCCAACTATAAGAAATTAAATAAAGAACTGTCTAAATTAACTTGGCCTGAGCTGTGTGGCGATATCGATTCAAACGTTTTGCATTTTAATCAAACTATTTACAACTTATTTGAGAAGATTGTTCCTAAACGTAAAATAACATATCATCATCCAACGCAATCTTGGTTTACTAAAGAGCTTATGATGCTGAAAAATAGAAAAACGCGTTCTTTCAAATTATTTAAGAAATCGGGGTTAAACAAACACTACTTGTTGTATTCTGGTCTACGTAAGAGGTACATCGACTTAAATAAAAAGTGCTATAAAGCCTATATCTCTAAAACAAAGAGAGACATTATTCGCAATCCGAAGTCATTTTATGATTTCGTAAATTCTAAACGGAAAGTAGTGGGATTTCCCTCAGCCATGAAATATAAAGACATTTTATCTAGCGATAATCAAGATATTGCTAATTTCTTTGCGCAATTTTTCACTTCTAACTATTCTGCCGTCACCAATTCTGACTTTCTAAATTATCCCTATGAGCTACATGGGAACAATTTAATTAATTGTCCAACTATATGCGCCAATGATGTTCTTGTTTGTCTGAAAACCTTGAAAGAATCTTCTAAATGTGGTCCTGATAGGATTCCTACATGCTTCTTGAAGAAGTGCGCTAACAATATTTACAAACCCCTTACCAACTTGTTCAATCTGTCACTAAAGTGTGGTGTTTTTCCAACAGCATGGAAAGAGTCGTTTCTTCTACCGCTTCACAAAAGCGGAAGCAAGGCTTCTATTGAGAACTATCGTGGCATAGCAAAGCTGTCTGCCATCCCTAAAGTGTTTGAAGCTATTGTTACCAATCAGCTTACGAATCCTATCTCTGCCTTGATTTCTGACTGTCAACACGGGTTCTGTAAGGGAAAGTCCACCGTTACAAACTTACTTGAATTTACAAATCATGTCTCAAATGGCTTTAGAAAAAATCTGCACACCGACGTTATTTATACTGATTTCAGCAAAGCTTTCGATAAAGTGTGTCACTCGTTACTTATTCATAAACTAGATCAGCTGGGTTTCCAGCCGGGTCTCAATCGCTGGATCTCTTCTTACCTTAGTGACAGAACACAAAAAGTAGTGTTTAAAAACTGTGAATCCGATGTTATTAGTGTCTCCTCTGGAGTTCCTCAAGGAAGCCATCTGGGCCCGATTCTGTTCTTGTTGTTTATAAATGACATTTCTACAGTAATAGAATTTTCGAAAATGTTAATGTATGCCGACGATGTAAAGCTTTTCATGTCATTCGCATCACCCGAAGATAGCAATAAGCTTCAATCAGACCTAAATACACTAGTTACTTGGTGCGATTTAAATTATATGCCGCTTAATCTAAAGAAATGTAAATACATGCGTTTTTCGAGAGGAATTTCACAGCCAGCTTCCTATACAATTAACAATTATAGTCTTGAGCAAATGTATGATTTTGTTGACCTTGGGGTTACTATGGATTACAAACTCAATTTCAACTGCCACATTAACGTAACAGTCAATAAAGCTAGAGGCGTTCTAGCATTTGTTAAACGATGGTCTAAAGAATTTAGCGACCCTTATGTAACTAAAACTCTCTTTACTACATTAGTCAGACCGATACTTGAATACGGTTCTATTATTTTGAACCCGCGTTACCAGGTCCACGTGGATCGCTTAGAATCAGTTCAAAAACAATTTTTACTATTTGCCTTAAGAGATCTTCACTGGGATCCCTTGTATAATTTGCCATCGTATACGAGTCGCTTAAAACTAATTAATCTTCACAGCCTTTCTAGTCGGAGGGAAATGCTTGGAATTGTCTTCATGATTAAATTACTAAATGGTTCAATCGTAAGCCCGTTTCTTTTGAGCGAAGTGAACTTCAATGTACCTTCTCGTCCATCAAGACATTTTAAACCACTTATCTTGAAACAGTGCCGAACTAATTTTGAATTAAATGAGCCTTTTCGTTGTTTGTGTCAAGATTATAATTCTCATTCTGGTACGTTTGATATCTCAGACTCACTATACAGCATAAAAAAGTCAATTCTTTCTATCCTGAATACATAGCAACAACTTTTTTTTTCATATCCTTTGATTCTTATCTTTATTCTTAACAATAACTTTTCGCTGTCAACTAATTATTTATTAATTGTGGAATCTTTTGTACTTAGCTGATGAGGTTTTCTCTGTAGCTGAGCAGTTTTAGATCTCGACGATTAACAAACCAAAGCCTTTCAAAGACTCGGCACGAAAGAACAATCCGCGCGTCATGCGGATGCGCCCCTCGCGCCGGTCGGGCGGGATATGGTGGGTAATAATCCGTTGGGCAAAAAAAAAAAAAAAAAAAAAAATGTATTCTGCACTTTGGATTTAATAAGGATCAGTAATTCATTTTCTTATATTGACATACATATATGTGTGTGTATTACTTATTTGAGACCGATTTTGTTAGCGAAATGCTCAAGTTTGGTAGAGCGAAACCCTTTGTTAAGATGTCTGCAGCTATCACGTTTGTTGACAAGTAAGTACATTAGTTGGATTCGCTTGAGTTCAATTGAATGACGAACGAACTTGGTTTTTATGTCTACGTGTTTAGTTCGTGACGAATACGAGTTATTTAATGCTACTTGAATGGCACTTTTACTATCGCAAAACGGAACTATGGACTTCTCGTGTCTTGGAATTAACTCGGCTTCTAGTCGCTTGAACCAAATCGACTCTTGTATGGCTGATACGATGGACATGTACTTGATATAGTGGGACTTTTAGATAAAACTTTACGCAGTCTATTTGCCTCTGAGTTGGTTTCAATGTTGGTACAAAAGTCCCTCCATGAGTTCTTCTGGGCTTTGTTGACTGCTTTTTTGAAAGTTTTTAAGGCCTGTTTATATTCGTGCCAAGAACCAGTCCGCTTAGCTTCATTAAACATTCTCCTGATATTTTTCCTGAGTCGAGAAATTTCGGAGCTCCACCAAGGTGGTCTCGTCTTGTTCCTCGGTCTGGTAACAGGACAGGAGACGTTAAAGGCAGCGTTACAGGACTCTGTGATCAGGTCTACCGCTTCGTCAATTTTAGACGATGAGTCGAGCTCACCGATCGAAGCCGACCCGCTTTCCAGATGGATGTGCGCTTCATCAGATCTTTGCGGTAGACCGAGTCTACCGTGAGAAGCGTGTTTACAAAGCGAATGTGATAGAATGTTCTTGAAAACATTCCAATCCGTTCTCTTCCTATTTCTGTAAGCTGCAAGAGTGGGTGGTCTCACAAGGAGACAGAAACAAATGTATTTATGATTGGTATCCGTAGAACCCCACACTGTATTGTGCGCATTGGCGTTAGCTCCTATTATTATCGGCAGCTTCCGTCGGTTTGCCTCCTTTACTGCGTTTACCAGGCAGCTGGAAGGTAATTCAGGGGCATCGTGCGCCATATAGGCTGCAGTTAGCCAGATTTGCCTGCCTTCTACCTCAAGGCTGATGCTCACTGTGTCTGCGTCGCTGAAATTGGATAACAGAAAGTAAGAGAGGGTCTTTTTAACAAGGATGCAAGCTCTGGTCCTACCTATAGTTGGGGTCTTAACCACCTGGTAGACATCAGAAGTTAGTCCGCACACCTTGTTGCCGACGATCCAAGGTTCTTGGATTAATACGAGCTCCTCTGCTGTTTCGCCGAGGCGCAAGAGGAGGGCAGCCGAAGCTGCCTTAGAGTGATGCAGGTTAATTTGAAGAACCCGCATCATCAAAAATTTACAGGTCAGTGTCAGAGCCCTCGTCCATCGCCACTGTCTCTACGCGTTCGGGAGCGGCGATGACTGTAATGTCAAGTGCCGCGTCCTCCGCATCAGAGTCCAGTAGCTGGCTCTCGGACTGGTGCACCCACCGGCCGAAGGTGGACCCGACGAAGCCCGACACCGAAGCCGTGTCGCTCTCGGAGTCTTCGTTCGCGGTATCATACCCGACCAATGATTGCGCCTTCCCAGCAGGTTCACTCAAGGTGCTTCCCGTGGGACCTTCACCGCCTGAGACGGTCTCAGAGGCGATGGAGGCATCAACCGCTCCGCTCAGGGCGTTAACGTCTGAAATACCCCCATCGCTGGCTATAGTGGAGGGACCAGGTCCACTCGCGGTGTTTCCTGGTTGCTCTTCCGCTCCAAGTTCATTTGTTGCGGGTTCACCTTTCTTTTGGATGGCCAGGGTGATGGAGTAAAAGCAGTAGCTTATGACAGGCTTCCAGAGCAGGGAGAGAGTCTTCGCTAATGACTAGAGTCACATAGCGTTGCTTCTCCCTGACCTCACTAACCCTAACTACCCTCCATTCACTGGTGGGTAGTCCTGCGTTACCATCCCGGATGATCTTCAAAATGGCCTCTGGCGTCGACGGCTCGGCTGCTGGAATCTTGTTCCTATGCACGCAAGGAATCTCGTTCCTATGCACGGCTACCAGGTCTGCCCCGGACCACAGCTCGCCTAACGCGGAGATTGCCTCCTTGTATAGCAATACCGAGCGCTCATCGGCGCAAGAGACCAACTTGATCCTCCGCTGATGCCAACCGGCATCACGGATGCTAGGTGCAGGGCCCGGAAACTTCTCGAGGACTTTTCCGTAGACCCCGCACAAACCAATTAACACCGACTTCCAGTTGTCTGGTGTCATGTTCCCATCTGGGTGCCCCTTGTCCAGTACCGCGAGGGTGAGGTGCTCTTTGGCCACCTCACTGAACGGTCTGGGTGGGTTCACCGCAGCGGTTCTCGGGGAGGTCGCCGAGGGTCTGTGCCTCTTGGAGTCACTCGCGGTGCTTTCCTGAGAACGCTGTCTCTTAGAGGCTGGTGCCCTCGGCGGCTTTCCGGCTTCTCGCTCCTGCCTAGCGGCGAGGAGGTTGCTTGCCCAAGTTAGGGAGGCCTTTTGGTCCTCCGTTAGTTCGCTGGGAGGCAAGTTACCCAGTCGCGAGACTATCTTGGCCGCAGATCTGCGGTCTCGTGGCGCCCTAACGGAGGGGGAGATTTTGCGCCCGTTCTTCGGGGCTGACCGAGCAGCACTGCTGGCTGCCATCGTGGCTGTGAGCCCTCCCGTGGAGGGATTGGGGCCAGCACTTTTGGGCTGTGGATGGGAGGGTCCCCGAATGGGCCTGGGGAGATTGGCCGTCTGCCCACTGCTCCCCGCGCTAGCCGTACCCTCAAGGGGGTTGGCTGGTGCGGTTACGCGTGGTAACGGCTTTCCCTCAAGGGGTTTAGCAGCACCACTCCGCGCAGACGACCGAAAGGGGGTGACTGCTGGCCGTGGAGGCCTGCCCGAACCCGTCGATGCGGTACTCGGGCGCGTAGCCCTGGCTGGGCTAGCTCTGTTTTGAACTTGTTTAACGCCTTGTCCAGTGGCGGCATTTTTTCCCGTGCAGGGATCCGAGGCGGAGTTAGGTTTTTCCATAATCTTGTTCGTTGGTCACCTACTTAGACGAGGCCTTTCGGTGACCATAAAAAATATAAAAGGGGAAGGGAACGGTCGACTGCGGCAGCGCCCCATACCGCAGCAAGTCCGATTACTCCCGGAGGTGGACCGGTATCCGGGAGGCTCCGTAAGAATACAGTCGGAAGCCCCTGACTGCAAACCACCCAGTACGCACGGAACGCATGACACCTTGGGTTAGGGGAGAGGGTAAGATCGACACCCTCCGGGTCTAGATCCGTAGTGTTCTGTGCAAACAGGGTCACCTCGTGAAGGTTACGGCCAGTGTTCCACCGCTGTGGCCGAAGGTGTTGACTGAAGAAGAACCGTTGCATACGAGCATGCTCGCATGCGACGGGCTGCAGCCTTCAACATCCGCAACCACAGCAAGAGGGCTTAGCCGTGCACTACGGTCTTGGTGTGGGAGAGGCTGGGAGCCTGGAAGTCCAGGCTCTATATTTCGCGTTCTCCACACCCCGCATCCGCTTAACCCCACCAAAAACTACTAACTTATTACACAAAATAAAATCGAAAAGTGACTCACCCCTGGTATTGATCTCCGTACTCCCCCACAGGGAGTGCCTGGAGTTGGCGGCGCATCCAACAATTATGTTCCGTGCTTAGATTTCCTGCATCAACCTGTGGATCTCCTCCGGAACATCGTTATCATGCGGCATACGAGGGTTGCCTTTTATATATTGCGCCTAATAATGAAAACAGTAAAATATTAAGGAAAATAGTTTTATTGCTTTTCAAAATATTCTCCATCCAAGTCAATACACTTCTGCATTCGCTAAAACCAATTTTCAAAGCACTTTTGCCACTCAGAAGAGACCACCTCTAAAACGACCATTTTGAATGCTTCTACAGCTCCTTCAGGCGTTGAAAAACGTTGACCTCGCATTTTTTTTATGTTCGGGAATAAAAAGAATTCTTTAGGTGCTAAATCAGGCCTGTAAGGCGGATGACCCATCATTTCGACCTTTTGAGTCCTCAAAAACTCTCTTGTGTGAATCGCTACGTGCCAGCTCGCATTGTCTTGGTGAAGAATGATTTGTCTTCGGCGGGTGGTTTTCCTCAATTCTTCAAAAACTTTTGGCAAACAAATGGTTGTGTACCACTCAGAATTGATCGTTTTAAGTTTATCTAGTGGAACAGTTGCGACATGACCAGATTTTCCGAAAAAACAGGCGACCATTTGCTTTGAGGTGCTTCTTGCGCGAACAACTTTTGTTGGATTAGGCTCGTCTTGGAACACCCATACAGTCGATTGCTGTTTTGTTTCCGGCTCATAAGCTTAAATCCAAGATTCGTCACCTGTTACGATGTCATAGACCTGCTTTGATCCACCGCGGCTAAATTTCTTCAACATTTCTTTACACCAATCGACACGAGTCTTTTTTTGGGCAATTGTCAAATTATGCGGTATCCAACGAGAACAAATCTTCCTTACGACCAAATGTTCATGTAATATTGAATGTATGCTGGCCCCACTAATGCCCATGGTTGCCTCTATCTCGCGATAAGTCACATGACGATCTTCTATTATCAATCGACGCACAGCATCGACTGTTTCTGGCACAACGACCGTTTTTGGACGACCTTCACGAAATTCATCCTGCTAAGATTTGCGTCCACGTTGGAACTCGTTGTACCATCCTTTCCCAGTGGCAAAGTGTGGAGATTCATCACCAAAAGTTGAAGTAAGTTGATTGATGCACTCCTGTTGTTGTTGTTGTTAGCAGTGCTTCGCCCTGCCCAAAGGGCCGGTACACTCCTAGTTGTCATCGGGCTCTTCTAACGGAAGTCCAAGGAAACGAGCTGTTTCAACAGGGTTGGACCAAAGTGATAGGGGTGTTAGAAGAGTGTGTTCAGAAGCACAGGAAAAGAGATGTTGCGTGTCGTGGGGGACCATACCGCATGCAGGGCATGTGTTCGGTATGGTGGGGTTCAGTCTGGACAGATAGGAGTTCAGCCTATTGGTATCCAGACCGAAGTTGTGCCAGCATGACTCTAGTCTCCCTCGGAAGGACACGTTCTTCCTCAGCAAGAACAGGTGGTTGGGTACCAATAACGGAGTTCACAGGCCGGGATCTGAGGGATCTGTCCACCGACTCGGTGTGGAGGTCCTTTAGGGCCCGCCTATGGTCCCGCAGATCAAACGGCAACGAGATGTGATGTCGGATCTCATCATAATGCTTTCGGAGATGTTTTCTTATGTCTCTGGGGGGCGCAGTTTCATCCAATAGCTGTCGATTTGGATGACTGGGTCTATGACAGTTCAGAAGGAACTGCCTACTTAAAAGTTCCTCATACTCGCGAACGTTGAGCATTTTAGCCTCCTGGTGAAGGTGAGACTCAGGCGACATAAGCAAATACCCCGTCGCAGTTGTTGTTGTTGTTTTAGCAACAAAATCACTCCCCGAACTTTTTGGGGAGTGTTGTCGAAATAACAGTCCTTGGCCGGATATGAATCCGGTACGCTCCGGTACTCCTTTGGGGTACTGCCCGACTGTCGTGGTAGCGATTTGGTATGACCAGTGGAACCTTCTAGGTCATGTCATCCCTCCTTCCGAAAGGAAAGAGAAGATGGGTAATGAGAGGTGGGAGGCATCATATCCGTAGATCAACCATCGAGTTGCACATCATTACATTTGTGCATATTATTTGCCTCTTACGACCGGTATGACTACCGCGGGCATATTCTAAACCCCTACCCGCAGGGGTGCCCGTCGCAGTTCTGATTGCGGTGTTTTTGCAGACCTGGAATTTCCTCCAGTTGGTGTCGTGAAGGTTTGGCACCATATGGGCGGTGAAGGTTTGGCACCATATAACCGGTCGGCCAATAGCCTTATAGGTGGGCATCAACGTTTTTTGTCTGTGCCCCAAGTACTGCCGGCCAGTAACTTGAGGATCTTGTTGCTGCTTTGTACCTTTGAAGCTATTCCGGTGGCATGATTAGCGAAGGTCAGGCTATTGCCGAATGTAACCCCTAGAATTTGGGGTGGTTGACTGTAGGTAGTGGGACACCATTTTCGTGGACATTCAACTCCTGCCCCATCTGCGCATTCTACGTGGAATAGGGAATAGGGTCGCTGTCGATTTAGTCGGGGACAGTGTCAGGTTCCGCTCTGTGAAGAAGCTGGAAAGATCGCGCAAGTAGTGGTTCAGTCTCGTACATAGTTCGCCCATGGAAGGTCCTTTGCCCGTGGCCATCACGGCGCAGTCGTCAGCGTACGAAACGATGGAGACCCCCTCTGGTGGAGGAGGGAGGCTCGAGATGTAGAAGTTAAACAGAAGGGGTGAAAGGACACCACACTGCGGAACCCCTTGTCTAATTCTTATAGGTCTACACCTCTCGTTTCGAAACTTCACTGACGCCAGCCGACCGCTTAAATAGTTGGCGGTCCATCGTTTTAGGCCGGCAGGAAGCGTTGTCGCCTCCAGGTCTTTAAGGAGTGTGGCGTGGGTGAAGGCTTTCGACAGGCCGAGTGCCACGAGAACCGTCCTGTGGTTTGTTGTTGTTGTTGTTAGCAGTGCTTCGCCCTGCCCAAAGGGCCAGAACACTCCTAGTTGTCATCGGGATCTTCTAACGGAAGTCCAAGGAAACGCGTTGCGTGTCATGGGGGGCCATACCGCATGCAGGGCATGTGTTTGGTATGGTAGGGTTCAGTCTGGACAAATAGGAGTTCAGCCTATTGCAATATCCAGACCGAAGTTGAGCCAGCATGACTCTAGTCTCCCTCGGAAGGACACGTTCTTTCTCAGTAAGAACGGGTGGTTGGGCACCAATAACGGGGTTCACAGGCCGGGATCTGAGGGATCTGTCCACCGACTCAGTGTGGAGGTCCTTTAGGGCCCGCCTATGGTCCCGCAGATCAAACGGCAACGAGATGTGATGCCGGATCTCATCATAATGCTTCCGGAGATGCTTCCTTATGTCTCTAGGGGGCGGAGTTTCATCCAATAGCTGTCGATTTGGATGACTGGGACGGTGGCAGTTCAGAAGGAACTGCCTACTTAAAAGTTCCGCATGCTCGCGAACGTTGAGCATTTGAGCCTCCTGGTGGAGATGAGACTCAGGAGACATAAGCAAACAACCCGTTGCAGTTCTGATGGCGGTGTTTTGGCAGACCTGCAATTTCCTCCAGTGGGTGTCGTGAAGGTTAGGCGACCATATGGGCGCTGCATAATCAATAACCGGTCGGCCAATAGCCTTATAGGTGACCAGCAACGTTTCTTTGTCTTTGCCCCAAGTACTGCCGGCGAGTGACTTGAGGATCTTGTTGCGGCTTTGTACCTTTGAAGCTATTGCGGTGGCATGATTAGCGAAGGTGAGGCTATTGTCGAATGTAACCCCTAGAATTTTGGGGTGGTTGACAGTAGGTATTGGAACACCATCTACGTGGACATTCAACTCCTGCCCCATCTGCGCAGTCCACGTGGTGAACAACGTCGCCGTAGATTTAGTCGGGGAAAGAGTCAGGTTCCGCTCTGTGAAGAAGCAGGAAAGGTCGCGCAGGTAGTCATTCAGTCTAGTACAAAGTTCGTCTGTCGAAGGTCCTTTGCCCGTGGCCATCACAGTGCAGTCGTCAGCGTACGAAACGATGGAGACCCCCTCTGGTGGGGGAGGGAGGCTCGAGATGTAGAAGTTAAACAGAAGGGGTGAGAGAACACCACCCTGCGGAACCCCTTGTCTAATTCTTCTAGGTCTACATCTCTCGTTTCGAAACTGCACTGACGCCAGCCGACCGTTCAAGTAGTTGGCGGTCCACCTCTTCAAGGAGTGTGGCGTGGTTGACTGTGTCGAAGGCTTTCGACAGGTCAAGTGCCACGAGAACCGTCCTGTGGTTTGGTTGGTGTTGGTTCAAACCGAAGTTAATCTGCGTCGTGATGGCGTTCAAAGCTGATGTTGTGCTATGGTTTTTACGGTGGTTTGGTTGGTGTTGGTTCAGATGCACTCCTGTCTCGATACTCCACTTCGAAAATCGTAGTAAATCATCGCACGAAAATGTTCACGTGTTAATTCCATTGTTTAGTGATATGAATTTGTAAACTCACTATAAATAAACATAAATAAAACTCGTAAGTGAAAACGTTATATGCAAGTTTAAGCCACAAAATACCAAACTTCACGATAAAAATATTTAATTACACCTATCACAGGTAGTTTTGCGAAGGCGCAAAATATAAAAGGCAACCCTCGTATATGAAGTGGCAATCACCATGCGAAATTGTCAAATCTGCACAGCTGTGGGAAGAAACAAGAAAAGCATTGTATTTAGATTTTACAAGAATAGCGCTTTATGGAGACCCCTTTACACTGGTGTTCCACACCCAGGGTTCCTGAACAAGGGCGATGTCCACGTTTTCCCCCACCAGGAAAAGGGAAAGGACAACCCTAAGACCCATCATAACTACTCGTCGGCGAACTGCAGGTCCTCCAGGCTCCTGTTGGTGTTGTCGACCGCATCCGGTCCCTCATCATCCTGAGGACCCCGTAATATCTTGACCTTGGTCCGACGTATGCCGAAACGCAAGGCGAATTCCGCTTTTTCCATCGACCCAATACTCTTCTCATTTATGAGGAGGACAAATGAAAGGCAGTTCCGCTGAGATGCCTCTGCCTTGATGACCACCCAGTCATCCATAGGCACCTCGCGGTTGTGAGCCTGAAGATACTTTATTTGCGTCCCGCTGTCGATCTTCATACGCGGGATCCATATCCTCGCTCTAGGTCTCTTTGGAATGTCGGCGGCTTGGATGACCTTTACCTTCAAGCCATTCCTAACGTCGCCTAGGTCCAGCAGGCACTTATCCAGAAAGTCTTTTGACTACAGTTGACCACCCTGTCACCGCGGACAACTTCCGCCGAGTCGAAAGAATTGAGATTACCATCTGGATTGGCCATCACGAACTGGATAACCATTTCGGAAAGCCTCGCCTCGATTTCTCCCCACTTCTCTAGGTTGGCCCTGGTGCTGTTGGTGGTCGCATCGACTAACTTATCCAAGATAGACAGGGCAAGCTGGTATCGTCTTCTCCCTTGGAATGCATTGGACCGTGCCTTCTTACTCTCAGGCCGCTTCCTGTCCGTCTATATGTCCAAGGCCTTCATTCTGTCCTGTTGTCGCTGTTCATGTTCGTGTTAGTGTCTATGCCGTCCTGTCCACGCTCCCTGCAGTCCGGTTTCCGGAGTCTTCCTGACCTCCTTGTCCGTCTTTCTCTTCCTTCATTTTTTGTTGTTGTTTTGTTTCATTTTAGTCATTCATATTTTATTTATTTATTTTATTTATTTATTTATTCATTCGGTCTAAAAAGTACAAACTTTCTTACAGACTAGTTAAAAATAGAGAAAAGTTCAAGCTTAAATTTAAATAAGCTATTATTAAAGTTAAGAAGACTACTATATCGATTTGCTAGGTGTATAGACTTCGATATGGGTTCATTCAACGCGTAATTCGTTCTATGGGTAACTTCAACAATATATGGAACGAATAAATTAGATAATACAGAGCAGTTTATATTACCGTTGATAACGTTATAGGCAAGCATAAGTGAGATACAAGTTCTACGGTCATTCAAAGCCTGGAGACCAAGCAATTTACGCCTGCTAATATACGATGGAAGGCCATCGGGCCAGTGCAGCAAACGCAAAGCAATTTTAGTAAAAATTCTTTGAACCCGTTCAATTTTATGCGAACTCACTTCATAGAATGGACTCCATATAATAGAGCAATATTCCAGGCGACTTCTAACCAATGACGTAAAAAGTGCCTTCAAAGTCATAGGATCCTTGAAGTCACAGGTGTTACGCCTGATAAACCCAACCATTCCGAAAGATTTGGAAACAATGAAATCAATGTGACCAGAAAAAGAGAGTTGGTTGTCGAAAATTACACCGAGATCTTTAAACTCTCGACAACGGTTTAAAGATCCAGCATTCAATTCATAGTTGAAAGAAATGGTAGTTATCCTTTTTGAATATGAGACAACACAACATTTTTTGGTATTTAATAGTAAGTGATTACTAGTACACCAATCATTAAAAGAATCAAGATCGTATTGCAACTTAATGCAGTCAGAAGTATCACGTACGGTTAAAAAGAGTTTGACGTCGTCTGCGAACATTAAACATTTAGCAAATTTGAATTTTTGAGGCAAATCATTAATAAAAATTAGGAACAACAAAGGGCCGCAGTGGGTTCCCTGTGGGATTCCCGACCAAGCATTAATAAGCGCAGTGGACTGATTGGCTCCGATTGACACAAAAAGCTTTCTATTCGATAAGAAACTTGAGAAAAATTTCAGCAAACTACCACACACTCCGTACCTCTCCAGTTTGTGCAATAGTATAGAGTGATTGACCTTGTCGAATGCTTTCGAGAAGTCAGTGTATATGACGTCCAGTTGTGCATGAGTTTCAAAGGCATCTACATTTTGATAAGTTACTAAAGCCAGGTTAGTAGAAGTAGATCTACCAGGGAAAAATCCATGCTGATACTCAACAATAGCCTTTTCTATGAAATCAAATAATTTACTTTGAAGAATATGATCAAATAATTTCGCCAGAGTACACTGCTTAACAATAGGTCTGTAGTTGCGAACATCATGGCGGTCACCAGACTTGAATACCGGATTTATGGACCATAGCTTCCAAGAGTCCAAGAAGATTCCATGGTTCAAGCATTCCTGGAAAAGAAGTGCCAAGGGCTCTGAAATTGTATTGGAACATATTTTAAAGAATATCGGGGAAAATCCCTCGCTATCTGATTTCGCACTATTATTCAATTTAGAAATTGACAGAGATACATCTTCGGCAGTAATATTGAAAGAGGAAATCTGCCGCAGAGGACCAGGGTAGAATGTCGGACTAGGTAGGGAAGTAGGATTTGAGTATACTTTCTGAAATAATTTGGCAAATAAATAGCAAATATCTACCGCATTACTGCACGATACACCTTCATACTCCATACATGTTGGAAATCCGTTAGTCTGCCTCTTAGAATTAATAACAGACCAGAAACTAGATGGATTTGTCTTCAGTTTTATTTCCAGATTATTCATATACATATTTACTGTACAGGAACTTATTAAGAGAGTTAAAAGTCGATTTAAGCCTGACAAAGATATGACGATCCCTTTCACTCCTGCTCCTTTTAAATTTTTTAAAGACTTTACGTTTTTTATTTTTAATATTATTGAGCTTAGCATTGAACCACGGTGCTCTATTGTTCAAAATTTTACGTTTCCGCGGAACAAAATTTGACACCGCTAATGAAAGCCTTTGCTTCAAAATTTCGTAAGAAGCCTCAGGCCCGTTAGTGGAGTTCAAAAAAGACCAATCAGTGCCAAGGAAAAATTCGTTTATCGCGGTAGCATCAGCTTTGAAATAATTGTATTCCAAAGTAGTTGCAGCTGGGGTTTTATCAAAGTTATAAAACTCGAAATTTGCAACCAAAGCATTGTGATGGAAACTGTTATCCACGATTGGAGATAGACATTCCAGCCAAGATAATCTTAAATCATCAGATCCGAAAACTAGATCAAGGAATCTACCATTACTATTCGGTTGAGTATTGTACTGTTTAAAGCCATATGAAAACAAACTGCTAACAACAAGCAAATCGATATCGGATTTAATATTTGTTGGTAAAGTATTGCTGCCACTTGACCAGGAGATGTTACTTAAATTAAAGTCGCCTAAATATATGATCTCACTAGACAGATTAGTAGTACTTAATATACAGTTAACATTATCTAAGTGTTTCTGGTAGACAGCAATTTCACTACTTGGCGGAATATAAGACAAGGCTATTATTATTGTTTTATTGTCGCTAAACTTAATGCTTACACAAATTTGTTCAACGCCGTCGTCTGATAACTCATTTGTAAGTAATTTACTACATAGATCTGCTCTGATAGCAATTAAAACACCGCCACCCCTCTCAAGACCAGTGGCATTCGGGCATCGATCATTACGGAATACATTATAATAGCTATCGAAAAATTCGTTAGATGTAAAATTATCATTTAACCAGGTCTCTGACAAAGCTAATATATCATACTCGTGTGAACTAACATTACGATAAAACTGTGAAGATTTAGTACGCATACCACTAACATTTTGATAATAAAGCGCATAACTCGCTTTTGATACATTAATTATATTAAGTTTACTACTATCTAAGTACGATCCAGTGACTAGGTCTTCGGTTCGAACCTTTTCCGGCCTAAACGAAAAGGGCAAACAGTCACACCAGCTGGCCAAAGCTCAGGGTTGAGCATCTTATTAAACCAAGATACAGGAACACCAAGTTTGAATGTAATTCGCTTCAATGACTCAATGGAAGTACCTTTCTTAATAAGCTCATGACAAGAAAGCAACTCTCTATGTATCCCAGAATATTTGCAGACGTAGTCAAGAATATCATCAAACGAAAAAAATTTTACAATAATCAAAAAATGAAAACGTACTAAATATCACTATATTTATTGCTAATTTAGTACGCATTCATTTTATTTATTACACTTGTCTTTTAGAAAATAGCGGGCCCCCTTGGTCAGCCCAACCAGCCCAACCTTATATTCAAGCTAGCCCAACCACCAAACAAATTTTGCAATAATCAAAAAATTTAAACGTACTAAATATCCCTATATTTATTGCTAATTTAGTACGCATTCATTTAATTTATTACACTTGTCTTTTAAAAAATATCGGGCCCCCTTGGTCAGCCCAACCAGCCCAACCTTATATTCAAGCTAGCCCAACCACGAAAAAAATTTTACAATAATCAAAAAATGAAAACGTACTAAATATCCCTATATTTATTGCTAATTTAGTACGCATTCATTTTATTGATTACACTTGTCTTTTAAAAAATATCGAGGGTTGGGCGTACTAAATTAGCAACCCTTACTCTAATATTTAGTACGTTTTCATTTTTTGATTATTGTAAAATTTTTTTCGTGGTTGGGCTAGCTTGAATATAAGGTTGGGCTGGTTGGGCTGACCAAGGGGGCCCGATATTTTCTAAAAGACAAGTGTAATAAATAAAATGAATGCATACTAAATTAGCAATAAATATAGTAATATTTAGTACGTTTTAATTTTTTGATTATTGTAAAATTTTTTTCGTGGTTGGGCTAGCTTGAATATAAGGTTGGGCTGGTTGGGCTGACCAAGGGGGCCCGATATTTTTTAAAAGACAAGTGTAATAAATTAAATGAATGCGTACTAAATTAGCAATAAATATAGGGATATTTAGTACGTTTTCATTTTTTGATTATTGCAAAATTTGTTTAGTGGTTGGGCTAGCTTAAACTTAAGGTAGCCCAACCCTCGATATTTTTTAAAAGACAAGTGTAAGCAATAAAATGAATGCGTACTAAATTAGCAATAAATATAGTGATATTTAGTACGTTTTCATTTTTTGATTATTGTAAAATTTTTTTCGTGGTTGGGCTAGCTTGAATATAAGGTTGGGCTGACCAAGGGGGCCCGATATTTTCTAAAATACAAGTGTAATAAATAAAATGAATGCGTACTAAATTAGCAATAAATATAGTGATATTTAGTACGTTTTCATTTTTTGATTATTGTAAAATTTTTTTCGTGGTTGGGCTAGCTTGAATATAAGGTTGGGCTGGTTGGGCTGACCAAGAGGGCCCGATATTTTTTAAAAGACAAGTGTAATAAATTAAATGAATGCGTACTAAATTAGCAATAAATATAGGGATATTTAGTACGTTTTCATTTTTTGATTATTGCAAAATTTGTTTGGTGGTTGGGCTAGCTTAAACTTAAGGTTGGGCTGGTTGGGCTGACCAAGGGGGCCCGATATTTTCTAAAATACAAGTGTAATAAATAAAATGAATGCGTACTAAATTAGCAATAAATATAGTGATATTTAGTACGTTTTCATTTTTTGATTATTGTAAAATTTTTTTCGTGGTTGGGCTAGCTTGAATATAAGGTTGGGCTGGTTGGGCTGACCAAGGGGGCCCGATATTTTCTAAAAGACAAGTGTAATAAATAAAATGAATGCGTACTAAATTAGCAATAAATATAGTGATATTTAGTACGTTTTCATTTTTTGATTATTGTAAAAAATTTTTCGTGGTTGGGCTAGCTTGAATATAAGGTTGGGCTGGTTGGGCTGACCAATGATATTTTTTAAAAGACAAGTGTAATAAATTAAATGAATGCGTACTAAATTAGCAATAAATATAGGGATATTTAGTACGTTTTCATTTTTTGATTATATTAAGAAATTCCATCGAGCTAAATGAAAGCGTACTAAATTAGCAATAAATATTGGGCAATTTAGTACGATTTCCGTTTTTGATTGGGCTATAAAGGTTGGGCTAGCTTAAGGGAGCTCATTAATGTCCACCTTGTGAAAAGAATTTTCAACATTTTTGTTGCCATTCGCAATTTTGGTCCAACGAGTATGCACGGAAAGGGTTGTTCACTCGTCCGCAGAGCCGGCATGCGTAGAGAAAGCACTTATACCTCCTACCTTGCCCGGGTATCGGAGGGGACCGTTCGCTATTCAATAACCGCCCGCTGACCATTCAGCACCCTTGGCTTAGGTGTTGGGGTGGTGCTGGGTTCGTACCCAGATGTACTCACCCTTCCCGAGACTGCAGCAAATATGAGGTTTTTCTCTTAGTTCGTCTCACATTGAGACCTCCCACTCCAGGAGAAATTCCAACGCAATACTTAAGCCCCTTCGCCACCTCAAGGCGACCAACGTTGAGGAGGACGGGGGGTTTTAATTTGGATTTGCATTCGCATACATTTTCACTAAGATAAACATATTTGCTGAAACAGATACCTAGAGCCATACATCATAAATTTAAATGTTCTTTAACTTTTCTGAAAATGCATACTCTGATGCCTAAAACTATTTGTATTTGATAGAGAATTGGTGATATGATGGCATATCCCAGCTAACCAAAAGTGCAAAAAAAGACTCCTTTCGGAGCCACAAAACGCTCGTTTGGAGATACAAACTGTGTGATTTCTGATTATTAGCGTGTACAATTTTCGTAGCTATTACAGATGTGGAATCTAGAATTAACGATACCAGATCAGAGTAAAGATTCCAAAGTTTCAGTTGGAAGTTGGCTTCTAAGATAGTTTTCCAAAAGTGGCACGCTAACTTCATATGAAGTTGGCCTTGCACTACCAAAAAAAAAAGTTTTTTTTTTAAATTTTTTAAATATGCCAGCTAACTACGGCAAATTCAGGTGCAAGAATTTTTTTCCTAGCTGGTGTCTAAGGTGGACTTTCAAGGTGGCACGAACTTCACATGAAGCTAGCGTGCCACACGATATTTTCCAAAATATGGGCGCGCCAAATTTTTTTGTTCCACGGATAATTTACGGTAAATTATCCAGTAGATATTTTTTTGCTACGTAAAAGTTGTCTTGCCAACTTCAGAGAGGTGGAAAAGTGACGGTTTTATTTTGTGGTGACTTCCGTCAAACTCTTCCCGTCGTAACTCGCAAAACTAGAGCTGATGGGGTGGCGGCATGTCTGAAACGGTCTGTTCTCTGGCCACGGGTACAGCAACTGAGTGGAAGCAGTAGATCGCATTCTTAAAGACATTCGACGTAACGGTCACATCATGGGAAAAGTGACGGTTTTATTTTGTGGTGACTTCCGTCAAACTCTTCCCGTCGAAACTCGCAAAAGTAGAGCTGATAAGTAGGCCGCATGACATTATTGGGTAAGATACTGACTACCTAGGTAGGGCTAAGTAGCGCTACAACAATAACAACAGTAGGCGGCATGTCTGAAACGGTCTGTTCTCTGGCCACGGGTACAGAAACTGAGTCCAATGCGTAGTATGAGAACGCACGTACATAGGTGGAAACCCCAGGGCGCAGGAGTTTTCGGACGTGGACGGTCAGGGTTCCATTCCCGAATCAAATGGATTAGTAACATTGCCAGATAATATCTGTACTATTGTTCCATCAATGGATACTTGGCTTTGTTAGCGAACAATACTTACACTAAAAAATTATCAAGCAGCGGCCATAAATCAAGGCTCTTACAAAAAATTGATGGACAAGAATTCCCATACACGTCAATCAACATTTTTTTAGACAGAACCGATACTACCAGTAACCCAGTAGAGTTTCCTAACTCTCTTTCAGCACCCGGACTACCAGCACATAACATCGTTTTAAAAGTTGGTATTTCGATTATGTTGCCTTGAAACCTAACCCCACCAAATTTATGTAATGGAACCCGACTTAAATCGCTTCGAAATAATGTGATAGAAGCGGAAATTCTAACGGGTTGGGGGGCAGGTGAAATAGTTTTCATACCACGAATACCCATAATACCAAACAATTATCCCTTTCAATTCAAACGTGTTCAGTTTCCCGTCAGCGTATGTTTCGCAATGACAATAAATAAGTCACAGTGTCAGACACTCCGAGCAGCTGGTATCGACCTTAGGACTTATCGCTTTTCACACGGGCAGCTTTATGTAGCTTGCTCGGAAAATTTATTTATAATTTGTAATTTCGGTAGAAGTTCATTATATTATTTATACACAAAGAAATTCTATAATTTATGTTCTTTATATTGGAAAAATAAATGGTTTTAAAGTCGTGTTTTATTCAACTTTAAGCTTTATCAGTCCGATGAAAACATTTTTTGTGATCGAAATTTGGGTTTATCGAGCAGACAAACTTTAAAGCTTACATATCAACACGACCCTTAATTCCTGAACTCCAGCCTGTTTGTTGGATTTTATTCTTTGCTAACCCAGCTGCAAAAAACAAAAAAAAATAATAAATTATACGCATACGAAGTCGCGGGAGGTCCGTCAAGCATGTGCTATTTATGTGCTCTACAGTTCCAAAACCAATTTTTTTGTTGCTCAAATTGTAAGTGCTTTTTTTCATATGTCTAGCTGGACCCCCCACTTTTGAGGTTTTAAAAAAAGTACTTAAAATTTTAGCAACAAATAAATTGTTTTTATAACTGTTGAGCACATAAATAGCTTTACAAAATTTAAAAAAAAGTACTCTTTCCAAAATATACTAATTCAATTAAAACACTACGGGAGGTAAGCCAATATTTAAGTAGATGGACATTTTTTATTTTTATTTCCGAACGAATGCTCGAATTCAAAACATAATTAATTTGCATTTTCACGGTATCGATATTAACAACAAAAATTTTGGTGGACTTAGTCCCTTTTTCCACTGAAAGCCTTATCAATAAAAACGTATTTGTATCATATTAACAGGTTTTGTGAACACATCCACTTACATACTAACATTATATTTTTAGAAATTGTAAAAGAAGTCCTAATAACTAATTTTGGAACTTTACTTTTTAGTTTTGTCGTAACAAATAGTTTTAATATCAACGTCAACTGTTTTGTCGTTTTTCTCCATTTAAAATTTTTGGACTCATTCCCTTTATACACTGAACGACTCAATTGAAGAATTTTTATTTTACTTATTGTGATCAAAATTGTGCTATTTTACATTAAATAGAACACATTTTTCTTAAAAACTAAACAACATATAATTATTTCTTCCTTGGGTAGTACTTTCCATCCAATGTCAAGTGTTAATACACGTCCAATAATCTAGGTAGAGGTATCAATAGACACGTCTTCACCTCCGTAACAATAATCTGGAGGGGGAAATCCGATATTTTTAGAATTTTGCAAGATATTTGCAGTTAAAGTTCACAATTTTTCTGTATTTTTTATGTGGTTGTTGTAATCACAAATTACCCTGTGAGAAAAGAGTGGGAAACGTGGCACGCGGAAGGACATCACCGTGGCGGTAGCCACGGCTATGGCACACACCCGGAGTTGGAATGGCGTAGCTCAGGGCTATTTTTTGGAGCGCGGCCGAAGGCCGCCTACGCGGAAAGGTGTTCTGCACATAAAAAACGTGGATCGGGCCTCCGTAACAATAATCAGAAGGGAGAAAAGCAATATTTTGTTTCTGTGAAAAGTTATTAGTGAAAAACCGAAAATTGACCCGGGTCAGATCCCCAATTCGGGGCCCCATCCACGTTTTTTATGTGCAAAACACCTTTCGCGTAGGCGGCCTTCGGCCGCGCTTTAAAAAATAACCCTGGGCTGCGCCATTCCAACTCCGGGTTTGTGCCATAGCCGTGGCTACCGCCACGGTGATTTCCTTCCGCGTGCCACGTTTCCCATTCTTTTCTCACAGGGTAATTTGTGATTACAACAACCACATAAAAAAGACAGAAAAATTGTGAACTTTAACTGCAAATATCTTGCAAAATTCTAAAAATATCGGATTTCCCCCTCCAGATTATTGTTACGGAGGTGAAGACGCGTCTATTGATACCTCTACCTAGATTTTTGGACGTGTATTAACACTTGACATTGGATGGAAAGTACTACCCAAGGAAGAAATAATTATATGTTGTTTAGTTTTTAAGAAAAATGTGTTCTATTTAATGTAAAATAGTACAATTTTGATCACAATAAGTAAAATAAAAATTCTTCAATTGAGTCATTCAGTGTATAAAGAGAATGAGTCCAAAATTTGGAAAAATGGAGAAAAACGACAAAACAGTTGACGTTGATATTAAAACTATTTGTTACGACAAAACTAAAAAGTAAAGTTCCAAAATTAGTTATTAGGACTTCTTTTACAATTTCTAAAAATATAATGTTAGTATGTAAGTGGATGTGTTCACAAAACCTGTTAATATGATACAAATACGTTTTTATTGATAAGGGTCTCAGTGGAAAAAGGGACTAAGTCCACCAAAATTTTTGTTGTTAATATCGATACCGTGAAAATGCAAATTAATTACATATGTTTTGAATTTGAGCATTCGTTCGGAAATAAAAATAAAAAATGTCCATCTACTTAAATATTGGCTTACCTCCCGTAGTGTTTTAATTGAATTAGTATATTTTGGAAAGAGTACTTTTTTTTTAATTTTGTAAAAAAAAAGGCTGCAGATAATTTGTTTTTTAGCTCAGTGCATTCGCACAGTTTTATTTTTAATGAACTTAAAAAATAACAAAAAATTTCTTATTTTGAAAACGAAAATAACTTTAAAATTTCTTCTTTTTGAATGAATCTTTATTATAACTGTTTCATTTAACAAAATATAATGTCGTCTTCGGAAGGATCTTTCTGACTTGAACCTGTTTTCAAGTTTTTATAAAAAGTATGGTGGACGGGAGGGATATATTTTAATAAATCAATCATATCCTTTTTCTTTTCTTTTGTTATGGCTCTAGTTTGAGGATACAATAGATTTTGAGTCAGGCTATTCAATAACATTGTCTTACCCTGCTTTCTTATATTTATAATATTTAAAAAAAGTACCATTCAATTTTACTGACTTAATATGCACAGGTCAAAAAATTAAAAATGTTTACGAAATCTTTTTAAGAAGAAACTCTTTTAACCACAGCCATATCATAACAGCAATCAAAGGTCGATTTCATATGTATGTAATAAGGCATAAAGTAAGATTACAGTTACGCTTCCGATTGCTGCTCGCATACATTAAACTAAGTACAACAACAATTTAAAGAACACAAAAAAAATTGGCAGGTAGCGAAAACTCGAAGAGAGACAAGAATTAGAAACAAAAAAGAGTGATTAAAAGCAAAGTTAACAAGTGATTAATGCAATATAAATGCACACGTGGACTTATTCCCATCTTCCACTGAAAATAAAAATTTTTTGTTTCGTACAAAAGAATCTTTTGTCTTTAAAAGAGGTTTGCCGTTGAAATTTGAAAACAAAATTTTTACCATACATAGTTAGTCATAAAAGGAAGTGTATCCAAGCGAAATCTCAAGAAAGCCAAAAATGGACTCATTCCCTTTATACACTGAGCCACTCAATTATTTACTTAAAATCGTGAAAATGGTCCGGTGGATGGCCGAGGGCGCGGATGTGCGCGGATGCACGAACCGGCGGACGCGGATGGGAGCGGGGGCGGACGCACAGCCGGAAATCAAATTTTCGTGATAACCCCAATCATATCAGCAGTTGGTTGTCACTTATGTTTAATAAAAAAAAAAAAGGCTTTATTGCACAATTGGGTAAATTTTTATAAAGGCTTTATTTCTCTTTCGAAGTGTAATAAAGCCTTTTTTGAAATAAAGGCCTTATTTCACTTTCAATAGTGTAATAAGGCCTTAAAGGGCTTATTTCACAAGGCGCTATTGCACCCCGCCAAATAGCACATAATTCCTGGCCTGTCAAATTTGAAATCCGTCTTGGCGGGGGGTCCAGCTTGACGGACCTAGTCGCGGGCACCAGCTAGTGATCAGTACAAACTTACCCACAACAAGAAGATGTTTACTTTTTTATTACCGCAATTGTGCAATTGTTTAAAAAATCAATTACATATGTACATATTTTCGATCGATGCTCAAGTCATTTTAAAAAGAAAAGTATGGGAAGTAGTCCGAATACAAAACTTAATTTTAAATAAACCTTCAGATTTTTATGCTTGCGCAAAAAAGCATATAAGTGGAATCAATATCCTTTATATCAAGTCTAACCAAATTGACAAGCTCACAAGCCCATTACACGAGCCCCTTCACTTATTAGAATAAATTTACTTACACGGAAGAAATCTACTTGCCCGACGTACGGCCTTATCAAATCCATATGCTGTTTAAATTTTGTTAGTTATTATGATTGTATACTTAAGCCAAACGGCAATACTTTCCATCTATACGCTCCGCGATCAGTAGAAAACGAGGTTCTATCTCATGAATCAACATGTAACGGAATTTGGTGAAATCCAGAAAAAATTTCTAAAGTTGAGAAAAATTTGGCTCTGCCAAGATTATCTAAAATATCGTCGATTCGCGCTGATGGGAATTTATCTGCTATTAGGTAGGTAGGTTGAATGGCTGCGACCCAGGTCTGCCAAGTAGCTTTTAGGAGCCGTTTTGATGCCATAAAATACTCGTTTAAACCTACTTATGTAGTATGGATAAACTCGAGGATATTTGGAATACCTATCTCGGATATACGATCCAAGTTCCCCAAAGAGGGGCTTCCAAAGGATTTCATTCACCTTCCGGCTAGACCCGGGCATCCACACAGGAAATGCTCAACGCAGAACTAGTGTGTGGTGCTGCTATTGCCTTTATTGCTGCTTGGCTGTCTGAAAAGTTAGTGACTTTACCAGTTGTGTTCAGGTCCCTGAGTGATCTGCCGGCCTGCAAGATCGCAAGAACCTCAGCTTGAAACACACTGCAATGCGATGCGAGTCTGAATGATACGGCAATGCCCAGCGACTCCGAGAAGCCGCCGTCCCCCACCCCTGAATCCATATTGGACCCGTCGGTGTAGACTTGGATGCCGCTGTCAACTTCGACCCAGCCCCTTTTCCAATCATTCCTACTTGGAATTTAAGTAATAGTACTGCTCTCAAACTCAAGTTTGTGAGGATAAAAGTCGGTACTGGTATTTACAGTGCCAGCTGGAAGATGGTTAGGAATGCTAATGTGACCCTGCTGAGTATCCCTCCAGCACCCGGACTCCCTGAGTGCGGTTTGCGCCGATATACTCAGTGTGTGTAAGTTTATTGGAAGAAGGTTCAGAATCGGATCCAAGGCAGCAGTGGGACAAGTACGCAAGGCTCCGATGGCACCAACACATGCCGCCCGTTGGACCTTTTGTAGGCTGATGAGGTTGTAGTTCTTCCGGAGAGCTTTCCACCATACTAAAGATCCATAGGTCGCACCACCGTCTCGTACAACCATAGCACCATCCTCGGCCTTAGAACCCATTTTTTACCAAACATTGATTTGCAGGCATAGAAAGCGACGCAGGCCTTCCGCACCCGCTCCTCAATGCACGCCTTCCAATTTAACTTACAGTCAGTTATGAGCCCCAGGTATTTAGTTCTAGTAGATAGGGATAGCCGCTAGCCATTAAATTTTGGTATATAGTTCGAAAGTAGGCGGCTTATACTTCCTCGTGAGGAGTAGTAGACCCGTCTTCTCGGATTCAGCCTGAGGCCACAATCATGTGCCCACCTACTTAGTCTTGCCAACGTTCTTTCCATGATCTCCCTCATTACGGAAAGGAAGGACTCGAGACTAGGATCGACACGTCGACGGCGTACGGCACGATTTTTGCCCCACTAGCGGTGACTTTTATTAGTATGTCGTTCATAGTGAGAAGCCATAGCAGAGGTGAGAGCAACCCGCCCTGCGGTGTGCCTCTACATATCTGCTTCCTCACTTTTGCTCCCCCCAGCTCGGCTGATATTTTTCGGTTAAGAAGTAGGGACGCGATCCAGTTCCTTATTGGCTCGTCCACCCCTACCCTTACGAGTGCCTCCGATATCGCGTCGGCTCGGCGCTAGACTAAAGTCTTTGAATAAGAGTGACTTCTCGACAGTCCGCACCACCTCGTGTAGTGCGGTCTCTGTGGATTTCTCCCTCTTCTCTGCTCCTGCTCTCCAGAAGCATCCGAAAAGTGAGCTCCTGTTTCCGTCCGAGTGTTCCTGCCAGGATTTCGTTTTCGCTGTTCTTACTGTTTTTTGTACTCTCTCAAGCAGATCTTATACTCTTGGAAGTACTTCCTTCAGTAACAGTCATTAACACTCCAGTAGTCGCGCGTTCTACAATAGTAGAACACGTATGCATATATTATCACTTAGTAATGGTCAAATCATGTATATATTCTCATTAATCTTCTATAACTATCCAATTAACATATTGAGTGTGCGTTCCATACCCGATTTCTACACATGTCATAGAAATTTGACCCCAAAAGTGATGTGCTACAACTGTAGAACGCGCGACTACTCGCGTGACTTTTTTTGTGAGTTGCGGTCGGACTTATCTGTTGTAAGTAAATTTTTTTATGTTGTGATAATATGTAGAATTTTTCAGAAGTTTAGTAATAACTACACCGATAATTTTCTTCCATAATAATGGCTTCACGAAGTCAAGATGAAATAATTTTTAGATGAGTAGAAGAAAAAGGCCCTGTTGATGGAGATATTGTGGAGAACTCGTGATTCCATGCATAAAGAGTAAAATATGGTGCAGTGAAATAACGCCCAAGGAAAAAACGCCCATGGGCGTTATTTCCCACTCAAAAGAGAAAAAATGTTATCACCTTTTGCTGATGGGTGTTATTTCCTTTTTCGAAGAGAAATAAAGCCCACGGACGTTAAAAACGAATTAAAACAAGCTGATTCAAGAATTAAGTATATGGTTTTCTTATTTCATTAAATTTTAAATGCAGAATACCGCAACCTCTAGAATTAAAAGTTATTCCCTTTATGTTATCTTTATTGCCAATTCAGAAAGGTGTTCTGCACAAAAATACCATGGATCCCGCCCATAGAGTGGGAACGGTGGCATGTTGCCACAGTTCAGGGCAACCACCCGGAGTTGGCATGGCGTAGCCCAGGGTTATTTGTAATAAGCGCGGCCGAAGGCCGCCAACGCAGAAAGGTGTACTACGCAGAAGGAATTTTAAAAATCGGTTATATAGCATTGAAGATATTTTAATTTAAAAAAATGCTAATCAACAGTTCGTGTTGCTCGCGTAAAATCCTATGGGCGTTATTTCTCTTTTAAAAAGGAAATAAGAGCCATGGGCTTTATTTCTTTTTGCAGATGGGCGATATTTCCATTTAAAAAGGAAATAAGGCCCATGGGCGTAATTTCCTTTTAGAATGGGAAATAAAGCCCATGGGCGTTATTTCCTTGGGCGTTATATCACTGCATCGTAAAATATCTATGGAAAGCATTCAAAAATCTTTGAAAGTAAACCAAAAAACTTTGTTGGGTCCAAACGCTCTCTCCGAGTTGAAACTGGGTCCAGTACGGTCCAAAAAACACCTGTAGCATTTAATAAGTATTCCTTCCGATGTAGGGCGCTCAAACAGTTGACCAGGAAGCAATTTTTTACATGTAGCAAATGGATTTGTTCTGATAATCAGGTTAATCTATGTCCAGACTACTTCAAAAATGAAGTTTCAGAGGCGGAAGATATAACCGAATGACAAAAAAGGTATTTTAGTATCATGTGTACATACATATATACAAATTTCTTGTTTTTTTCTAGTTATGTACAAAAAGTCAGATTTATGGTTCATTTTATGTTCGTTATGAATATATCGACAGCCACACTGCAAAACCCCGTAAGTCACTATTTTTCCAAAAATAAGGTTCTGAGCCTTTTCAATAGATCCTGATATTGCGCGCATTGAAATGTGGTCAAAATCGGGTTACAACTTTCCGTTTCTTTCCAGTGGTGAAATGAAATAACCGTAGCTCATATACATACGTTATAATTATTACAGTTTTTTCCCTCTCCTGAAAATTTTTTGGTTTTGAACATACAGGGTTTTGCAGTGTGGCTGTCGATATGAACTCTAATTTAGTTTTATGACAAAGAATATTTTAATAATACCCTAAATATTTTTACAATTCATAAAGATTATGAATTAAAAATGTTCTGCATATGTAGAACTCGCGACTACTAACGTAACAAATAAGGGCGCGACTACTGGAGTGTTAAAGACCCTCCTGAGATTCGACCTTAGGTCGCCAAGGTTCCCATCCCACCACGGTGGAAGGTCTTTTTGTTTCTGGATATTGGACAGGCAACTTTGTAGGCTACCTGAAGGCTTTTCTCTAGAGACCTAACTCGATCGTCCAGGCAGTTCCTAGATTGTATAGATTTTTTATTTCTAAGAGAATTATTTTATGGCCAGATAGAGATAGACGCTTGGAAACCTCCCAATTCCTTACCACATCTTCCTGGGAGTCAGATTTGATGGTAATATCTAGGACTTCTTCCCACCCCGCGAAGTTCTCTGAACGTGGAAAAGCAAAGGTAGGAGAGCTGCCCGTGTTACATATTTATAGGTTATTGATAGTCAAAAAGAGACTCACCGCGTTTCGCTACTGCCCCACATCGTGTGTCTGGCGTCGGCGCCACAGCCCAAAAGAGTTGCCTCCTTACTTCCGCTGGAGGTGCCGGTCGATCGTGAGCCATATACGCAGAGGCGATCGTTAAGCTACGTCCGCCTCGTGACTCAATCCTGACCACCGTTAGATCAAAAGTGCTGAAATTAGGTAAAAAGAAAGCATTAATAGTAGCCCTAACTAGGATGCAAGCCCTCTGTTTACCTTCTCCATGTGTATAGAACAGATTGTAGCCCCTGGCGTTAAGGCCCCTGACCTTGGAGCGCCACACCCAGGCACACCCAGCGCCACACCAAGCAGATGTCGATGTCCTCCTCCCTGAGGAGGACTTGAAGGTTGTCCGAGGCGATTTGGAGATTTGCAGGTTAATTTGTGCCACCCTAATCATCGGACTTGGCAGGCACACCTGCAGTTTTACCGGAGGTTGACGGAGCACTATCACCAGCCGGCCCTGCCAAATGAAGCTCCTCCAGGAGTTTGTTTTTGTCGTTAACCGCCTCCAGGTTGTTATCAGGCGCTACCGCTGCCGGGAAAATCTTTAGTTTGGCGTTCCTGACACTGAGGCACTGCATTATCTTCCCCTCATCCAGCTACATGTTGGCAACCACATGCGTGCCCGGGGTCTCCTGGGAATCTCCGAAGCCAAGCTGATCTTAAGCTTAAGACCATCAGATGCGTTGCTTATCTTGGCAACGCACCTGTCCAAGAATTCCCTTGAGAAGCCAAGTTGATCACCCGACAGCCTCGGCAGGAGCTGTTCGACGACCATCTCAGACAGACGTCCCTCTATGGAGCTCCAAGCCGCCAGTACTTGCCTACCACTAGCCCATCGGGCATCGGAGGGGACCGTACGCGATCAGCTATGCCCTCGACACGGGTACCTCAACACCTTGAATATGGTAAACGATATTTTTTAATATACATACATATACTGGCGCATTGCCCGTTATTCGTTATGTTTTGCTCATCATCATTTTTTCGTTATCTAGTGCGAATATATCGGCATATTGTATGCAAAGTTCTAAAAGTGCAGATGGAGCATTTTTGGGAATTTGATTTTTTATAAATTGAACGTCATTAGTGGTATTTATTATTTTTAAAACAGAGTTTTCAGAAGTTGTAATGCATCTTGCTGTAAATACACCTTTTTGTAATTCCTGAGATTCAACGAAAATTAGAGTTGTTGAGTGACCTAAGTCAGAAATTCGCAATACAAATGTCGCATTCTGTTCCGTGAAGGATTGGCATATTTTCATTATTTACCCAGAATGAGATGCTATTATTTGAATAATTTATAACACATTTGTTGTATTTGAGAAAATCTTTACCCAGTATACCATCTGATGGTATGTATATTGAAATCGTCATTTACCGCATGTAAGTTATGTTCAACCAGAATATTTGAAAAATGTAAGTCTATATTAATTTTACCTAAGGTATAAACAGAGTTTGAAGTTACGCCAGTGATATTAACTATATCGTCACTACAAATGGGAATTTGCTTACTGAGACTAAATTTTAATCAGCGAAATATCAGTCTGTGTATCTAGTAAAAATGTGCATAGTTTGTTAGATCCGGTTATACTAATTTTGACAAATTAAACAAAAAACGTTTTTATAATTTTTTTTCGCTAAACTCCCCGTTCCTCAGCTTCGGAGTTTAAAGCGCGAACATTTGCACTATTTCGCGTATTTGAATCTGGATCGAAATGCTAATACCTATCTCTCGGTAGCCTGAGTGTTTTGTTCGACTATCATCTTTGATACTAGACCTTTCGCGTCACTAAGATTAAAATTTACTAAGTCTAAGCACCAGGCGCGTAGCCAGAAAAAAATTTCGGGGGGGGGTTTGCAATTATTCAACATGCAAAACGGAGCGTCAAAATTTCTTGGCTATTCATGACAATTTCATGGTCAAGAATAAATTGAAAATATTTCTTGAGCATTTTCTTTTCAACAGCATACCGGGCTTTTACTTTTAAACTTTTTAATCCTTTTTTGCCAAATTAGCGTCACGCATTAGCGCTCAAAAAGTAGTAATTTTTTATAACATTTTCCAATGATGCCAGTATGGTGAAAAGAAAATATGGGCATTTGCAAAAAGGTGCTACCAAATTACTTTTTGAATTTTTCTTGATATGAAATAATAAATAATTCATAATATAAAGTTAAAATTTCCAAGCTATCTTAAAATAAGATAAAATCCTTAATGATGTGCATTTCGTAATGAAATAAAACATGGAAATTGAAATAAGATGATTTCAAATAAAAATTGTTATAAATTAAAATAAATATTTGAAAATAATATAAAGAGAAAAGGCGGTTTGTTTGTATCTTGTAAGCGTTTTTTAGTCCCTGTAAACCACTCAAATGCGTAAAAAATATCATCTTCGAAATGTTCACTTATGATTCAATGATTTTCTCAAATTGTTTTGGTGCGTTTTTTGCTTTCTGGCTCCTCATTGTTTATGTATCTAATGCCAGATGAGCGGGAGAGAGTTTCGGATCAAGTCATCTCTGTTGAGATGCTAAGTTGATCTTCTGATAGTATGATAGTTTTGCGCAAATTTCTTAAAGGGCCAAATGAGTGAACCGTTGCAGGAATTTAGTTGTGATCTCTCAGACTTGCTCTGATAATTGATTAGCGACTACCAATAACTTATGTCAGTGTGAAATATTATTTAATTTTATTCTTCCGTATTTTCATTATTGCTATTAATGCCAGTTTCTTAACAGGGGTTTTAAAGGTGAATAGAGTAAAAAAATTCTTTGTTAAGTTTAAATGAAACTGTACTTGTTTATTTTCACAAGGCTTTTAAGTTATAATTTTTGGTCACTTAGATACGACCGCACTATGGGATAGGCACGGCCAAAAATCAAAAATGTCGATGTGTTAATTTCGTTGATCTTTTAATTAAGCATTAATTGTTACCCTTCGGACAATATGTGTACGAAGTTTCGAATCTCAATCCTGCGGAGAACATAAAAAAATAATCTATTAACTAACGCACTATTTTTCATGATTTTTTGACATCGGAGGCCAAATGTATCTGAACATATCGAATTATCTAAATTAATTTTTTTCAATTTCTCAAATACACTATAGTACTGGAAAAATTTTAATCTGACCCATAAATACATTTTATTTGATTGAATATGTTTTCTAATGATTTTATATGAAAAGCGCGCGTTCCTATAAACAACTTTATTTTAACTACCGTATAAATACAAAAAGACACGATTATGCACGCTAATTCTTTAACAATTTTGTTAGTGAACACTTTCCAAACGTGCAGTAAAAATTTCAGCTGCAATTATTTGCAATTCCAGAAGTTATGACACTTTGTTCATGTCCTATTTTTCGTATTTTTTATTTTTTTTTCGTTAAAAGTTATTTTACAATGTTACTCTCATGATCCAACCATATCAGGTCGTAGCAGCTCGACAAACATACAAACACACAAAAATTCTCCAGTTGTTGGCATCGGGGAGAAAGATAGATATTGTCAAATTTGAATCATTCTGTATGGAAACGGCTGAGTTATATGTTAAACTATATTTTTGGTATCCAATGCCACCGACAATCCACAAAATGTTAATTCATGGCGCCACTATTGTACAACATGCCTTTTTACCAATAGGACAACTTTCAGAGGAGGCCCAAGAAGCCGGGAATAAAATATTCAAAAATGTCAGGGCACATGGAAGCCGAAAATGTTCTCGATCTGCCAATAATGAGGATATTTTACATTTCTTATTAATTTCTTCAGATCCACTTATCAGTAGTCTACGTCCAACTAAAAAACACAATGCTAGTGAATTATTACCAGAAGCTAAGTTGCTATTAGCGGGAAATGGTTCGTCGTGCGATGGAAGTGATGAATATCAGGAGGACCACTAAATTTAAGAACTTGTGACGCTTGAGTAGCATTGTCGTATAAGTGATATCTCTGTTAGTTTCCAAGTGAACGAAATCTTGGCTTTTTTTTACCCTTAATTGATTTAATAAAAAACTAGAACACATTGAAAATTACTCTTTACTCTTGTTATATTTCTTTAGTACGTTTTCCGTAAAGCCCAATAGCATGATCAAATAAAAAAAAATTTTATTGAAATTGTTAAAACAAATTTTTTATAAAATTTTGTATTTTTTTTTTAATTATTTTCAGTTGTTGCCGACATAATGAAAAATATAAATCTTAAATTTGAAGGCGATATTGTCTTTAGTTCCTGAGATAATCGAATTTTGGCCGTTTTTTACGATTCTATCCCACTGTGGACCGGTGCGTTTGGTGATACGGCAATGAACTTCATGTTCGCGCCCACGCTTCAATCGTTCGTATCCCTGTCGGCAGTTGGCTGCGGGTTCAGCAATAGCTGATCGTAGTGCCAATTACCGACGGGCTGCATTTTGCTCTATTACAAATCTTAGCCAAAGTGTGATGTTGCGTTACACCTACTACAGTTGTCAATTTTTTTTTGGATGACATAATGTCGATATTTTTTGAAAAACAAGTGTAATAAATTAAATGAACGCGTATTAAATTAGCATTAACTATAGTGATATTTAATAGGTTTTTCTTTTCGATTATGGTAAAATGGGTGGTTGGGCTAGCGTCAATAAAAGCCTCGAAATATAGAAATAAAACAGAAGGAGGGATTGGTTGATTCTTCGTGGTCTAGATTTCTTGTTCCTGAATTTAACTTACGCCTGTCGACAGTTGTGTGACTCCCGGTACCCAAGTTTTTTCAGAATAGTGTCTAATAACTTCGGAACCAGCCAAGGCAATCGGACAATACGATTTTCCTTCGTTCGCCGGCTTCCCTGATTTAAGTAGGGAAACTACTAGCGCCTTTTTCCATATCAGGGAAGACGGATGGCTTGTTTCTTGGTCCTATCAGCAGGTGGATGCATTATAAATTGTCGGCAAAAGAAGGTGGCGCACTTTCTGTGGTCCAATTTGACACTGTCGCCACAGGGTTACACTGAAATAATAGGCCTTGGAAAGAACCGGCTCTTGTGGGACTGGTGCAGGTATCTCTGCAAAGCGTAGATACCTTGCCGTGGTGCGAGGGCTTAGTCGCTAAATAAAGGGTGGGGTTATCCTCGTGAGAGTAACTTGGTCTTACCACGGTATGAGACATCGCAGTGGACGATACACTTCCCCCCTTTATATTTTTACGATAACTGTACTTGACTAACGAATAGTACGAATAAAATGGAAAATATTAATGAAAATACAAATACAAATTCGTCCTCTTCCTCAAGGGGGAGGACAGGGCCGACGCAAGCGCCGAAGGCACACTCATGCCTAATTGACGCTTCGGATAGGGAGGGAACCTCACATCCACACAACATGAGCGACTTGGTAAGGGTAGGGGCGAACTATATAAGCCAAAAGTGAAAGTAGCCGGCTTCAATTTTAACTTTATCGCCCAGGGCCCTACTCAGTAGTTCTATTCTAAGGAAATTTGGATCGCTTTCGAGAGATTCGTACTATGTAGGACATTTTCGATTAGAATACATTCTCTGTTTCATTCTGCCCCTTTGGATTTTATCTATACCCTTCCGATTGAAGACAATTTGGTACTCACTATTTTGAGAGCATATGCCAAAATGGTCTAAATTTAGAAAATTCTATTCTACAACAATTGAGGAAACTGAAATCCACATAAATGTATTTTCTTACGATTATTATAAAAAATTAATCTGTTTTTCTGATCAAAAAAATTTTTTTTATGGAAAAAAGGGTTCAGCATCGCTGTTGATCGAAAAAAGAGCATACTTTGTTGAACACATTTAAAATACAATGCATTTTTATTAATTATTTCGGCAATGGTAACAACTACCGAAAAATGTTTGTGGTGGACCCAAGGGGTCAATGGTTTTAATTTTAAAAAGTATCTCTCTTATTGTAAAGGCCGGAGAGATTCGGCCGATCAAATAGGCTATCGGGGAGACAGCCGGAATAAATGAGAGAGACAATCTGTTGAGCGTGTGGTTAACTTCAAATCATCTCTGAGTCTTTATTAACAAATCTTATTCTATTTATACAGAAATTTGTCACAGAAAGTTATTTGCTAGACTCCTCCTCTTTCTCGGCTTCTATGTAGCTGAATTCAACTTCAGCTTGCAATTACTTGCATTAGCCAATAGAAGCGCTTAGCGTCAGACCAAGCAGAGCTCCAGAATAAATGCTGGCTCAGCTAAAGTATTGACATACTTTAAGCAACGCTATTGGTCAAAGGTGTCAAATGCATTTTTTAAATGCGGCTATACAAACAGACATGCATGTAAGTCGTGGCTGTTGCACGCTATGTACATATGTTTGTATGAGTACACTACACCCTTACCGCAAAAGAGAAAAATTTATTTCGTTTCATAAAAAGTGAAATAAATTTTTGTTAGGAGTTATGCAAATACCTTTCATATGAATATACATACTTACATCTATGGGTATGGTTTGCTTAAGTGTAATTGGCTTACATACAATTTTCTAAAATATCGAATATAATTATTTACAGATGTCGATGGACTTGTTTTGTCTTATCTCTAAGTGGTTCCTTACATGTAATTTCATCTATATCTATGTAATTTCTAAACATATGTCGGCTTATTTGCCTTAGGTTATTTCTAAGTATTTCTTTAAAATATTATTGTTCAGTTCTTTGTGTTTGCCATTTATGTCTATTATGGAATTTACTCCGTTTCGTTTTACAATTCTATATGGGCCATGATATGGGCTTTGGCTTTTTTTCTTATTTTCTAGTCTTACATACACTAGGTCTCCTATTTCCAACTCAACCTTGTTTATTTTATTGTCACATTTTGACTTTCGTTTTTCTTTAACAGTTTTGATAATGTTCCTGGCATTGAGTATTGACCTTTGGAGTCTCAATTTCAACTCATTGGCATAGTCATCAATGTCATAAATTTTTGTTTGTTTATTTATATTGTCGTTTGGTAGCGCGGGTAATTTACCGAGAACTAACTCATACGGTGAATACAATGTATCTACGTGTGGGGTCGTGTTGTAAGCGAAAGTGTAATATGGAACCCATTTATCCCATTCATAATCGTCTGCAAAGGAAAGTAAAAATTCGTTAAGTGTCCTATGGTTTTTCTCAAGTGAGCCCATAGTTTCGTGGTGGTATGGTGTGGAAAATACTTGTTTCGTGTTAAGTATGTGCATACATGTTTCATTAACTCATTCACAAATTCCGTACCCCTATCTGATTTCAATGTTTTTATGAAACCGTACTTGAGAATTAGTTGTTCAACTAGTGTGGTCGCAATTGTTTTTGCGTCTTTTGGGGTGTGCTATTACGAATTTTGATAGATCACACTGCATTGTCAATATGTATCTATAGCTTTGATATGCGAAGCGGCCCGACCGTGTCAATCGCGATAGTGTCAAATGTAGATGCCGGGGTGTCTGTCACCACAAGAGGCTCTTTTGTGTGTCTAACAATTTTGTTTTGAGTGCATTTTTTGCAATTGTTTACAATTTCTTTTACCATTTGTCTCATATTTTTCCAAACGTATCTGTTTTAGTTTTAAAATATTTTTCGAATTCCTAAATGGCCTGCGATATTTGAGCAGTGAAATTCGTCTATCAGTTTGTATTTCGTTATCATGCTGTTTATTTCCCTTGGAGCTTTATGTATTAGTATTTGTATCGGCGCGCCTTTATTCATTTCTAACTCATTGTATTTCCTCTTGAATACATTTATATCAATATTTTTATATATATAATCCTTTTCACAAAGGGCTAGCTCCTTTATATGTGAATTCCTTAGCAAACTATGTAGTTTCTCCAACATTGAATCTAGATCCAAAGGGTCATCGCTACAAGTTACGTGCACTTCATCATTAATTAATTCAATTGTGGTACCACTTTCTTTTTCAATATTAAATTTTAATTTCTTCATATTCTTTACGTCATTAAAGGATGTGCATTCCCAAATGTGAAGTTGCGCAGGCTTCTTATGAGATGTGCTTTCCTTAATGCGTCTACCGGTTTCCTTATTATCATTTTCTTTTAAATTCGCGGCCTTGCTCCTTGTTACTACGTTAATTTTCTTATCTTCTTTTTCAATTTTACTAGTGGGAATCAATGATTTAAGTACGTCACTATCTAACTTAATTCGTGATAGTGCGTCAGCATTTGTGTTAATTTTACCTTGTTTGTATACAATTTCGAAATCATATTCTGATAGATCTATTCTAATTCTCGTCATTTTCGATGACGGATTTCTGTGTGAGAATAGTGATACTAGGGGCCTATGGTCAGTGACAACAATAAATTTTCTACCATACAGGTATGTTCTAAAATAGTTTATTCCCCAATGAATTGCCAACAGTTCTTTTTCGATAATTGGCTTGTTGATATCATGTTTTTGTAGGGATTTGCTTGCATAGGAAATTGGTAAATCGTGCCCAATTTCTCCTTGTGATAGTATGGCTCCTAATGCAAAATCAGAAGCATCTGTTGTTAGTATAAAAGGTTTGTCAAAGTCTGGATACTGTAAAATGGGCGGGTTAATTAGTTTGTCTTTTAAGTTGTTGAATGCTGTAATAAGCTTTCCAACTTATGCATTGTATCTATAACTTTTTGATAACATTCTAAATTTCGTCTTTGTTTGCGTAATTGCTGTTTTCTCTCCAAGCTATTTCGTGCATCACTAGCAGCATCTTTTGCAAGTGAACAGACATTTTCAACTTCTTTACGAAACACTGGATTTTCTATTTTGGCAATAGATTGATCCAAACCGACGATACATGCAGACAGGATAACAAAGTCTGCATAATCAGCATTTATGAGATCAATCATTGAAGCACACAAGCCCTTTAAATATAATCCCAAATCATCGCGCAATTGTTCAAGGATTGGCGCGTTACGATTTTTGTGCAAGAATTCGTCATTTGAGAAGTTCTCCTTCGTAACATCTTTTTTATCAAAACATAACGACGTGGAACTTTTGCGTGTTCGCAGTTTTGCAAATCCATCTGAATTTTGCTGATGTTATCATTTTATGTTCCTTCATTGTATCTCACTAAGCTTTGATTAATAAGGAATGTATACAATTACTTTTTTTTTTCATCTCCTGGCAGGATCGCCATGTGGTGGACCCAAGGGGTCAATGGTTTTAATTTTAAAAAGTATCTCTCTTATTGTAAAGGCCGGAGAGATTCGGCCGATCAAATAGGCTATCGGGGAGACAGCCGGAATAAATGAGAGAGACAATCTGTTGACCGTGTGGTTAACTTCAAATCATCTCTGAGTCTTTATTAACAAATCTTATTCTATTTATACAGAAATTTGTCACAGAAAGTTATTTGCTAGACTCCTCCTCTTTCTCGGCTTCTATGTAGCTGAATTCAACTTCAGCTTGGCAATTACTTGCATTAACCAATAGAAGCGCTTAGCGTCAGACCAAGCAGAGCTCCAGAATAAATGCTGGCTCAGCTAAAGTATTGACATACTTTAAGCAACGCTATTGGTCAAAGGTGTCAAATGCATTTTTCAAATGCGGCTATACAAACAGACATGCATGTAAGTCGTGGCTGCTGCACGCTATGTACATATCGCACACTAAATCAAAAAGAGTCACAACTCAAAATCCGAGTAACTTTCAGTTAATTGCTTCTGGATCGCATAAAAGTGATTTGAATTTTAAAAACTTGACATCACTGTGCTCTTTAAAGAGTAACGATAATAGTCAAAAAGAAAAATATTGTATGTTCTGGCTGCACTACTTTTTATTAGGCAATTTATGCCAAGAAAGCGACAAAAAAAAATTTTGAGTTGTGACTGTTTTTGATTTAGGGTGCGATATGTTTGTATGAGTACACTACATGTTCTTTTCATTGGTTTTTCATGAATTTTTTTTCTAAGGACTCCTCCAAAATATTTCGAAAAAATATTAAGATTTACCGGAGCTAAGAATATCGTTTTTTATGTATTAAAGGAGTATGAAAAAATATTTTTTAATGAAAAGCATCTGAGATGATAGAGTGCAAAAGCTAAGCATAAAAAAGTTCAAAATTTTATCAATACTTTTATTGTATACCTTTGTGCTAATATTCGAAATGTGTAAAATTGGACCAAAAAGGGTTAAACTTTGGAGAAATGGCAACGTCTCGAAAAATTGGCTGAGTTGTTAAAGTTTTCCACAAACCTATCCCTCGAAATATGAACAAAAACAGCATCATACATCTCAATATTTGGATTGCGTTGATCAAATTTTCAAAATTTTTTATGCTTACCTTTTGTACTCCATCTAATTCATCATTTCAGGTGCGGTTTATTAAAAAATAGTTTTTCATACTCCTTTTACATATATGTACATAAAAAAGGATATTTTTAGAGTTTTTTTAACGCGGATCAGCACCGGTAAATCTTAATATATTTTCGAAATATTTTTATCAAGGTCTTAGAATACATTGAAGTTTATAATTCCGATGGAAAGAGGGTGTCCATTTTTTTTTGTATGGAGCGTGAGGCGCCTTAATGTACATACGTCAAAATATTTGTTTATTGTTTTCTTTTTTATTCCCCCAATTTTGCTTTTCTTAATTCGATATCTTGTTATTCCATAATCCTATATTTGCTTTATTTTATATTTATTTGTTGTTGGCACATAACAATTAAAGGAAAACTTGATTTAAGCATCTTAAAAAACTAAACGTAGCATAACCTAGGCAATATTTTCCGAAATAGAAAGTTTAATTTGTTTCTTCCTAGTAGGGAACTGACTTAACTTCAAGTTAACTAAAAGCTCATTGGTTTTTAGCTGATCAAAAGTATACTTTTGGCCAGCTCAATAATAGGCAATTTTTGGTACTTTTGACTCCCAAACTTACTAGTTAATTAATATCTTAACTTTAAATAAAATTTGGCTAATATGTCTTGAGCCATAACCATGTTGATGCCAGAATAAAAAGCTTAAGAAATAAAAAATAAAATTGCATTCCTTATTTAAAAAGAATTGAATAATGAGTGAAATATTTGAATAAGGAAAAAAATTTCAATTTTAATTCAAGCTTTTGAAAATGGAAAATATCTTAGAGATAAAGCAAAATTAAACCCGTATGTATGTATGTATAGACATACAAGGCGATTCTGTGCTCTTGACAAATTTGTCAATCTTGACAAATATTCAGGAAAAAAATATTTTTATCAAGTGTTTTGAATTCTGCGTCAAAAAAAAAAATTATTAAAAATTAATTTGAATAAAACAAAATTTGGCATGTGAAATAATAAGTAGGTATTTTATACCAATGTTTACATTCGACATTGCACTAGAACACTGCTGTGGAAAGGTCATTTAAAATTAGTAAAATTTTACATAAAAAACACTGCCGGAACTTATTTGATGTATTTAATATCACGATTATACTTTTAATCATCTACTTACAGAAGCCTTTCTGCAACATTCCCTTTAAATAAACATAAAATTAATACAATTCATATGTAGATGTAAACAATATAACTTACATGTTACATATGATGTCTTCCTTCCTTTTTCTGCAATATTTTTATAATAATATTAATATTTTTGGAGGTTTTATTTGCAATTGTCAGATATAAATACCAATTTGTCAATGTATGTGTACACATTCACAGTTGTCAAAATTTTACGTAGCCCCATGGGATAGGGGAAATTGTGACATTCGTATTCACCACAATAAATGTCAGAATTTTCTCCCGGACTGTCAAAACTTTGCTATTTTCAACCGATTGGCACACAGCCTTTGACGCCAAATTCAAAAACGCTTGATAAAAATAATTTTTTCTTTATTATTTATCAAGATTGACAAATTTATCAAGAACACAGAATTGGGCGGATAATGTGTCTATACAGTTTTTTTTGGTTATATCTGCATAAATTTAGCTTCACTGAGCTGATTAGATGTTACCGATTTGTTAGATTTTTTGGGAAATATTTCTCAAAAAGCTTTGTTATTTTTGGATTTTATTTCAGTACATTTTAGAAATTGTTTTTAAAGTTTTTTTCGGAACACGGTACTGTTTTCAGAACTTTTTAGGGTTGTTTCGGTTGTATTTTTGGGTCATTTCGCGAAATGCCATAAACGGGAATCTCCATTGAGTCTTAAAATATGCTGTAGCTACTCAACATATACAGCTACACTGCAAAACCCCGTATGTCACTATTTTTCCAAAAATAAGGTTCTGAGCCTTTCCCATAGATCGTGATATTTCGCACATTAAAATGCAGTCATAATCAGGTTACAACTTCCCCTTTCTTTCCAGTGGTGAAATGAAATAACCGTCGCTCATATACATATCGTCGCTACCGACGAAGAAAGGCGCATTCAACAAATTGTCAACGAAAAAAGGCGCATTAAAAATATTGGGGGAAATAAGGACGCATTAAAAAATATTTTGACGAAAAAAGGCGCTTTAAAAAATATTTTGAGGAAAAAAGGCGCATTAAAAAATATTTTGACGAAGAAAGGCGCATTAAAAAATATTTTGACTACGAAAGGCGCATTAAAAAATATTTCGAGGAAGAAAGGCGCATAACCATTCCATTTGCTGAAAATATGAAATATAATCAGTAAAGGCCTACACCAAATTAAAAACAGGCTTTCCCATTTTCCGGCTGGAAAAAATACAAGGCGATGCGTACATAAAATGAAACAGCAGCTTAGAGTAACTCCAACTTATATCGCCTTTCTTTATATTTTAAAGCGCCTTTCTTTCTTAAAAATTTGCGCCTTTCTTTCTTAAAAATTATTTTAATGCGCCTTTCTTTCTTAAAAATTATTTTAAGGCGTCTTTCTTTCTTAAAAATTATCTTAATGCGTCTTTCTTCAAACAAAAAAAGTTTGCGCCTTCCTTCGTCGACAAACAGCTTTGCGCCCTTTTTCGTCGATAGGAACGATATGTTATAATTATCACAGTTTTTTGCCTCTCCTGAAAACATTTTGGTTTTGAACGTACAGGGTTTTGCAGTGTGGCTGTCGATATACTTATTACACGACACCGAAATTACCCGAAAAAGCCCAAAAACTAGGACTAGGAATCATGACCCAATGACAAATATTATATTTGGCTGTGACGTGACGTTTTTAAAAACATGTCGGCTTGGTTTTAAAGTCTGACATGTAAGAAGTAAATAAATTAAAGGAAAACATACATAATGTCTGTTTATAAAAAAAACTTTATAAAGAATTATTTCTTTCGTTGCGAGCTGAATTTGTTATAGTGGGTAGCATTGCATGCTTAAATTGCGAGGGTCGATTCGCATTTAACAACTATATAGTAGCACGCACCTCGCTACGAGATCTCTTAAAGTTACACTTAGCACATTTTACATCGACCTAGTCAGCCAATTCTAAAATGGCCCCAAAAGGTCCTAACATATTGCCTAACTCCGAATCGAAAAACATTCCAAAACTATCCTGAAACTACGCCCAAAGGGAGCAAGTAGTTTTATCCAAAACATTAATTTGCCAAGCAATGACCCAGAACTTAAGTCAAATCACCTCAGTGAATCTCAATTTACATATTAATAATATAACAAATCTTCATACACATTTTATGGTTACGGGTATAGTATTTCTGAATCTCATTGTTGTTTTTTTTTTCAAAAGCTTGAATAAACATTTAAATTTTATTGATTTTTCAAAATTTTTGGAATAACCAATAATATTTCACTCATCACTACCATTTTTTGTGTTTAATGCAAGGCAAATTGATTGTTATGGTAATGGCAGAGCGAATTCGGCAATATTCGCCTCTATTCGCTTCAAGTTCTTGTAATGTACATAGAATGTCATAGTGATAAGAAATTTGAAATGACAACTATCGATTGTTTTTTTATATTTCATAAAAATTAAATTGAACTAATGGTCTCTGGAACAATAAATACGTGTTTGGACAACTCATGTGTGCATAAAATTTAGTTAAAACCATCGTCATCGTACCCTTTTGGTAAGTTGCGATGTTTTTTTTTTAAATAAATACCAAATGAAATATTCAAAGTCAACAGTCAAATCTTTCTTTTTATGACATTCTACATTAAACGGCGAGTTAAAAAAGTGAAGAAGAGGAAGTCAGCTGTTCACTTGACATTACCATAAGAATGAATTTGCCTTTGTTTAATAAAAAATTAACTTTCATTTGTTATTTTTTCGTCACTCGCCACTTGTAATAATGCCTATTCCTGGTTGATGCATACAAATTTTTAATAAAATCGCAAAATCTAATGAAAATATAGTCACCCCTATTCTGCATTTCGACTTGGATCGAAAATTTCTCCGCTTGGCAACTTTGGTATTCTGCGTTTCAATTCCGCTACGTTCAACTTCGAAACTTCCAATTCTGCTAATTCTGCACTTCGATCGTAGCTCCGTTTTTCTACGTTGGAATTTTGTTGGCGGATAGCTGCTTATTTTTAATTTTGCAAACAATTTACGATTAATTTCCGCGATTTTTTGTTGAAATTCTTAAAATTTAAGTAAAACGCGTATGTAAAAGTTGTAAAACGCTGTCTATATTTTGTTTTTGTGCTCTAATGATGTTTTTTGATATGTTTGCAGGGTAATTGTTTTCGACCGGTGCCGAGTGCTAATATTTGTCCAAAAATGTAGGAAGGGGTATCAAAAGACGCGTTTCGATGCCAGGAATGTGAATCCGCCTACGGAGATCTAATATTTTTGGACGCGCATTAGCATCGGCACCGGTTGTAAACAATTACAAATTGGACTAGCATTCAAAACACCAATCTCACAATATTACTACTGAAATTAAAGCTAAGGTAATGGATTTGACTTTGCCATTATATCCAAACGTTCACCGGCGGCCACTCCACAGCACCCACTCATACTCGGTAAACTTCTTTGTCAGTTCCGGGGCGGCCAATGTCTTCCTACAGCGAAAAGTACCACCTGCGGTCAGACTTAACCCTGACATGTCTAATGTTTGCTCGGCGTATGGTGTGGCCCCACGATGCGACGCCAACCATCTGTGTACCTGGTCGACAAAGCGCACTCTTCTAGCACTAACTCTATGGAAAATACCAGCTACCTACTGACGATGTGGTAACATCCACCAACAGTGTCCTCTTGCTTTTTGTTGGTCCTTCGTTGTCTGCTACAATCAGTCAATTGATCTATAAAATTTCACTCAATTTATTCAACAATGCTCAAAAATATACAATTAAGTTTATAAATCATAAAAAAACTTTACTTTTATTTCAAAAGTAATAATTTGTGTAATTTAAATTGCTTTGTTATGTTTCAATTTCACACATTCCAAGGCAAACAGCTGACTTCGAAAAACTTATAGCTCTTCCTCTTTTTCTTTCGATCCAAGCGTAACTCAGAATGCATATTTACGATCCAAGCGGAGCGTAGAGCGGGAACGTAATTGTAATGTAGAATAGGGGTGAGTGATTCTAATAAAAAATTGTGACACATAAAGAAATACAACAGAGCTTTTTGCTAGCAAGTATTTTTATCTGTTAAATAAATATTTGGTGCCAACTAATATCAGATACAATAAGACGACTAAAAGTTGGCTAGTTAGTTTGGGGAAATTAGTGAAAGTATCGATGATTTAATTCAGTGGTGCTCACACACATACAATGACATTTTGCGCTTGTGTAAGAATATGAGTGAACTCCCTCATACACCCCACCCGACCAACGCTCACGAGAATGCTTAAGTTTTCGAAGCTTTAGCAATACTTTTCCTGATAAAAGTATCGAGAACTGATTCCGAGAAACTATCGTAAAAGTATTACCTATCGCTCAGTTTGTGGCAGCAGAGCACACTTTCTCGAAATAAGATTTTGATACGTTTACGATCCTTTTTCGTGCTGTAAACGGATTGCAAACGAATCTTGTTTCGATACGTTTTTTTATCGAGAAAGTATCTTAAACAGTATCTAAAATGGATCGAGAATACTTACGTTAGCGCTAAATTCCAATTTATGCCTTTTTCTGTTGATTTTAATATTATTTATTTATTTGGTCTTAATATACTTAAACTATAAATAAGTTAACAGAATGTTTTATTTAGTGGTTGTTGTTTGATTTGATTATTTCTGGCTTACCTCTGCTCGAATTCGGACTCCTCCAAAGCAAACTTTTTAGTAAAAGAACCTAAAATGAAGACAAAATTGTCTTATTAAACCGAGTTAGTAGGTATGACAAAACACATTTTAACCTACTTGGAATGGCCTACGTTAACAGCATTCCTCTCATGAATTGTTGAATTTGTTGCAGTACCGCGCCCCGAATATTGAATATTGATCGCCATGAGGTTCTGTTAATCCACGACCTGGCAAAAGAAATAATTATCAAGATATTAAAATAAATTTCAAACATGCCCAAATTTCATTGAAAACTTACCTTTAGTTGGTCACGTCTTGTCCTTTACAGAAAATGTAAATATTTATAATTTTTTGTGGAAAACGTTTTTATTTAATTGACAAAAAGTTCAAGTATTTGAAAAAAAAAAAGTTAAACAAATCGTCCGTTCAAGATCCGAGACTCGTACATGTGGCGAACTCCCAAGTTACGAGAAACTATCGTAATTCTCTTATGCTCGCTAACATACGTTGCTTGGTCGAGTGGGACCCGAAAAAATCAGCCAACTACATTTTTTCAAATCAGTTGAGCACACGTACATACATAGGTTTAATTATATATCCAAATTATTGTAAACGATAGCATTATATTAATAGTGTTACTATGAGAATTCCTACATTCTAAAAAAAAAAAGAAAATATTTCTTAATTACTTTATTTTACCTAATTTTACTGGCCGCACAAGTGCTAGGTTTTGTTCGCCGCTGATTTAATTCGATTGCTATCAACTTTATAACATCGACTCTTGAAGCATTGGTATTTTCATGGCAATTTACAACGCTAACACTTATGTATGTACCAGCTTCGTAAGGCTCGGGGACTTGAATTTCATAATTTCCTCTTCAGAAGTTTGTAGAATAATATGACTTTGGAAAATTTCGGGTTTGAGTCCTTTTGTTTTGTTGACATTTAACTGGAACGTCCCATATGGTATTGTTTTATTTAAATTTTTCTATTTCTTCTTCTAGGTGGATCAGTTGACTCAAGAAATGACTAATCACAACTTTACTGTTTCTGCAATGCACGGGGATATGGAGCAGCGCGACCGTGAAGTGATTATGAAGCAGTTTCGTTCGGGCTCTTCTCGCGTTCTTATTACAACTGATTTGCTTGCTCGAGGTATTGATGTACAGCAAGTTTCACTCGTGATCAACTACGACTTGCCATCGAATAGAGAAAATTACATTCATAGGTAAAGAAAAGTTATAAACTTTAATGCAGATTTTTTAATACAAAATTGTTTACGCAGAATTGGTCGTGGGGGTCGATTTGGTCGCAAAGGCGTTGCTATCAACTTTATAACAGATGAAGACCGAAGAATTCTGAAAGATATTGAACAATTCTATCACACAACTATTGAGGAAATGCCTGCCAATATTGCCGATTTAATCTAAAAATCACATATATAACACAGTGAAAATATTGTTGTCATATATGTATACTAACATGAAAAAACAACAATTTTCCGATTCAGATTATAAACGCATATAAGAAGTGGCAGTTATTTTACCCAATTTTTAAAAAATAAAAGTATCCATTGTTCACTAAACTACAGAAGCAAGTATCAAATGGAAAACAGATCATTTGCTAATGTGTTTCAGATTTTCTAAAAAATCCAAAAAAACTACATCTTTATTCACAAAAAATCCAGAAAAACGTACATCCTTATTCATAAAAAAATGTATGCAACACAGAATAAACCTTTAATAGTAAAAGCCTATTTTAATTTCATAAAGCTGTTGCAATAAACTTTATTCATAAACGCTCGGAATACTTCACATGCTGAGAGTTCAGCCTTAATCTAATGCAGTATCTAGACCATAGGTCGGCAAATTGAAATTATTAGATTCTTATATGTGAGACTATTTATGCGTGATTTAAAATGAATGACACAATTTATTTTAGGATTCCAGATGTTTTTTACCGGAAAAGGATAAACAATGGGTTTCCCAAAATGAAAATTCTTCCTAATCCTCTTCTCTCGTTTATCTATCATTTATTTCTTCAATAATTTAAGAAAGTTCCTATATTATTTTCTTCAAAATAGCTTATTTTCCTTTTTGCATTACATTTTAGCGAAGGTATAGAATAGTAAAATGTTTTATCATTTATTACAGCGCATATTCACTATCGCATAAAACCATCAACAAAGCAACGATACGTGTTATCCCTTTGATGTCAGCGACACGACTACGACTGGCATGAAAATTCTGTTCTAACACCACTGTGGCGAAACTGCTTTTTCACTCTCAACAGCAACTCAAATGAAGAGCGTAAGAATACATGTGAAGAGTGCAAGGCTCAACTGAGTCGACCCATGATCCAGATCGACGTTGGACCAGGGTAACAATCGAGGAGGGGTTCCTAATTTTTTCTTCTGTACAGACAACTGTTTGTAGGAAACCGCTGTTTACAAAAATGTAACAAGAATTGGCTGCTAACTTTTCGTTGCGCTTTTTAACACCGATCATTCTTGAATTACTATGCACATAGTTTCACAAGGGGACATCCTTTTTAGCTGTTGGCGAGATGCACTGAGAGGCCCTCAACTTCCTTCAGTGTCTGAAACTAGGCCGATATGATAGGCAACGCGTAGCTCTGATCCGCCTGGCCGGTCGCCTTGCACTTTGCAAGCAGCGTTTCTTTTATTCTACTTCCTTTACTTTTGCTTCTACATTCTTCGACATTTTTTAGGAGTGATGAGATGGATTATAGAATTATATGTCATAGGAACGGTCGATATATTCTATTACGTTGATAGTATCGGTTGTGTTTTTATATTCTATACATCGATATTTCTATCTTTGGCCATTAGTCGGAGAGCTGGCTACACAGAGGACCGGGTCACTCGGTACAGGGGAAATTTCGCCTTCTATGATTTCGACTGTTAGCGCCATATTCATATTGTTCGTCTGAAGATCGTTTTACGAAAGTCAAGAATTAAGATTTTATATGTGATGAACCAGTATTAAAATATTTTATAAGAGAGTGTAAAATCGATTTCGCAACTTATCTTAGTTGCACGCGAGACGAGAATATGACACGATACAAGATCATAAACGAATCAAGATTTTTTCCTTATACCAATTTACCAACAAAATAAGCAATTTACAAAGCTTGAAGAAAGCAGAGGCACATCATCCACTACTCTTCACTATCACCCCTATTCTGCATTTCGACTTGGATCGAAATTTTCTCTCTTTGGCATTCTGCGGTTCAATTCCGTTCAGTTCAACTTCGAAATTTAGGAATCTGCCAATTCGATCGTAGCTCCGTTTTTCTACGTTGCAATTTTGTTGGCGGATAGCTGCTTATTTTTTATTTTTCAAACAATATAAGATTGCCTAAGCTTTAGAGAAGGCGAGTTGTTTTTTAAGTTATTATTATTTTTTATTTCATTTTATTATTTGGCTCAGGTGCTAGGTGACCGTTTTTCTCAAATTGTATTTATTCATTTGGCTCAGGTTCGGACGACCATGTTTGCCTAAATGTTCAAAATTGTTCTTTGGAGAACGAGAGGGTATGTATGTATTATTGGTGGCGAGCACTGTTGGCTCTGAGGCATGGCGCGATTGGCTTCCTCATTTTCGATATGAAAAACCACCCTTTGGCTTTCCAAAACATAAACTATACAGTCGCGGACAAAAGTCTACATACACCCCCTATTTTCGATGAATTGAAAGTCCCATAAGTTTTTTGGAAAATCTAATGACGCAGTTTTTTCAACTACGTTCGTTTATTATAGAAAACAAAAGAAATAATTTTTTAACATAAAATAGTAAAGCTATAACAAAAAAACGTAAATTCAACGTGGACAAAAGTCTACATACAGCACATGCTTAGCGCAAAAACTTTGGTTAATATTAAGTAAAATTATCTTTTTAGTACTTAGTTGGTCCACCGTTGGCATCAATAACAGCTTGAAGCCGTCGTGGCATCGAAGCTACTAAATTTATCAATTCTGAAGAAGTTATACTGCCCCAAGCTTCAATAAGACGTTCTTTGAGTTTATGCTTAATAACCAAGTCTCTTACGCCTAGAGTCATTTACTTTCGCAGAGCCATTGTTGATGATAATAAGTTTAAATCACAACTAAATTCAATACTAGCAAATTAGCAAACATAATTTAACAAAATAGTAAAAAAAGGGTAGGTAACCGCTATAACACAGCAAATCGGTGTACCTGCTAACAAACCCGTGGTGTATGTAGACTTTTGTCAAGGTTATTTTTGCGTTTTTTCCCCATAGTTGTTGTATTTTATGCTAGAAAATGGATTTGTTTTAATATATTTAATTAGAAAAGGGTTTACAAGAAAACTGTATACCTACATTTTTCAGCAAAGTGATAGTACATTCTACACAACGAAAACGAGGGGTGTATGTAGACTTTTGTCCGCGAATGTATCTTCGAAATATTTTGAAAAATATATGCAAAAAAACAAAAAAATTACCTAGGTGTAATCCCAAAGGGTGGAGCGGGGGATTGTGTGATCCAATAACCCTCGCCCGGTCCAACACCGGCAACGCGATTTCCACTATTTCTGCATCGAACACACTTTCACTTTTTACAACAACCGCATGAAAATTGCAGAAAATTGTCAACTTTGATTGAACTACTAAAAATAATTGTTCACCGGGGGCATGTTCTTGTTGTTGGGACCGAAACGCCCCTTTGATATCCGTCCCGACATTTTTGGTCGATTATTAGCACTTGGCACGGTTGTAAACAATTTACCGAAAATTAGATTAGGATTCAAAACACCAATCTAACAATTTTACACCAATCTACCATTAAAACTAAGGAAATTTCATCTATAAAATTTCACTCAATTTATTTAATAATGCTTAATACATATGTAATCAGCTAATATATGTAATTAAAATAATACATCATAACAAAGTTTTACTTTTATATATGTGTAGATTTGCTTTGTTATGTTTCAATTTCAGACATTCCAAGGCAAACAGCTGACTCAGAAAAAGAAATAGCTCTTCCTCTTCTTTCGATTCAAGCGTAACCCAGAATACATATTTTCGATCCGAGCGGGAACGTAATTGTAATGCAGAATAGGGGTGTATAGTTTCTACGCGTACGCCTAGCGACCAGAATTCTTATACGGTAGGCAACATAAAACTTTCATGCTATACCACTTTAGTGAGGATACCGATGTGTATGCAGCTGTTCATATAAATTTTCTATTGCCTAAAATGCTTTAATGGCAATATACTTTATGACACAATGTGCTAAAAATAAATCAAAACAGGAAAATTGGTTCGATACCGAACATAACACAAATTCCAAAAATCATGTCTAATACGGTAACTGACGAATGCCTTCCGCAGGTAATGCGAATCGAATTGAGACAATCTGGTATTCTTATAACCGATCGGCAAAGCTGTTAGCGAATAAAAATATGTAGATAAAGAATGCTGTCATTCGTTGTAACTGACATTCGTAAAATATAAGTAGCGGATTTATTCTAAATTTAAAAAATGAAATGAAATTTAATAAGAGAAACGTTTTGTACGATATTTGAAAGGATTTTTGCAAATTAAGTTTTTAATTTGACAGAACTCGTACCACAAACCTTAAGCAGTTTGCTTTGCTGGTTTTGCGAAAAACCGTAGGTCCCGCCAATTTGTAGGAAAAATTTCAAAGCGGCACACCCAAAATTGGAAGAGAAGCTCGGCGCAAAAATCTCTTAGGAGATTGATGATATAACTGTTGTATATCGCGCCATATATACAGGGTGTCCGTAAAGTGGTGGACTATCTTGTAAGTGCAGATGAACTACTCGATGTTCTAAAAAAGTCGGTAAAATGTTCACGGTTTTCGAGATATTTCAAAATTTCCGAAATTTTGGCAAGTCCCTACCCTTGATCACTTTTTTGCATATCGTTTGTACAAATGAAAAGATTTTGCCGTTCTTTTTTTTGCATTTTTTTCTCTATACATTCTTCTGTCCAAAAAATCCAAAAAAGTGTTAGTCGTCTTCCTACACTAGTTTAAAAACCAAGCCAAAGTTCAAAACCAACCATGACCTAATTTATTCACATTTAAGTAGTCGTGGTTGAAAAAAATTGCACCACACAAGTTTTGCAAACTATCTTAAAAACTTGGCTGTTAAATGTCAATTTCAAAATGGTTTAACACTTAAAATATTTTTACCGTTTTCTGCAAATAAAAATGATTTCAATTGGAAAACCTGTGTTTTTTCGGGTTCCCATAGGGAAAAAGTTATGTTACAAATGCACCTATTAATTAGCGCGAGAGAAATTACAATAACAATTTGTTGTTGTTTTTGCTTTTATTTGTTAGTAAGAGAGTGCAATAACAAATTTATTGTTCGTTGTTTTTTTTTATAACAAAAGATGTTCATAGGGAATATTAACAAAAGCTAGAGAAATAAAAACAACAATACGGTTTTTTTTTACATCATATTTGATTTTATTGTCTATAAAAGATGTTCAAAATGGTGGGTCGACCCTTACGCACATCCTGCATCTTCTCAAAAAAGATATTTTCGTTCGACGTGCGAAGCCCTGATTTTGTATTTCGTCGGCAGCTAAATGGATGCGTTCCATCAGTTCTTCTCTGTTGTTTATCGGTTTTGCATACACAATTTCCTTAAGGCAGCCCCAGTAAAAAAAAGTCCAACGGATTTAAATCTGGAGATCTTGGTGGCCATAAGCGTCCAATCCACCTCTGCGGATAATGTGTGTTTATATGCTGTCGTACTTGCACAGCATAATGAGCTGGGCATCCATAATTTTGGAACCACATTCTCTGCCTGGTTGCTAGCGGAACGTCTTCTAGTAGTTCATGCAAATCATTTTATAGGAAGTTCAAATAAACTTCTCCATTCAGATTCTCCTGTAAAATATGAGGTCCAATGATTTGCCCATTCGATATACCTGTCCACAATTTAATTTTAAATTGTGTTTGTGAATGCCCACTTCTGGTAGCATGGGGATTTTCAACCGCCCACCTATGAATGTTCATCTTTATGTCCTTATGACACGTGGACAAAAATTTGGATTTTCGTTTATTTTATGTAGCATTTGTCTGCAAAAGTCCATTCTTTTCGCAAAAACTGTAGGCTGAAGCTCTTGTACTCGCCACGTGGTAATTATGAAATTGGTTTCTCCTCAAAATTCCGTGTACAGTGAACTTTCCAACGCCTGTTTGAACCGCGAGTTTGCGAACTGAAATCCCGGGGTCTTGTTCAACCCGCTGAAGAATATCGTCCTCTTCGTGTTGTGGTGGTCTTCCGGTAGTGCGCCTCATGAAACTATTCGTCCCGAACAAAATAAGTTATGAACTCTTATAAAAACGCGACGATCAGGATGTCTAGCTTGCGGATACCTTAGACATCGGATAAATTTAATTCATAATTCGATAGTCGATCAAAACTTCAAATCAACAAACGTTTTTTATAGATTCTCTTACCTTTCTCGATATAACTGAATGAAATGCATAGTAGCATATTCCACTCCCGTGTAGTGTTCCCTGGACATTTCTAATGTCGTGTTTGTTAGTTTAAAAATGTAATAACTTAAATGTGCAGGATTCCGCGAAAAAATAGCCAAACTTATCTAGTAAGAACTAGTTTATTTTTAAGTAATTTCTCGCTTTGAATGCCAGTAACGGGTTTTCACAATTCCGTACGTTTTGCATAGAATAAAATTACAATTGGTGTCTAGAAAAGGTTGAAATAAGCATCAGCGTTTAAGGCTCAACTCCATGCTTGGCCCTGCAGACTTTGCAGCATACGCGACTCTTACCACGATCTTTGGCTGTATTACGCATATTGTCACATGCGAAGCGAATGAAAATTTTGCCGAATTTCGCCGTCTCGAACTGCGGCATGCGAATGTGTGGCGAATTCGACAAAAAGTGGCGAATGAGTGACGAAAATGAGCTTCTCGAATTGCCAGTAGCGAAAAAGGTAGATTCGCTTCGCCAAATGTGTCAAAATTTGACGAATGCTTATTTCATTCGCAATTGAGGAAAAGAAGCGACAAGTTTTGTGCTTATTCATATATTTTGATAGAAAAAAGTATTTTAACCGAAAATAAAGCAACATAGAAGTGAGTAAACAACTTTTGTGTGTTTTTTAATTAAATTAAATGATAGTTCCTCTAGGTCAATGTGGGTAAACGATGGCACGGTAAAACAGATGATTACTACTGACAAGCTCTGGGTCAACGTTCGGTGCAGATGCAACATACTCCTTATAAGTAAATGAAGTCCGTTGTACAAGACTGCTTGAGGGGCGAGTAGTGGGTAAACATTCTTCTTTCAAATATATGTAAATCAATTTGTTTTGGAACCAAAGCCCGTATTTGTTTCACTAAATTCAAGCGAGAGTTCCACATTTGTTAAATGGATTTAATAAGATCTGGTATAATTTCTTGTAATGTTGCTGCAGTGGCAAACACAAACGTAACGCAGGCGCACCACTATGTATTCATCCGCATCTTTTGCGCTATTGCCAATTGTTATATTCAAGTGGATGTGATTCCAAACGTCTTCTACTATCAGTAAATCACCACTGGTGCCACTGTGGGTTTTACGTTTTTTTGCACCACTACTTTCCACATCCAGCTGATCTGGGTGCAGTGAAATAACTCCCAAATGAAATAACTCCCATGAAATAACTCCCAATGAAATAAGTCCCAATAAAAATGAAATAATTCCCAACTTTAATAAATGAAATAACTCCCAAAGAAGGAAATGAAATAACTCCCAATATTTGGTAGTTATTTCACAATGAAACCACAAGTCCCCAAAAAAATGAAATAACTCCCAAATGAAATAAGTCCCAAAAAAATGAAATAACTCCCAAATGAAATAAGTCCCAAAAAAAATGAAATAAATCCCAAATCAAAATTTGAAATGGTATATTTTTACAACATAATCAGTTACAATGAAATTTGAAAAATACAGGAAGTTAATATGTACATAGATATGTGAATGTAACAATTACATGAAAACCTGAATAGTGTTGTCGACCTTTTGACGGCAAATCGGACAGTTAAAGTTTTCTAGTCCTTCAGAAATACTCTTAGCATGAAGCATTAGAACACAAGCGTTGCATATTTTTAAATGTTTGCACGGCATCAATAGTACATTGGGCTCAACCTCCAAACAAATTACGCACCCAAAAAGCGAATTAATGTCAGTGACATTAAGACGCATGACCAAAAACGAATTAAAGTCAGTGCCCTTAATTCGTTTAATATTTTGACTTTAGTTCGCTTTGGACATGCGAATTAATGTCATTGAGGCAAAATTTGACTTAGGTCAGATCTTCAATTCGGGGCGTGATCGATGGTATTTATGTGCAGAACTCCTTTCCGCATTGGCGGCCTGCGGCCGCGCTTCAAAAAATAACCCTGGGCTACGCCATTCCAACTCCGGGTGTGTGCCATAGCCGTGGCTACCGCCACGGTGATGTCCTTCCGCGTGCCACGTTTCCCACTTTTTTACTTTTTTGGCTCAGCGTAATGTGCCATTACAACAACCACATGAAAATGACAGAAAATTGTGAACTTTAACTGGAAATAACTTTTGAACTGTTGAAAAAAATCTCATTTCAGATTCTAAATCTAGACATGGGTAATCGTTTACGTGGGGTACCGAGCGCTAATACACAACCAAAAATGTTGAGACGCGCTTTGGTCCCAGGAGCATGAATATAACTCCGCTGAACCAATATTTTTAGTAGTTTGCGAGATATTTGCAGTTAAAGTCATGTTCATGTGGTTATTGTAATCACATTACCCTGTGAGAAAAGAGTGGCACGCGGAAGGACATCACCGTGGCGGTAGCCACGGCTATGGCAACCACCCGGAGTTGGAATGGCGTAGCCCAGGGTTATTTTTTGAAGCGCGGCCGAAGGCCGCCAATGCGGAAAGGAGTTCTGCACATAAATACCATTGATCACGCCCCGAATCGAGGATCTGACCTAAGCCAATCTCAGATTCATTTTTTAAATTCCAGATTCTTGATATAATGATCATAAGTCGAAGGTGATAATGAAAAATGAAAATTTGGAATATAAAAAAAATGTACTGACTTTAGTTCGCTTTCGTACTGCGAATGAATGTCAATGACGTTAGTTCGCTAAAAATATTCCCCAACAAAAATGAAATAACTCCCATTAAAAATGAAATAACTCCCAATGCCTGGATTACAAGCAATGAAGTAAGTCCCAAAAAATGAAATAACTCCCAATTTCCAAAAATTATGAAATAACTCCCAAAGATATTTTATTGGGGATTATTTCATTTGGGAGTTATTTCATTATGAAATAATTCCCAGTTAAAATTATGAAATAAGTCCCAATGAATTGGGAGCTATTTCATAATGAAATAAGTCCCAACTTGCATGGAAAATATTTGGGAGTTATTTCATTTTTTTGTTGGGAGTTATTTCATTTGGGAGTTATTTCACTGCACCGCTGATCTGTATCCGAACTAGCACCACTTTTTATGATCTCGGTATGAGCTGCCATTTCCACTTGACGCACATCATCCTCGCTACCTACTACAATTACACAAACATCGCACTCTTTTGTACAAATAAATAAATAAAAACATAAGCAAATGACACAAAAATGTCAGAAACGTCAAATTCGGATGAACTTTTTGAATTTGTTTGAATGGCAACATAACATGACAGGCGAAAATGTTCATTCGCCACTCACAATGCAAATTTTAGGTGAGTTCGCCAATCCGTTCGACTCGCCAAATGTATTCGCTTCGCAAGTGACAATATGCGTATATAAATTAGATAGCTGACGATCGAAGTGCAACTCTACAACGCTTGCAATGCCCAATACGCTTGCTTTGGAGTTCTGGCTTAATCACCTGTTTTCCTACTATGCATGTATGTTTATTATGTTGGTTTCATTCTATCGCTCGTACAAGAAGTCTTATGAACATCTTTTGTTATAAAAAAAAACAACAACGAACAACAAATTTGTTATTGCACTCTCTTACTAACAAATAAAAACAAAAACAACAAATAGAGATATCTCGATGAAATTTGGCATGGAGCCGCCATTTTGTATTATATTAATCATTTGTCGGAACCAGTATGATCGGACCAATACAACGCATAGCTCCCATACAATCGATTGTTCCTATAAACGGATTTTGGCCTATAACTCTTGCAATCAAAAAGCTAGGAGAGGTTTAGTACATATTATATTTGTAACGTGTGTAGTGAAAATCATCCAGATCGGACCAACAAAACATATAGCTCCCATATATTCGATAGTTTCGATAAATGGGTTTTGGGCTTTAAATTTTGCAGTTAAGAAGCTAGGAACGTAACATTTTGCAAGGTTGGTACTTATTATAAATGTGATGTGTGTAATGAAAATCATACAGATCGGAGTAACATAACATATAGCTTCCATATAATCGATTGCTCCGATAAATGTGGTTTGGCCTATTTATGTATATTTAATACGCATATTGTCACATGCGAAGCGAATGAAAATTTTGTCGAAATTCGCCGTCTCGAATTGCGGCATGCGACTCTGTGGCGAATTCGCCAAAAAGTGGCGAATGAGTGACGAAAATGAACTTCTCGAATTGTCAGTAGCGAAAAACTTAGATTCGCTTCGCCAAATGTGTCAAAATTTGACGAATGCTTATTTCATTCGCAATTGAGGAAAAAAAGCCACAAGTTTTGTGTTTATTCATATATTTTGATAGAAAAAAGTATTTTAACCGAAAATGAAACAACTTTTGTGTGTTTTTAATGAAATTAAATGATAGTTCCTCTAGGTCAATGTGGGTAAACGATGGCACGATAAAAAAAGATGATTACTACTGACAAGCTTCTGGAAAACGTTCGTTGCAGATGCAACATACTCCTCATAAGTGAAGTCCATTGTACAAGACTGCTTGAGGGCGAAGTAGTGGGTAAACATTCTTCTTTCAAATATATGTAAATCAATTTGTTTTGGAACCAAAGCCCGTATTTGTTTCATTAAATTCAAGCGAGAGTTCCACATTTGTTAAATGGATTTAATAAGATCTGGTATGATTTTTTGTAATGTTGCTGCAGTGGCAAAACCAAAACGTTCGAAGTGACGCAGGCGCACCACTATGTATTCATCCGCACCTTTTGCGCTATTGCCAATTGTTATATTCAAGTGGGTGTGATTGCAAAACGTCTTCTACAATCATTAAATCACCATTGGTGCCACTGTGGGTTTTACGTTTCTTTGCACCACTACTTCCCACATCCAGCTCATCTGTATCCGAACTAGCACTTTTTATGATCTCGGTACCCCCCATGACACGCAACATCTCTTTTCGAGTTCTTCGGAACATACTCTTCTAACTCCTTTATCACTTTGGTCCAACCCTGTTGAAACAGCGCGTTTCCTTGGACTTCCGTTAGAAGAGCCCGATGACAACTAGGAGTGTTCTGGCCCTTTGGGCAGGGCGAAGCACTGCTAACAACAACAACAACAACATGATCATCGCATTCTTTTGCACAAATAAATAAATAAAAACATAAGCAAATGACAGAAACGTCAAATTCGGATGAACTTTTTGAATTTGTTTGAATGGCAACATAACATGACAGGCGAAAAAGTTCATTCGCCACTCACAATGCAAATTTTAGGTGAGTTCGCCAATCCGTTCGACTCGCCAAATGTATTCGCTTCGCAAGTGACAATATGCGTATAAATTAACAGTTCTGAAGAGGTTAGACCAATTGTAACTAAGACTCTTAAAAAAGATATGCGTATTCATAAAAGGTATAAAGCCTTTGGCACAGCCGAAGACAGCCCTTTCCTTACTTGTTTTTCTTTTGTTTGATAGACCATCGAGTGGCTCATCTCCACTTTCAAGATAGCCCACCACTTTCCGGACACCCTGTATATATATATGGTTAGATTTCAAATCATCCATTAAAAAAATACTAAGCCATAACCGAATCCGAATGAAAGGTACAGGCGGCAGAAGTGCATTTGACTGCTTTGGAAGAAGATGTTGCCCAGCTGGTAAACATTACTGACGCCGTATTAGGGGTTTGCGGCAGGGATTATGGCAAGGACATGTCTAGAGGTGATCACACCACAATAATCGAGGCATCAAGTATTGTGGGGAGGCCAAATGTAGACCAAAATGAAAGTGTCCCTGGTACAAGTTTGCCGACCCACCGTAGAACTACTCCGAGAAGTAGTCAAATCAAGCTTTTAAAACAGCAGGTGGACAGCCAAAAAAGCTTTCACGAAAATTCTACATTGAGGGGGGAAAAAAAGGAAACTGGACGACTTGGCCACAACCTTTAGAAAGGTGGAGAAAACCATGGCCAATATGGACAACAATGGTGTGAAAATATCCAAAACGTTGGATTATTCAGTGGCAGAGACTAGAAGGCACTACTTGGCCGTTGAGATGTTAATCTCGGAAATAACTCTGCTGAAACAGCAATTATTACAGTTAGAGCTTATTAATTTAAATAGCGATTTAAGCAAGTAGACTATAAGTTTTAATTATAATGCCCTCTCCATTACCTACCTCTCACCTATTACTCTCTTTTCTTCCTCGGTTCCCTTCTCCATAGCCCACTTGCTTTCCTTTCAGCCTGTTTCCATTTCTTGCCTCACCTTATTACTCTCGTTTCTCTTCCCCTTATAAAACAAACCCACACACTCCCTCCTTCTCCCTCTATGAAAGGAATTAATTTTTTTTTCCAACAGACATGAAGTCAATATATTTATTTGCAACAAAATCCTGCAACCAGGATACTTGAAAATGTAAAGGCCGTAAACACCAGCAAATTGTTGGTAGAAAATAATAACGAAATAAAAAAAATTACATAAAACTTTGCAGAATTTGATTGCGTAGTTGTACTGATTCAGTGTAATATCTTTCCGGGTGCTCGATTTCTTGGAAAGTTGTATCTGCGTCCTCCTCACTATTAACGTTATCAAGAAACTCATCATGTACATCGTGGAGTTACAGCTGTCATCTAGTGCGGACGTGTTCTTCTATTTCGTTTTTTTCATTTCGATTTTTGCCTTTATTTGGCCTTAATATTATTCTAATTGCATTCAACAGTTCATTCCTACATAGGAAAACAGTGTAAAATTGTGCAATTCTTAATAAATAGTGCTGAAATCTCTTAAATTTCTGAGTGTGCCTATATACATATATCTGCTTGTGTGTTGCTATTTGCAAATCACTTTTTTGGTTTACTGCTTTGCGCGCTCATTCTGCCTGTTCACTGCTGGCCGACTGTGCAATCGTTAGCTTAGTGTGCAGAGTTCCAGTATAACACCTTTTACTGCTTTGCGCGCTCATTCTGCCTGTGTTCACTGCTGGCCGACTGTGCAATCGTTAGCTTAGTGTGCTGAGTTCCAGTATAACACTTTCCTTTTTATTGTGTTCCTACTATTCACATACGCTCTTTATCATGGATGAGTTCTGTGGGAAATGTGATAAATGTTTCGGAAGATCTGAGCTTTTATAGTGCCTTGTAGTGGTTTTTGCAAGAGGTTTTACCATCGAACCTGTTGTGAGGGCCCTATTGCGGAATACGATGTGAAGTTATTGAGAATAAACACCCATTTTCGGTATTTCTGCCCTGACTGTGTCAATGGACCCGAAAAAATTTCGAAGCTGTTAGACTCTGTCATTTCCACCCAAAAGCTAGGCCTCGAGACTATCATGACTACTTTTGAGATTAGGTTCAAGGATTTAACTTCTCAAATTGATGATCTTAAAAAAATCATTATTGAATCTGAAGGGAATAAACCCAGTGTAAAGGAAAAAGAAAAGGTAAATGATAAGGTTAAAGTGAAGAACAAAAACAGTGCCAAAATCAATAATAAGAAAATTGATAAATTGACTGTGGAAATAAATTCGCTAAAAGCTGCTGTTGTTAGTTCCGGTGCTTCACCTTCTAACAAAAATTGTTCCTCTACCGAAACGGATCTTTTTTCTTTTTCGCCGCTACCTAGCGGAGGTGCTGTTACACCTATCTTACCTTCGCTCGTGCAATCACAATCCGATTGCATTCGCTCAGGTACCTTGGCTAAGTCTGCCGTTTCTGCTAATGGTGACAACCTTATACCGGGCACTCAATCCGCTGTTATTGCGGGTGGCAATAACACTGTGTCCGATTCTCAATCCGCTTCTACCGTTGGTGGTGAGTGGCAAACCGTGCCCTTTAACAATAGGCGCGGTTCTGATAGGTCTAAAAAGAATAAAAACAACCCTGAAGTTTCGAATACTGCCGTAAATCTTGACTCTTCTTCTGAGTGTTCGCACACAGTGATCCCGCAAACTGATGTTATCAGGGTGGTCAGTGGTGTTCCACCGCGAATGGCCATTTTTGTTTCTAGGCTGCATGCGTCGTTGACTCAGGCAGATATTAAGACATATGTTTGCTCCAAACTTGGTGTCGCCCCTACTAGCAACATTAGCGTTTATAAATTCAATTTCAAGTATGAAAGAGACATTTCATCTTTTAGGGTCTCAGTGCCGGACTCATTCTTCGATAGGGTACTTGACCCTAAGTTTTGGCCGGAACACTCTGTTGTACATTTGTACACGAGTAAGCCCAAAACAGGAACTGGCTCCGCTTCAAAAAACTGAATAGCTTAACTACGTTGTCAACTTAAGTTATCCACTACCAAAATGTCCGTGGCCTACGCTCCAAATTGAATCACCTTTTTCTTAATAGCTTGACTTTTACTGCCCGTGCAATAGCTTTTACTGAGACCTGGTTAAAGCCAGATAACTTTAATTCTGAAATTTTCTGCAGCAATTACGTCGTTTATCGGCGCGATCGTGAAACTAGGGCAGGTGGCGTCCTCATAGCTGTTGACTCACGTCTTCCATCTGAGTTGGTCAGCTTGGCCAATGTGTCTGATACTGAAGTTATCGCTGTGAAGCTTTCATTGCCTGGTTCCTGCGTATTTATCTCCTGCTCGTACATCCCGCCTCAGTCGAATTTACTTGTTTATAATCGTCATAACTCCGTTATTAGAAGTCTGTATTCTCAGTTACGGGACAAAGATGCCCTTTTAGTTCTTGGTGATTTTAATTTACCCGTAGTGAGTTGGGTCGGCTCAAGTGACTCAAACATTTTAACCCCTACCACACAGCATGATTTTCTCATTGATCTTTCTGACACGTCTCTTGTACAAATTAACAACGTACAAAATTGTAAAAATAAAAAATACTTGACTTGGTGTTCGTGGACGACTCTGTAGGGGTCGCTCTTAATCGCATTACTCCGTTATCTGTTCCTGAAGATACCCTTCACCCTACACATGAGATTGCTTTGGACACTAAGCAACCCAGCGGGCTTATTACTACCGAAGGAAGACAGCGATCACGCACGCGATGGTTCTATAAAGCGAACTTCGTCATGCTCATCGAGTTGCTTGCCACCCATGACTGGACGGAACTCTATGCTTGTAATGACATCGAGTCGGAAACCTCAGTTTTCTACAGTTCCCTAAATGGTTTCTTCGACAGCTGTGTCATTTTTCGCTCACTGGTGGTCTAAACAGTTCGTGAAACTCAGCAATATTAAGTCTAAGTTTTACAAGCGTTTTCAAAGAACAGGTGCATCTGCTGAGTATTCTAAATATTTGGTGGCGCGCTCCAACCTTCAGTTGCTCAACCAACAATGCTAGAAAAGTTATTTAGTGGGCTGTAAAACCCAATTCTTTACCAACCCTAAAAAGTTCTACAATTTTGTCAGTTCGAAAAGGAAAACTACCGGATATCCATCTTCCTTTGCCTTTGGATCCAAGAGTGCTAGTTCGGATCAGGATATTTCTGAATTATTTGCAGAATTCTTTATGTCGACCTACACATCTAATAAGTTCCAGTTGTTATAGCATTCACATGCCTGGTTTGGATAAACATTCTGTTCTACAAAGTCTTCTTGAACTGAAACCTTCATTTTCCCCTGGTCCGGATGGTGTTCCCAGTTGCGTGTTGAACTACTGTGCTATACATTTATCTGACCCAATTTTTAAACTGTTTAAACTATCTCTTGAATCTGCTGCGTTCCCTACAATCTGGAAGCAATCTTTTATTATACCTTTACATAAAAAAGGTAGCAGGTCAAATATTGAGAATTATAGGGGCATAGCTAAGCTCTCAGCTATTCCTAAAACTTTTGAACACATAATAACTCGCCAGCTGCAATAGCGGTGTAGGTGTTTATTATCACCGTGTCAGCATGGTTTTGTACCTCGACGATCTACCTCAACTAACTTGCTTGAGTTCTCCTCCTTTGTTATGGACGGTTTCTTGAAAGGTAACCAAACGGATGTAGTCTATACCGATTTCAGCAAAGCTTTCGACTCTGTCAACCATGAGCTTTTAATCCATAAACTCGATTTACTGGGTTTTCCAAATCAGTTATTATTATGGCTTGCAAATTATCTTACAAACAGGACTCAACAGGTGTTGTTTAAAAATACTTTGTCTAAGTCTATTGACGTAACTTCCGGTGTCCCCCAGGGTAGTCATCTTGGCCCCTTACTCTTTACCCTGTTCATAAATGACCTACCCCAAATCATCTCTAATTCTCGAACTCTTATGTATGCGGATGATGTGAAATTTTGTTTCACCTATTCGCCTACTGTACCTTCCCGTGGAGATCTCTTTCAGGCCGATTTGGAGTCATTTCGCTGCTGGTGTGCAGTAAATTTATTAATATTCACCCCCATCATGCATTTCGACTTGGATCGAAATTTTCTCCGCTTGGCAACTTTGGTATCATGCGTTCCGTTTCCGTTCAGTTCAACTTCGAAACTTACAATTCTGCCTATCATGGACTTCGAGCGTAGCTCCGTTTTTCTCGGTTGCAATTTTGTTGACGGATAGCTGCTTGTTTTTTATTTTGCAAACAATATTAGATTAATTTCCGCGATTTTTTGTTAAAACTCTTAAAATATAAGTAAAACTCGTATATAAAAGTTGTAAAACGCTCGCTATATTTTGTTTTTGTGCTCTAATGAGGTTTTTTGATATGTTTGCAGGGTAATTGTTTGCGACCGGTGCCGAGTGCTAATATTTGTCCAAATTGTGGGAAGGGGTATCAAAAGACGCGTTTCGATGCCCGGAATGTGAATCCGACTCCGGAGATCTAATATTTTCAATATTTTTGGACGCGCATTAGCAATCGGCACCGGTTGTAAACAATTACCAAAAATTGGACTAACATTCAAAACACCAATCTAACAATTTTAGTAACACCATTAAAACTAACCAAACGTGCACCAGCAGACACTCCACACCGCCAACACATACTCGGTATACTCCTTTGTCAGTTCCGGGGCCGCGAATGTCTTCATCCAGCGAAAAGTACCATCTGTGGTCAGACTTAATCCTGACATGTCTAATGTTTGCCCGTCGTATGTGTGTATCTGCGTGCCTGGTTGGAGAAGCAGACTCATAAGCATATCTGTTGTAACTGATTTAGGTGTTATTTTTGACCCTAAACTAAGTTTTAATATGCATATTTCATCTATTGCTAACTAAGCCATGGGTGTGCTGGGTTTTGTTAAACGATGGGCTAAAGAATTTGACGACCCGTACCTCACGAAAGTTCTTTTCTGGTGTCCCTTGTATCAAGTTCATATACAGCGGATTGAGTCAGTACAAAAGCAATTCTTGATTTTTGCTTTGCGGGGTCTTATACGCATATTCACCCCTATTCTGCATTACAATTACGTTCCCGCTCTACGCTCCGCTTGGATCGTAAATATGCATTCTGAGTTACGCTTGGATCGAAAGAAAAAGAGGAAGAGCTATACGTTTTTCGAAGTCAGCTGTTTGACTTGGAATGTGTGAAATTGAAACATAACAAAGCAATTTAAATTACACAAATTATTACTTTTGAAATAAAAGTAAAGCTTTATTATGATTTATAAACTTAAATGTATATGTTTGAGAATTATTGAATAAATTGAGTGAAATTTTATAGATCAATTGACTGATTGTAGCAGACAACGAAGGACCAACAAAAAGCAAGAGGACACTGTTGGTGGATGTTACCACATCGTCAGCAGGTACCTGGTATTTTCCATAGAGCTAGTGCTAGAAGAGTGCGCTTTGTCGACCAGGTACACAGATGGTTGGCGTCGCATCGTGGGGCCACACCATACGCCGAGCAAACATTAAACATGTCAGGGTTAAGTCTGACCGCAGGTGGTACTTTTCGCTGTAGGAAGACATCGGCCGCCCCGGAACTGACAAAGAAGTTTACCGAGTATGAGTGGGTGCTGTGGAGTGGCCGCCGGTGCACGTTTGGCTATAATGGCAAAAGCAAAGCCATTACCTTAGTTTTAATTTCGTTAGTAATATTGTTTGGTGTTTTGAATGCTAGTCCAATTTGTAATTGTTTACAGCCGGTGCCGATGCTAATGCGCGTCCAAAAGTATTAGATCTCCGTAGGCGGATTCACATTCCTGGGATCGGGAACGCGTCTTTTGATACCCCTCCCTACATTTTTGGACAAATATTTGCACTTGGCACCGGTAGAAAACAATTACCCTGCAAACATATCAAAAAACATCATTAGAGCACAAAAACAAAATATAGCGAGCGTTTTACAACTTTTACATACGAGTTTTACTTAAATTTTAAGAATTTCAACAAAAAATCGCGGAAATTAATCGTAAATTGTTTGCAAAATAAAAAATAAGCAGCTATCCGTCAACAAAATTCCAACGTAGAAAAACGGAGCTACGATCGAAGTGCAGAATTAGCAGAATTGGAAGTTTCGAAGTTGAACGTAGCGGAATTGAAACACAGAATACCAAAGTTGCCAAGCGGAGAAATTTTCGATCCAAGTCGAAATGCAGAATAGGGGTGATTGTCACATGCGAAGCGAATGAAAATTTTGTCGAATTTCGCCGTCTCGAATTGCGGCATGCGAATTCGCCAAAAAGTGGCGAATGAGTGACGAAAATGAACTTCTCGAATTGCCAGTAGCGAAAAACTTAGATTCACTTCGCCAAATGTGTCAAAATTTGACGAATGCTTATTTCATTCGCATTTGTGAAAAAGAAGCGACAAGTTTTGTGTTTATTTATATATTTTGATAGAAAAAAGAAAGAAATTATGGGAACATAATAGTTTATGTTTTCCTTATTTTCTTTCACATTTCATAAGATACCCTATTATTTTAAGTATTTTAATTATTATATAAACCCCTGAGGAAGATTTTGACGTAATTTCGTGGTACACTTTTATTAACCCATTCGTTAATATTTTAATCGAAAAGCTCTGCTTGTGCTTGTGTTTTAACGAAATAATGGCATTATAGAACTTTTGTATATTCAATAATTTTTCATTTAATTTAAAAAAATATGGCAAGATTTATACTTTTTTGCTTTTGTTATGAATGAATAGCGATAATAAACAAAAAAAATTAAATATAAAACTCATATTACCGCTTAAAGCGATACCACGAAATTTCGTACATCAATTTTATCGCATGCCCCTAATTTCGTGGTATACTGCGCATTTAGATACATTGTTAACAAGAAACCAAAAAATTAAAAAAAAGAATAAAAAACCAAATTAAATTAAAAAAAAAATCAAAAAATTAAAAAAATACAAATAAATTAAAAATATACCAAAAAAATTAAAAAAAAAAAAACATTTTTTGAAATAATAAAAAATAATTAGCTACATACATCAATTGAACTAATTTCTTTTAAAACTTTTTTTTTAATTATTTATTTTGTTTAAAAATAAAAAAAACTTAAAAGACCTAAAAAACACAAAAATTAAAAAAAAAACATTTTTAGTAATAATAAATAAAAGAAATTTTGAGAAAAGTAACAAATTACATCAGTTAAATAAATTTTTTTTTATTGGTTTTTTTTTTATTTTTTCAATCGCGATCAATTACTAATTGCCTTTTCTCAAAAACCAATTGAAGTAATCATTAACAATTAAAAAATCCGTCTAATCAATTGATTACTAAGTACTAAACAAATTAATACTTACTTGGTCTTAAAACGCTTTCTTTTCATAAATACAATAACAATAAAAAAATTATTTAAAATTTTAAATTTTTGAACATAATTTTTAATAAATAAATTTTAGGAATTTGCGTTTAAAATAACTTTCATTTTCCATAAAATTAGAGTTTAACCAAATACCACGAAATTAGGGACACTTTACCACGAAGTTAGGTACATCAGAAAATGTTTGCCACGAAATTAGGGGCATTTGAGGTACTCACACATTTTTATTTATATAAAATAAAACATTTGTTAGTTTTGTTTGAAATTAAATGGAAAGCTATCTTAATAGATCAACTCAATGGGAAAAATTTACTTTTTTAGTTTTCCTTCATCCGTTTTTACGCAAGAGAGGTAGAAAGTCAGAAAATTCCTTAGTACCACGAAATTATGGACATTTACCTTAAGTGAAGTCCATTGTACAAGACTGCATGAGGGGCGTGTAGTGGATAAACATTCTTCTTTCAAATATATGTAAATCAATTTGTTTTTGAACCAAAGCCCGTTTGTTTCATTAAATTCAAGCGAGAGTTCCACATTTGTTAAATGGATTTAATAAGATCTGTTGTTTTTGTTTTTGTAATGTTGCTGCAGTGGCAAAACACAAACGTTTGAAGTAACACAGGTGCACCACTATGTATTCATGCGCATCTTTTGCGCTATTGCCAATTGTTATATTCAAGTGGATGTGATTGTAAAACGTCTTCTACTATCATTACATCACCATTGGTGCCACTGTGGGTTTTACGTTTCCTTGCACCACTACTTCCCACATCCAGCTCATCTGTATCCGAACTAGCACCACTTTTTATGATCTCGGTATGAGCTGCCATTTCCAATTGACGCACATCATCCTCGCTACCTACTACAATTACACAAACATCGCGCTCTTTTGTACAAATAAATAAACAAAAACATATGCAAATGACAGAAACGTCAAATTCGGATGAACTTGTTGAATTTGTTTGAATGGCAACATAACATGGCAGGCGAAAAAGTTCATTCGCCACTCACAATGCAAATTTTAGGTGAGTTCGCCAATCTGTTCGACTCGCCATATGTATTCGCTTCGCAAGTGACAATATGCGTATTAACTGGAATCCAACTACTCACCTGCCCCCTTATAGAAGTAGGCTTCTCCTCTTAAATTTACCTTCTCTGGAAAATCGTAGGGTTTTACTAGGTGTAATGTTCCTCCATAAGCTGATTGTTGGTGAAATCGATTCATCTGATCTTGTTAGTCGACTGAGTTTTGCTGTACCCGCTAGGGCGTCCAGGCACTATGTGCCTTTTCAATCACCCCTTTGTCGACAAAACTTTGCAAAAAACCACCCTCTAAACCTTTGGTGTTCATTTTACAACGAGTTATATAGCTGCATTAGTTTCGAATGTTCTTTTGCCTCACTTCAAAATTTAATACTTGCATTCCTGCTTAACGCTGACTAATATCATGTAGGCCCTCCACACGTCGTTGCTCTGAGCGCTGCGTGGAATCGCGTCCATTCCACCGGCAGCACACATATCAACGTATACAATTAATTAATTAAATTATCCGCTGCGCGGAATCACCTCCATTCCGCAAGCAAATCTCATATCGCTCTGGTACTCGACCTTGCATAAATAAATATTCGACCGTATGTCAGGGTGGCTTGGAGACTCGGCCTCTTCAACCATCCTATGGATAATTCAAGATTTCAAGGCACAATATTAAATGATAAATATTCCGTTGTTGCCCCGAACGCTGCGTGGAATCGCGTCCATTCCACCAGCTTTAACACAATATCAACGAACACACTTAAACAAATTATTGCTCGACCGTATGTCAGGGTGGATTGGAGACTCGGCCTCTTCAACCACCCGGTGAGGATGGAACAGTCAATGATTTTCAAGACCATCCTTATGGATGAACCGATCGTTTTATAAGATGGACAGCAATCACGGCCACTCTAATCTTTCCAGTTAATAACCAACTAGCTCTGATGACAACATTCCGTGAATAATCGACCGTATGCGTGGGTGGATGGGAGACACTGCCTCTCCAAACATCTCATGTAATACTTTAATTCATATTGTTAGTTTTTAAGTTATGTGCAATTTTCTGTCCTTAGTCGACCTCTTTGTTTGTGTCGACTTAAAACAAATTAATAAAAAAAAAAAAATTAAAAAAATGAATTCTTATTGAAGTTGTGAAGTGCCGCAGCTACATTAAATATTTGCACAGCCTTTGCAGGAGAGTAATGAAGTTGGCGGGCAGAAAGAAGACATCTGCACCAATTCTACCAAACACCAATAGTTCTCTCTATAATATTTCGCCCAGCATTAGGAGAAGGGTTGCGAAAATGCATGTAAATTTTAAATTCAACATAAAAGTATTGCCATATACTACCTAACAAACGCAAGTTTCTATTTCCACTGCGACACTTCACTATTAGACCATACAAAGGAAACATGTAATGACCCAGGATATTTTGCGTTAATGTATCTTATGCGTTTATGGTCACATATCTAAATTATGCCAAATGAGTTAAATAAACATATTTAAGTACATTGAGACTGTAGAAACCTTTTCTATTATAAACTAGTAAGGAAGTCTAAGTTCGGGTGTAACCGAACATTAAATACCTAGTAGTGATCTGTTTTGGTATCCTAATTTACTCAGGTCTATTTTAATATGTAGGTACATACCTGAAAATTTGTTATAAAGGCAACTGATTGTTTTCGATAAAAACATTTCTATTGTAAGTGGTAAATTAAACTATCGTAATTAACAAAATATAAATAGATTTCCCCATGTTCATGAAAGGTATGAAAATAAAAGAAATTAATAAAAAAAGACAGTTTGCGTAATTTTTGGCAGGAGCATACTACATACTAGGAAGCATCTCACTATCTTTCATTCAAATACCTTCTTGAAATTTCCAGCAATCGCTTTTGAAAATAGCTGACCTTTTTTGCTGAAAAGTGCTCGGCGCCACGCCTAATTCAACAAAATCCACAACATTTTTTTATAGTTTAGTTTTGCTTAAAAAGCCCATTACGTGTGTAAAATCTTATTAATATAACTTATACAAATATGGAAATATCGCGATTTTAATTTTAAAAAGAAATTTTTCAGAACTGTGTTTAAAAAGTGGGCGTGTCCGTTAACCAATTTTGTTTATTTTTACAGCAAAGAGTTAGCGTTATATGTTGAACACTTTCTCCAAATATCGTTTTAATAAATCAATTTTTACCGGAGTGATGGCATGAAAAGTTTTGGGGAATAATCCGCAATAAAGGGGCGGTGCCACGCCCATTTTCCAAAAATTTTGTGCATTCGATTTTCTTTGCCCATGAACACTTTAGAAGCGAAATAGAAATGATATACAGCTAGTTTAAGCAAAGTTATTGCATATTCAATATATCTATGATCCTTTTCAAAATCTTTCGTATAAAATTGGGCGTGAACCTTACCCGATTTCGCTAATTTTTTTTCGGAATATTGGCGGTATTAATATAAATATGTGTGCCGAATTTCATTTTACTATCTTGACCGGTTTTTGATTTATGATTAATAATATTTCCAAATTTGACTGAATCAAAAGTGGGCGGTACCACGCCCTTTTTTCTTCAAAAATGTATTTGTTGCCTTAACGCTAAAGTGCACACCAAATATTATCCTTACAGGTGTATGATGTACTGAATAATCACTCTTTTTGTATTTTCGAAAATATTATATATATAGAAAGTGGGCGTGGCTTTTAACCGATTTTGCCTATTTTCAATAGCGCTCCGAGATAAGTGAAAAGGAACCTGCATACCAAATTTCATTGAGATATCTCAAGATTTACTCAAGTTATCGTGTCCACAGACGGACGGACGGACGGACGGACATGGCTCCATCAATTTCTCTTTTCCTCCTGAGCATTTTCATATACATAAGTCAATATCTATCTCGATTCGTTTATGCCGTTACATACTACCGTTGGGCGAATGAAGTTAATATACCTTGTGTGCGAAGCACTACTAGGTATAAAAAAGGCAGTAGGGTGTTAACTACTTGTCCGTATATTTTGCGTGTTTGCTATCCGATTTGCGTACTTTTTGGCAGGAGTATACTACATACAATTGGGAAGCATCTCACTAACTTTCATTGAAACACCTTCTTGAAATTTTAAGCAATCGCTTTTGAAAATGACAGACCTTTTTTGCTGAAAACTGGGCGGCGCCACGCCTACTTCATCAAAATCCCCAACATTTTGTTACAGCTAAGTTTTGCTTAAAAAGCTTATTATGTGTGTAAAATATTATTTATATAACTTATACAATTATGGAAATGTCGCGATTTTAATTTTACAAAGAAGTTTTTCAGAACTGTGCTCGAAAAGTGGGCGTGTCCGTTACCCGATTTTGGTAATTTTTACAGCAAAGAGTAGCTTTGTATGTTGAACAATTTCTCGAAATATCGTTTCAATAAATTAATTTTTACAAGAGTTATGGCATGAAAAGTGTTGTGGAATAATCTACCATAAAGGGGCGGGGCCACTCCCATTTTCCAAAACTTTTGTGCATTCGACTTTCTTTGCCCACGAACACTTTAGAGGTAAAATAGAAATGATATACAGCTAGTTTAAGAAAAGTTATTGCATATTCAATATATCTATGATCCTTTTCAAAATCTTTCGTATGAAATTGGGCGTGGACCTTACCCGATTTAGCTATTTTTTTTTCGTAATATTGCTGGTATTAATATAAATATGTGTGCTGAATTTCATTTTGCTATCTTGAGCGATTTTTGATTTATGAATAATAATATTTTCAAATTTGACTTACTCAAAAGTGGGCGGTACCACGCCCCTTTTTAAAAATTTCTTCAAAAATGTATTTTTTGCCTGGTGAAATGTAATAACCGTCGCTCATATACATCTTAATATATAAAAATCACGTGTCACATGTTCAATCAGGGTGAGCTCCTAAACTACTCAACCGATTTTAATGAAATTTGCACAGCATCTACAGTTTGATCCAACTTGAAAGATAGGATACCTTATATCTCAAGGGGGAGTGGAAATCGGTAAAAAACCATAAATTTTTTTGTTTACACAGCCACAAATCATAAACGGATCCACCGATTAGAATGAAACTTACTTGAAGTTAAACTTTGAAATATTTACTTTCGTTCTGCATCAAAAAAAAATAGTTGATTCATATATTATTTAACCAAAATTATTTAAACAATAGGATCACCTTTTCTAAAAAAAGCTGTTTGTGTGTTTGTTCGCTGTCAACCAAATGAATCGATTTAAGTTAAGCGAGCGCTCGGTAGCGGTACTTCGCTTCGTACATACATACATATGTATGTATGTATGACGCTTTAAATAAAAACAAAATTAACATTCATATGTACATATGTACGTTTTCGTGTTGCTGAGGGATAAGTAAAAATCAAATCCATATATGTACATATTTTGTAGTGAACGCATTTTGTGAAACCCCGTTATTCGTATTTTATACAATTGCTTCATTGTTCAAAAATATTTAATTAAAATATATGCATATGTACATGTAAGTATTATCACATAATTATATTATTAATTTCTTATTTCATATTAATCAATTCAAAAATGATAGGAAAAAAATGAGAACGGCTGGACAGATTTGACTCAAGTTTTTTTTCAGTTCTTCGTAATTGGTAACGCGGTGTTTCCACCAAACCAAACACCGTGTTTAAAAGGGTTTGGGTTATGTAGAAATGGTTATGTAGAAATGTCAAGTTTTTCTACTGAGAGTTTACCGGAAAATGGGTTTACACCCACTAAATCGGAACGACGATCATAATAAATTGTTTAGTGGGTGTAAACCCATTTTCCGGCAAACTATCAGTGGAAAACTTGACATTTCTACATAACCCAAACCCTTTTAAACACGGTGTTTGGTTTGGTGGAAACATAGCATTAGAAGGTGTTTACACGATATGGGTGTCGAATAAAAGGTGTTGATGAGTGTTTAAAAAAGAGGTTATTTTCAGGGAAAATTTTGGGAAATATTTCCGGATTTTCAAGATTTATGTAATTTTGGAAAAGTGGGCGGTGCCACGCCCACATTTTTTGTATCCAGTACTTTGTTTGTACTTCCATAATGTCCAAAGTTTATGGTTGATCTGTTTTAAACTTTTCCAATACGTGAAAATCTTCGTGGGGTACGACATACATACATTTGTAAATTTTTTGGAAAAGTGGTCAGTTCTAAGACCACAGCTAAGTAATATTTCAATTCGTTATATCCCTGAATGTATTTGCTTTAGTGACATTTTAACGTTCTTAAATCTTAATCAAAGCACTTAATTTTTTTGTTTGTTATTGCCGTTTATACATATCCAGAGTATTATAGGATTTCCATAAAATCATAATAGTGGCGTTAAGTGGTAGATATAGGATATAATTAAATAAATACTAACTACACATCTGCTCAGCAGCGCATAATGGTTTGTGTCATAGCCATTGAGTTCAAAAGATTCGTTTTTTGAGTTGGACATCCAACAAATTTATTTGTTTATACCAAATACGTTAAAACCGGAAACATTGCATATACTAAAGCACTGCAATAAATGGAATGTTAAAAATTAATAGAAAAATAGTTGAAAATGTATTTCTAGGGAAGTCACTGGTCAGGCAGAACAACGTCTGCCGGGTCTGCTAGTATGTTATAATTCTCACAGTTTTTTCGCTCTCCTGAAAACTTTTTGGTTTTGAACATACAGGGTTTTGCAGTGTGGCTGTCGATATATAGAAAGTGGGCGTGGCTTTTAACCGATTTTGCCTATTTTAAATAGCGCTCCGAGATAAGTGAAAAGCTTTAAGCCGATTTCGCCTATTTTCAATAGCGCTCCGAGATAAGTGAAAAGGAACCTGCATACCAAATTTCATTGAGCTATCTCAAGTTATCGTGTTCACAGACGGACAGACGGACGGACATGGCTCAATCAATTTCTCTTTTCCTCCTGAGCATTTTGATATTTATAAGTCAATATCTATCTCGATTCGTTTATGCCGTTACATACTACCGTTAGGCGAATGAAGTTAATATACCTTGTGTGCGAAGCACTACTAGGTATAAAAAGGCAGTAGGGTGTTAACTACTTGCCCGTAAATCTTGCTTTTTTGTTATTCGCAGGGACGGAAAATAATGATTATTCGTCATTATTTCGATCAAAAAAATCACAATGTTCTAAACATTGCAAAACAATTCTAAATACACCATTTCATTTGTTATGCTATAAACTGTGTGAATCTGCAATGATTTTTATTTTTTGAGTTTTATCCATATTGATCAAAGATAATCATTAAAACCTGAGTAAAATTTTTTTATCTTAATTTAATTATTAAACTTTGATTTAAATTATTGAAATCATGAATAATAATTATATCTCGATTTAAATATTTTTGATCTCGGATAATTATTATTTTTGATTTTAATCGATTTTACTCAATCATAATAATTATCCCTTGATTTTTATTATTTTCCTCAGCCGTAATCATTATCCATGATTTTTATAAATTTTCTTTCAATCATCGTCGATTTTTATATTTTTTCTTCAAGAATAATCATTACCTTTGATTTTTATCAATTTTTCTCAAACATAATTATTATTTTTGATTTTTAAAATTTTCGCTCACGCATAATAATTATCTTGTGATTTTTATTTTTTTGCTCAGGAATAATAATTATCTTGTGATTTTTATTTTTAATCCTCATGATAAAACTCAAAACGTCATATCTCCTGACGAATTTCGACTCGAAAACTTAAAAGTATATACCTCTTTGCCTGAAGTGTTTAATTCTATACATAAATCATGGAAAATCGTTTATAAAAGGGGGGAAAGGGGTATGAAAAAATGCATGTACTATGCTTTCTCATAAGATGAAAGGCACATTTTAAATCCAAACATCTTACATTTTGATGAAAATTTGCATAAGGGTACATTTTACCTATTAAGTAATTAAAAAAACATTCCATTTTAGTTTTTAGATACGTATGTAGTATGTATGTCGACCCATAGCGTAGTAATTACAGCTTGAAAAAAGCAATTACCGCCAAATTTTATATATTTCAGCAATTTGACATCTTATGAGAAAGCATAATACATGCATATTTTCATACCCCTTTCCCCCCTTTTATAAACGACTTTTCCATGATTTATGTATAGAATTAAACACTTCAGGCAAAGAGGTATATACTTTTAAGTTTTCGAGTCGAAATTCGTCATAGTTCAGGAGATATGACTTTTTGAGTTTTATCATAAGGATTAAAAATAAAAATCACAAGATAATTATTATTCCTGAGCAAAAAAAAAAAAAATCACAAGATAATTATTATACGTGAGCGAAAATTTTAAAAATCATAAATAATAATTATATTTGAGGAAAATGGATAAAAATCAAAGGTAATGATTATGATTGAAGGAAAATTTATAAAAATCATGGATAATGATTACGGATGAGGAAAATAATAAAAATCAAGGGATAATTATTATGATTGAGTAAAATCGATTAAAATCAAAAATAATAATTATCCGAGATCAAAAATATTTAAATCGAGATATAATTATTCTTCATGATTTAAATAATTTAAATCAAAGTTTAATAATTACCGCCAATCGAAAAGATAAAACTCTACAAATAATAATTATTCCTCAATCAAAAAAATATTTATCAAACAATAATAATTAAATGCTGATTTTTATTATTCAACTCATAATGATTACCGTCCCTGGTTATTATTTTGGCAGGAGTATACTACATACTATTGGGAAGCATCTCACTAACTTTCACTGAAATACCTAATTCAAATTGCAAGCAATCGCTTTTGAAAATAACAGACCTTTTTTGCTGAAAAGTGGGCGGCGCCACGCCTTCTTCAACAAAATCCACAAAATTCTTTTACGGTTTAGTTTTTTCTAAAAAGCCTATTATGTGTGTAAAATCTTAATTATATAACTTATACAATTATGGAAATATCGCAATTTTAATTTTACAAAGAAATTTTTCAGAACTGTGTCCGAAAAGTGGGCGTGTCCGTTAACCAATTTTGTTGGATATTGCAATAGGCTGAACTCCTATTTGTCCAGACTGAACCCTACCATACCAAACACATGCCCTGCATGCGGTATGGCCCCCCACGACACGCAACATCTCTTTTCGTGTTCTTCGGAACACACATTGGTCCAACCCTGTTGAAACAGCGCGTTTCCTTGGACTTCCGTTAGAAGAGCCCGATGACAACTAGGAGTGTTCTGGCCCTTTGGGCAGGGCGAAGCACTGCTAACAACAACAACAACAACAACCAATTTTGTTAATTTTTACAGCAAAGAGTAAGCTTTATATGTTGAACAATTTCTCCGAATATCGTGTCAATAAATTAATTTTTACAAGAGTTATGGCATGGAAAGTTTTGTGGAATAATCCACCATAAAGGGGCGGGGCCACGCCCATTTTCCAAAAATTGTGTGCATTCGACTTTCTTTGCCCACGAACACTTTAGAGGTAAAATAGAAATGATATAATCTAGTTTAAGAAAAGTTATTGCATATTCAATATATCTATGATCCTTTTCAAAATCTTTCGTATAAAATTGGGCCTTACCCGATTTCGCTTATTTTTTTTCGGAATATAGCCGGTATTAATATAAATATGTGTGCCGAATTTCATTTTGCTATCTTGAGCGGTTTTTGATTTATGATTAATAATATTTCCAAATTTGACTTAATCAAAAGTTGGCGGTACCACGCCCCTTTTTAAAAATTTCTACAAAAATGTATTTGTTGGCTTAACGCTAAAGTGCACACCAAATATTATCCTTTTAGGTGTATTATATACTGAATAATCACACTTTTTGTATTTTCGAAAATATTTTATGTATAGAAAGTGGGCGTGGCTTTTAACCGATTTCGCCAATTTTCAATAGCGCTCCGAGATAAGTGAAAAGCTTTAAGCCGATTTCGCCTATTTTCAATAGCGCTCCGAGATAAGTGAAAAGGAACCTGCATACCAAATTTCATTGAGATATCTCAAGATTTACTCAAGTTATCGTGTTCACAGACGGACGGACGGAAATAGCTCAATCAATTTCTCTTTTCCTTCTGAGCATTTTGATATATGAGTCGCTCAGTGTACGAAGGGAATGAGTCCATTTTGGGCTTTCTTGAGATTTCGCGTGGATACACTTCCTTTTATGACTAACTGTGTATGGTAAAAATTTTGTTTTCAAATTTCAACGGTAAACCTTTTTTAAAGACAAAAGATTTTTTTGTAATAAACAAAAATTTTTTATTTTCAGTGGAAAAAGGTAATAAGTCCACGTGTGCATTTATGTTGCATTAATCACTTGTTAACTTTGCTTTTAATCACTTTTATTTGTTTATATATCTTGCCTCTCTTTGAGTTTTCGCTACCTGCCCGTGCACCATACTTTTTATAAAAACTTGAAAACAGGTTCAAGTTAGAATGATCCTTCCGACGATGACATTATATTTTGTTAAATGAAATTGTTATAATAAAGATTCATTCAAAAAGAAGAAATTTTTAAAGTTATTTTTGTTTTCAAAATTTATTGTTATTTTTTAAGTTCATTAAAAATAAAACTGTGCGAATGTACTGAGCTAAAAAACAAATTATCTGCAGCCTTTTTTTACAAAATTAAAAAAAAATTTACTCTTTCCAAAATATACTAATTCAACTAAAACACTACGGGAGGTAAGCCAATGGACATTTTTTCTTTTTATTTCCGAACGAATGCTCAGATTCAAAACATAATTATTTTGCATTTTCACGGTATCGATATTAACAACAAAAATTTTGGTGGACTTAGTCCCTTTTTCCACTGAAACCCTTATCAATAAAAACGTATTTGTATCATATTAACAGGTTTTGTGAACACATCCACTTACATACTAACATTAAATTTTTAGAAATTGTAAAAGAAGAACTAATAACTAATTTTGGAACTTTACTTCTTAGTTTTGTCGTAACAAATAGTTTTAATATCAACGTCAACTGTTTTGTCGTTTTTCTCCATTTCAAATTTTTGGACTCATTCCCTTTCACCCCTATCATGCATTTCGACTTGGATCGAAATTTTCTCCGCTTGGCAACTTTGGTATCATGCGTTCCGTTTCCGTTCAGTTCAACTTCGAAACTTACAATTCTGCCTATCATGGACTTCGAGCGTAGCTCCGTTTTTCTCAGTTGCAATTTTGTTGACGGAGAGCTGCTTGTTTTTTATTTTGCAAACAACTCTTAAAATATAAGTAAAACTCGTATATAAAAGTTGTAAAACGCTCGCTATATTTTGTTTTTGTGCTCTAATGAGGTTTTTTGATATGTTTGCAGGGTAATTGTTTGCGACCGGTGCCGAGTGCTAATATTTGTCCAAATTGTGAGAAGGGGTATCGAAAGACGCGTTTCGATGCCCGGAATGTGAATCCGAATCCGGAGATCTAATATTTTAAATATTTTTGGACGCGCATTAGCACTCGGCACCGGTTGTAAACAATTACCAACAATTGGACTAACATTCAAACACCAATCTAACAATTTTAGTAACACCATTAAAACTAACCAAACGTGCACCGGCAGCCACTCCACACCACCAACACATACTCGGTAAACTCCTTTGTCAGTTCCTGGGCCGCGAATGTCTTCATCCAGCGAAAAGTACCATCTGCGGTCAGACTTAATCCTGACATGTCTAATGTTTGCTTGGCGTATGTGTGTATCTGCGTGCCTGGTTGAAGAAGCAGACTCTTCTAGCACCAACTCTATTGCAAATGCCAGCTACCTCCTACTGACGACATGGTAACATCCACCAACAGTGTCCTCTTGCTTTTTGTTGGTCCTCCGACGTCTGCTGTAATCAATCAATTGATCTATGTATAAAATTTCACTAAATTTATTACATAATGCTCAATACATATGTAATTAGTTAATTTATGGAATTAAGTTAATAAATAATACAATTGTACTATTAATTCAAAAGCACTAATTTGTGTATTTTTGCTTTGTTATGTTCCAATTCCACACATTTCAAGGCAAACAGCTGATTTCGAAAGATTTATAGCTCTTCCTCTTCTTCTTTCAATCCAATTTAAACGCATGATACCAATTTTCGATTTCGGCGGAGCGTAGAACGGGAACGTAATTGAAATCCATGATAGGGGTGTTTATACACTGAACGACTCATAAATAAGTCAATATCTATCTCGATTCGTTTATGCCGTTACGTACCTACTACCGTTAGGCGAATGAAGTTAATATACCTTGTGTGCATTCCCACAACAGCCGGTTCTACGTACCGGAATGACCCGGGTTTTACCCGGCCAAGGGCTGTTATTTCAGTGTAACCCTGTCCAATTTGTCCAATCCCACTCCTAAATTGTCATCCTCGGAGCAATCCCTTGCAGCAGGGTTGCTCCAATGTCTCTTGCTACGGGCTGGTATCGAATCCAACCCCGGACCGAGAGACTGGATCTGCTGCGTCTGCTGGAAGAAAATATATGTTAAACGTTCACATTCCGTTCAATGCAGTAAATGCAAGAGATGGTTGCATAGATCTGGATGCTCAGGGCTTAACCCTGCCATCCCCAGAACCCGTACTTTTTTCAGTACTTTTGAGGCACCATGTTGTTCGCGCACACGCGCGTCCCGCGGTTCTCGTCGCTCCGGCGCACACACACCGCACCTACCATCATCAAATGGCCACAATAGTGGCCCGGTCTTCACGACCTGCAGCCTTGCTGCTCCCGCCTCACCTCAGTCCCCACTCTCGTCCCCCCCCACTTCCAGCATGCACGTGGGTCAGGAACATAACCTCCTCGTACCTTTCACCACGTGCACTGTTTGTCGGCAAAGACTATATACGCCTGCGGCATCGGTTAAGTGCAATAACTGCCTTGGCCTGTGCCACATCCATATGTGCTCTGGGCTCGCAAACAGGAACCTTTGGACGAATGCATTTATTGCCCCTTGCTGCAGTACTCAGCCGCCCTCCACGCCACACAACATCGGCCAAGACGCGCTGAACCCTAGACTGCGTCACAGCTTGGGACTATGCCCACCTCCACCTAGGCAACCGCATCTGTCCCTTACCCCCAGCATGCCTCCGCCCTCCCTCCCGACACACTTCAAAATCCTACAGCTGAACTGCAACGGGTTAGCTGGAAAGATCGCGGAGATAACAGACTTTATGAAGTCGAGCAACATTAAACTGGCCGCCATTCAGGAGACCAAACTGAATGCTAACTCGGACTTACGTACTCGTGATGGGTACAATGTACATAGGAAAGACCGTCCCAGCGGTCATGGGGGCGGCCTCGCATTCATTACACACCATACTGTACAATATAATCTGTTTGCCCCTGACGTTGACCCCAGGGACTCTACCCTTGAATGCCAGGGCATAGCAGTCCGGACAGGCGACGTCGACCTGCGAGTGTTAAATATATACATTCTCCCTGTTACGCGCTGTCCCCGTGATTATCGCCCTGATATTAGTGCGTTGCTAAGGGGCGATAACTGCCTCATCTTAGGTGATTTCAACGCACATCACGATCTCTGGCACTCCAACTTGCCATCAGATAGCAGAGGGCACGCACTCGCAGAGCAAATAGATAATTCGGCATTCTGTACATTGAATGGAGATGCCCCCACTAGGGTGGCAGGTAACTGCCACAGTTCGCCAGACATCTCCATTTCAAGTGCGGGCCTTATCAACCACGTTAACTGGCAACCTATGCTTACACTGGCATCTGACCACCTACCCATCCTACTAGACATCGAACGACCGTCCGACTTCATAACGACAGAAAAACGAACGTACATCAACTTCAGTAAAGCGGACTGGGACCGCTTCACGGACTTTACAGAGCACTCCTTCGCTGACCTACCCGCACCGACGGACGTATGCAAAGGTGAGAAAGAGTTTCGCAAAGTCATCGATTCAGCCTCTGGCCGCTTCATCCCTGCTGGCAGAATCCCGGAAATTCGGCCGAATTTCCCTGCGGAAGCAGCGGCAATGGCAAGAGAACGTGACCAAGTGAGACTCTTGAACCCCGCAGATCCAAGAATAAAGGATCTCAACGCAGAAATCCGTCGGACTGTCAATGATCATAAATTGAAGAAGTGGAAAGAACACCTAGAGTCATGCAACCTCTCCGGCGGGGTCGGCAAATTATGGTCGACAGTCAAGGCCCTATCCAACCCGACCAAATACAATGACGAGGTCGCCATTGCTTTCGGCGATAACGTCAAGTCGGACCCCAGGAAGTGCGCGAGCGCATTCTGCCGCAATTTATACTGCACTCTCCTGCGGATAGGGCTAAGAGAAAAGCCATCCGACTCGCGCACAAACACACAGCCGCGCCCATTGTCGTCTCCGCTGCAGAGGTCAAGGAAGCTATAAGGAAGGCTAAACCTTCAAGATCACTCGGACCCGACGGAATTGCCATGAAGATGCTGAAACACCTAGGCCACGAGGGGCACAAGTACTTGGCGGCTCTATTCAACCTCTCACTGTCCACCTTCGTTATACCAGATATCTGGAAACATGCGACTGTGGTCCCCCTCCTAAAACCTGGGAAGCCGGCAAATCAAGGAGACTCTTATCGTCCGATATCTCTCCTTTCGCCGGTAGTGGAGTTGTTAGAGGCTATTCTGCTCCCATATTATACTGCAACCCTGCAGCTGGCCAATCATCAACATGGCTTTCGTAAAAACCATAGCACAACATCAGCTTTGAACGCCATCACGACGCAGATTAACTTCGGTTTGAACCAACACCAACCAAACCACAGGACGGTTCTCGTGGCACTTGACCTGTCGAAAGCCTTCGACACAGTCAACCACGCCACACTCCTTGAAGACCTGGGGGAGACACCGCTTCCTGCCGGCCTAAAACGATGGACCGCCAACTACTTGAACGGTCGGCTGGCGTCAGTGCAGTTTCGAAACGAGAGATGTAGACCTAGAAGAATTAGACAAGGGGTTCCGCAGGGTGGTGTTCTTTCACCCCTTCTGTTTAACTTCTACATCTCGAGCCTCCCTCCCCCACCAGAGGGGGTCTCCATCGTTTCGTACGCTGACGACTGCACTGTGATGGCCACGGGCAAAGGACCTTCGACGGACGAACTTTGTACTAGACTGAACGACTACCTGCGCGACCTTTCCTGCTTCTTCACAGAGCGGAACCTGACTCTTTCCCCGACTAAATCTACGGCGACGTTGTTCACCACGTGGACTGCGCAGATGGGGCAGGAGTTGAATGTCCACGTAGATGGTGTTCCACTACCTACTGTCAACCACCCCAAAATTCTAGGGGTTACATTCGACAATAGCCTCACCTTCGCTAATCATGACACCGCAATAGCTTCAAAGGTACAAAGCCGCAACAAGATCCTCAAGTCACTGGCCGGCAGTACTTGGGGCAAAGACAAAGAAACGTTGCTGGTCACCTATAAGGCTATTGGCCGACCGGTTATTGATTATGCTGCGCCCATATGGTCGCCTAACCTTCACGACACCAACTGGAGGAAATTGCAGGTCTGCCAAAACACCGCCATCAGAACTGCGACGGGTTGTTTGCTTATGTCTCCTGAGTCTCATCTCCACCAGGAGGCTCAAATGCTCAACGTTCGCGAGCATGCGGAACTTTTAAGTAGGCAGTTCCTTCTGAACTGCCACCGTCCCAGTCATCCAAATCGACAGCTATTGGATGAAACTCCGCCCCCTAGAGACATAAGGAAGCATCTCCGGAAGCATTATGATGAGATCCGGCATCACATCTCGTTGCCGTTTGATCTGCGGGACCATAGGCGGGCCCTAAAGGACCTCCACACTGAGTCGGTGTACAGATCCCTCAGATCCCGGCCTGTGAACCCCGTTATTGGTGCCCAACCATCCGTTCTTGCTGAGGAAGAACGTGTCCTTCCGAGGGAGACTAGAGTCATGCTGGCTCAACTTCGGTCTGGATATTGCAACAGGCTGACTCCTATTTGTCCAGACTGAACCCTACCATACCAAACACATGCCCTGCATGCGGTATGGCCCCCCACGACACGCAACATCTCTTTTCGTGTTCTTCGGAACATACTCTTCTAACTCCCTTATCACTTTGGTCCAACCCTGTTGAAACAGCGCGTTTCCTTGGACTTCCGTTAGAAGAGCCCGATGACAACTAGGAGTGTTCTGGCCCTTTGGGCAGCGCGAAGCACTGCTAACAACAACAACAACAACAACCTTGTGTGCGAAGCACTACTAGGTATAAAAAGATGCGAATTCGTTTATGGAGGCTTGGCTATTCTAATGTGCGTGCTGTCAATGCACATTATAATACCTGGAATTTTCGACTTCTTCGTCGTCATTCATTTTGATGTTTATCCATTTTTCACACAGTTCACTCTCCATTACATCAAGAACCTGTGAAAATACTTTTGAAACAGTTGGTTGAACCATTCCGAGCATGTAGTCTTTGCCAAATGCATTTTGGTAACTTCCTTCAGCTAAGAGTCTAAGGCATAAGGATAGTTTTTTTTGACGAGTTATACCCCCCTGTTGTCGGAATTGGATTTAAAATCGCCAGAAAAATTGCTTTGGTGTCATGAGATCCAATGTTATCGGTTTCATGTTCGAATCGGAATTATGTCGGATTTAGGTGTCACAGAAACCGGTAATATCGGTTTTGCTATCGGAAATAAACCAAGCAGCTGGCTATTGGATTTGCAGATAGAAAATTTAATAAAATGTGAGTAAATGATGGTTTTAAATAAAAATAAATTTTAATGAGGATCATATTTTTATTCGTACTAGGGGAAAATATAAAAATCGCAACGTAGCTGCTAGCTGCGGTACTGGTGGAACTTGAGATCGTGCCAAGTGTCCGCCAAAAGTGTCAAGTACCATTTGGAAAGTATTTTCAAGCGCACCTTGCAACAAATCTACTTACGCTGTCTCCGGCAGGTCAAGCGGTTTACTGCAATCCCTCAAAATTTTAATTTTGACCTTCCCACTGCAGATGCCATTTTTTACTCATATACTTTTATTGAGATTTTACACAAACAACAAGCTTGTGTTTTTGGTCTTTACATTTGAAGTATCCTGGTTCGGTACGAGCTATAGACCTATTAATAATTTTTTCTGCAGCGAAAAATTATTGTTGTTTTTGGGTTTCTTAATAATTTTTTATTAATTACTAGCAGACCCGGCAGACGTTGTTCTGCCTGACCAGTGACTTCCCTAGAAATACATTTTCAAATATTTTTCTTTAACTTTTAACATTCCATTTATTGCAGTGCTTTAGGATATACAATGTTTGTGGCTTTAAAGTCTTTGGTATAAACAAATAAATTTTTTGGATGTCCAACTCAAAAAACGGATCTTTTGAACTCAATGGGTATGACAAAAACCATTATGCGCGGCTGAGCAGATGTATAGTTAGTACTTATTTAATTATATTCAATATCTACCTATAATACTCTGGATATGTATGAACGGCAATAACAAACAAAAAAAATTAAGTGCGTTGATTAAGATTTAAGAACGTTAAAATGTCACTAAAGCAAATACATTCAGGGATATAACGAATTGAAATATTACTTAGCTTGTGGTCTTGGAACTGCCCACTTTTCCAAAGAATTTACAAATGTAGCCTATGTACATATGTCGTACCCAACGAAGATTTTAACGTATTGGAAAAGTTTAAAAAAGATCAACAGGTGCCACGCCCACATTTCCCAAATTGTATAATTCTTGACCAAGGACACACATATCCAAAAATCATTAGTTTAGACCAAAAATATTCAAAGTTATAATGATTTAAATTTTATATAGCCTGGGGGCGTGGCACAACAATCTTCTGAACCAATCTGGAAATTAAGAGAAGATCGACCATAAACTTTGAACTTATTGAAGTACAAACAAAACACAAAACATGTGGGCGTGGCACCACCCACTTTTCCAAAATTATATACATCTTGACTCAAGGATACACATATCCAAAAATCTTTAATTTAGACCCAATATGTTCAGAGTTATGAAGAATTTAAATTTTATATAGCCTGGGAGCGTGGCACCGCCTACTTTTCCAAAAATTGATATAGCCTGAATCGTACACAACAATCTTCTGAACCAATCTTGAAAGTTTAAAAGAGATCGACCATAAACTTTGGACATTATTGAAGTACAAACAAAACAAAAAAAATGTGGGCATGGCACCGCCCACTTTTCCAAAACTATATACATCTTGACTAAAGGACACACATATCCAAAAATCTTTAATTTAGACCAAATATGTTCAGAGTTATGAAGAATTTAAATTTTATATAGCCTGGGAGCGTGGCACTGGCTACTTTTCCAAAAATTGATATAGCCTGAATCGTACAAAACAATTTTCTTAACCAATCTTGAAAGTTTAAAAGAGATCGACCATAGACTTTGGACATTATTGAAGTACAGACAAAACACAAAAAATGTGGGCGTGGCACCGCCCACTTTTCCAAAATTACATAAATCTTGACCGAAGGACACACACATCCAGAAATCATTAATTTAGACCAAATATGTTCAGAGCTATGAAGAATTTAAATTTTAAATAGCCTGGGGGCGTGGCACCGCCTACTTTTCCAAAAATTGATATAGCCTAAATCGTACACAACAATTTTCTTAACCAATCTTGAAAGTTTAAAAGAGATCGACCATAAACTTTGGACATTATTGAAGTACAAACAAAACACAAAAAATGTGGGCGTGTCACTGCCCACTTTTCCAAAATTACACAAATCTTGACTACAGGACACACATATCCAGAAATCATTAATTTAGACCAAATATGTTCAGAGCTATGAAGAATTTAAATTTTATATAGCCTGGGGGCGTGGCACCGCCTACTTTTCCAAAAACTGATATAGCCTAAATCGTACACAACAATCTTCTGAACCAATCTTGAAAGTTTAAAAGAGATCGACCATAAACTTTGGACATTATTGAAGTACAAACAAAACACAAAAAATGTGGGCGTGGCACCGCCCACTTTTCCAAAATTACATAAATCTTGACTAAAGGACACACATATCCAGAAATCATTAATTTAGACCAAATATGTTCAGAGCTATGAAGAATTTAAATTTTATATAGCCGGGGGGCGTGGCACCGCCTACTTTTCCAAAAATTGATATAGCCTAAATCGTACACAACAATCTTCTGAACCAATCTTGAAAGTTTAAAAGAGATCGACCATAAACTTTGGACATTATTGAAGTACAAACAAAACACAAAAAATGTGGGCGTGGCACCGCCCACTTTTCCAAAATTACATAAATCTTGACCAAAGGACACACATATCCAAAAATCATTAATTTAGACCAAATATGTTCAGAGTTATGAAGAGTTGTAGTTTTATATAGCCTGGGGGCGTGGCACCGCCCACTTTTCCAAAAATTAATATAGCCTATGCTTTAACCCATGATCCCAAGAATATACTGTGAAAATTTCATAAAAATCGGTTGAGTACTTTGGACGCCCATAAAGGACACACAGACACACAGACACATAGACACACAGACACGCAGACACACAGACACACAGACACACATTCATTTTTATTTATAAGATTAAAAGTTTTTTGTTGAGTTGAACAGGAAAAATTTAGAGACAACCGCCATAGCTTTTCTTATAGATCCATTTCGGAAGTTGCTAACTTCACTCATCAGAGAAATTTTGGCACGCATTGCTAACTATTAAGCTAACAATACGCTGGGTTTTTTGCCTTCTAAACGCCCTGTTCAATCTACTTTTACCAATTCATGAACCAACACGCCATCTGACGTTAAGATTGGGTATCATGATGGATTTTTTTGCAACACTGTTTTGGTGTCACAGTTTACCAAGCATGTGCTCTTGGTTTTTTGTTATTGAGATTTTACACAAACAACAAGCTTGTGTTTTTGGTCTTTACATTTGAAGTATCCTGGTTCGGTACGAGCTATAGACCTATTAATAATTTTTTCTGCAGCGAAAAATTATTGTTGTTTTTGGGTTTCTTAATAATTTTTTTATTAATTATTAAACGTTTTTTGTTGAGTTGAACAGGAAAAATTTAGAGACAACCGCCATAGCTTTTCTTATAGATCCATTTCGGAAGTTGCTAACTTCACTCATCAGAGAAATTTTGGCACGCATTGCTAACTATTAAGCTAACAATACGCTGGGTTTTTTTGCCTTTGAAACGCCCTGTTCAATCAACTTTTACCAATTCATGAACCAACACGCCATCTGACGTTAAGATTTGGTATCATGATGGATTTTTTTGCAACACTGTTTTGGTGTCACAGTTTGCCAACCATGTGCTCTTTTTTGTTGTCTCTAAATTTTTCCTGTTCAACTCAACAAAAAACTTTTAGTAATTAATAAAAAATTATTAAGAAACCCAAAAACAACAATAATTTTTCTCTGCAGAAAAAATTATTAATAGGTCTATAGCTCGCACCGAACCAGGATACTTCATATACTTTTATTTCTATTCAATTTTCATAATTTATTAAAGAAAACAATGGAATTTCAAAAATTTTTGTCAAAAAAGAGAAAATTAAATTTGCGATCCACACAAAACAGCTGATTCGAACATCGGTTTTGTTTACATTCGAAAATAACAAAACCGACACAGTTTCATGACACCAATTGTCACATGCGAAGCGAATGAAAATTCTGTCGAATTTCGCCGTCTCGAATTGTGGCATGCGCTCTGTGCAAATGAGTGACGAAAATGAACTTCTCGAATTGCCAGTAGCGAAAAACTTAGATTCGCTTCGCCAAATGTGTCAACATTTATTGTGATAGAAAAAAGTATTTTAACCGAAAATAAAACAACATAGAAGTGAGTAAACAACTTTTGTGTGTTTTTAAATTAAACTAGCAGACCCGGCAGACGTTGTTCTGCCTGACCAGTGACTTCCCTAGAAATACATTTTCAAATATTTTTCTTTAACTTTTAACATTCCATTTATTGCAGTGCTTTAGGATATACAATGTTTGTGGCTTTAAAGTCTTTGGTATAAACAAATAAATTTTTTGGATGTCCAACTCAAAAAACGGATCTTTTGAACTCAATGGGTATGACAAAAACCATTATGCGCGGCTGAGCAGATGTATAGTTAGTACTTATTTAATTATATTCAATATCTACCTATAATACTCTGGATATGTATGAACGGCAATAACAAACAAAAAAAATTAAGTGCGTTGATTAAGATTTAAGAACGTTAAAATGTCACTAAAGCAAATACATTCAGGGATATAACGAATTGAAATATTACTTAGCTTGTGGTCTTGGAACTGCCCACTTTTCCAAAGAATTTACAAATGTAGCCTATGTACATATGTCGTACCCAACGAAGATTTTAACGTATTGGAAAAGTTTAAAAAAGATCAACAGGTGCCACGCCCACATTTCCCAAATTGTATAATTCTTGACCAAGGACACACATATCCAAAAATCATTAGTTTAGACCAAAAATATTCAAAGTTATAATGATTTAAATTTTATATAGCCTGGGGGCGTGGCACAACAATCTTCTGAACCAATCTGGAAATTAAGAGAAGATCGACCATAAACTTTGAACTTATTGAAGTACAAACAAAACACAAAACATGTGGGCGTGGCACCACCCACTTTTCCAAAATTATATACATCTTGACTCAAGGATACACATATCCAAAAATCTTTAATTTAGACCCAATATGTTCAGAGTTATGAAGAATTTAAATTTTATATAGCCTGGGAGCGTGGCACCGCCTACTTTTCCAAAAATTGATATAGCCTGAATCGTACACAACAATCTTCTGAACCAATCTTGAAAGTTTAAAAGAGATCGACCATAAACTTTGGACATTATTGAAGTACAAACAAAACAAAAAAAATGTGGGCATGGCACCGCCCACTTTTCCAAAACTATATACATCTTGACTAAAGGACACACATATCCAAAAATCTTTAATTTAGACCAAATATGTTCAGAGTTATGAAGAATTTAAATTTTATATAGCCTGGGAGCGTGGCACTGGCTACTTTTCCAAAAATTGATATAGCCTGAATCGTACAAAACAATTTTCTTAACCAATCTTGAAAGTTTAAAAGAGATCGACCATAGACTTTGGACATTATTGAAGTACAGACAAAACACAAAAAATGTGGGCGTGGCACCGCCCACTTTTCCAAAATTACATAAATCTTGACCGAAGGACACACATATCCAGAAATCATTAATTTAGACCAAATATGTTCAGAGCTATGAAGAATTTAAATTTTAAATAGCCTGGGGGCGTGGCACCGCCTACTTTTCCAAAAATTGATATAGCCTAAATCGTACACAACAATTTTCTTAACCAATCTTGAAAGTTTAAAAGAGATCGACCATAAACTTTGGACATTATTGAAGTACAAACAAAACACAAAAAATGTGGGCGTGTCACTGCCCACTTTTCCAAAATTACACAAATCTTGACTACAGGACACACATATCCAGAAATCATTAATTTAGACCAAATATGTTCAGAGCTATGAAGAATTTAAATTTTATATAGCCGGGGGGCGTGGCACCGCCTACTTTTCCAAAAATTGATATAGCCTAAATCGTACACAACAATCTTCTGAACCAATCTTGAAAGTTTAAAAGAGATCGACCATAAACTTTGGACATTATTGAAGTACAAACAAAACACAAAAAATGTGGGCGTGGCACCGCCCACTTTTCCAAAATTACATAAATCTTGACCAAAGGACACACATATCCAAAAATCATTAATTTAGACCAAATATGTTCAGAGTTATGAAGAGTTGTAGTTTTATATAGCCTGGGGGCGTGGCACCGCCCACTTTTCCAAAAATTAATATAGCCTATGCTTTAACCCATGATCCCAAGAATATACTGTGAAAATTTCATAAAAATCGGTTGAGTACTTTGGACGCCCATAAAGGACACACAGACACACAGACACACAGACACACAGACACATAGACACACAGACACGCAGACACACAGACACACAGACACACATTCATTTTTATTTATAAGATTAAATGAAAGCTCCTCTAGGTCAATGTGGGTAAACGATGGCACGATAAAAAAGATGATTACTACTGACAAGCTCTGGGTTGTTGTTGTTGTTGTTGTTGTTGTAGCGCTACTTAGCCCTACCTAGGGAGTCAGTATCCTACCCAGTAGTAGCATCAAACTCTTCTAACGGAAGTCCTAGAAACCTAGCGGCTTCGACAGGGGCGGACCAGAGGGATATGGGTGTTAGAAGAGTAGGCTCAGCTGAGCAGACGAAAAGGTGGTTAGTATTATGGGGGGACAAGCCACATGCCGGACAAACATTAGGCAAGTCGGGGTTCAGTCTGGATAGGTAAGAGTTTAAACTATTACAATATCCAGACCGGAGTTGGGCCAGCAGCACTCTAGTCTCCCTAGGCAACCCGCGCTCCTCTTCGGCAACGGGTGGAGCTGTTGCCTGAAGAACGGCGTTCGCTTGGATAGAGCTGACATAGGAATTTACCGAATCGGTGTGGATAAGGGTGAGGGCCTGCCGGTGCACCTTAGGATCAAACGGCGTGGAAATCAGGTGCCGGATCTCATCGAAGTGTTTGCGTAGGTGGCTTCTTATTCTCCTGGGGGACGGATTTTCGTTGACCAGGCGTCCGTTCGGGTGCTGCGGTTTGCAACAGTTGAACAGGAATTGCCTGATCAGCATCTCGCTATGCTCTTTAACGGCGAGCATTTTCGCTTCATTGTGAAGGTGGTGCTCAGGAGACATAAGAAGACACCCAGTGGCGGTTCGAAGGGCGGTATTCTGGCAGACCTGAAGCCTCGTCCAGTGTGTGTCAGCTAGCCCCGACGACCATATAGGCGTCGCGTAGCTCAGTACCGGCTGACCAATTGCTTTGTATGTAGCCAGTAACGTTTCTTTGTCTTTGCCCTTTGACTTAATTGACAATTGCGGTAACATGAGCGCCGTATGTGAACATGTTATCAAACGTCACCCCTAAGATTTTGGGGTGTGAGACAGTTGGTAGCTTGACATTATCAACGTAGACGTCTAATTCCATGTTCACTTGCGTTGTCCACGTCGTAAATAAGGTAGCCGAGGACTTATTCGGTGACAATGCCAGGTTTCTACCAGCGAAAAATTCCGACACGGCTGGGAGGTAAGAGTTTATGCGAGAGCAGAGTTCTTCAATGGAGGGGCCTGTTGCCAGTATCGTACAATCATCGGCGTATGAGACGATCGAGACACCCTCTGGTGGGGGGGGGGGGGAAGTTTCGATATATAATAGTTAAACAGAAACGGGGATAGCACACCATCCTGTGGAACCAATTGTTTAACTATTCTGGTTTTTGGTAGATGGCAGTCCAACGTTTAAGACAGGGGGGAAGGGACGAATCTTCCAGGTCTTTCAATAGTCGCGCATGGTTGACCGTGTCAAAAGCTTCGGCCAAATCAAGCGCAACTAGCACTGTCCTGTGGTTTGGACGCTTTTGGTTTAGTCCGTCCCCTATCTGAGTGGTAATGGCGTTCAGCGCGGTGGTGGTGCTGTGGTTTTTGTGGAAACCATGCTGATGTTCGGCGAGTCACAAGTTAGCGGTGAAATATGGTAATAAGATAGATTCCAACACTTTCACTACTGGCGAGAGAAGTGATATCGGGCGATATGACTCCCCTATGGCAGCTGGCTTGCCAGGCTTTAGTAGTGGGACCACCTTTGCCTGTCTCCATCTTTCAGGAATGACAAAGGTGGACAGGCAAATGTTGAAAATGTATGTAGATATCTTATGCATTCGTCGCCGAGGTGTTTTAGCATCAGCATGGAGATGCCATCGGGGCCTATATACTTGGTGTTCTTAGATCTCCGAATTGCCTCATGTACTTCGGTTGTGGAGATGGCAATGGGCGCATCGCTGTTTTTGGGTTTATGCGCTTCCCTGGTGGCTCGGCGAATCTCTTTGTCCAACGGAGGATGCATTACAAACTGTCGGCAGAAAGCGCTCGCGCATCTGTTAGGCTTCGACCGAACCTTATCGCCGAAGGCGATGGATATTTCGTCGTTGGGTTTAGTCGGGTTGGACAAAGATTTCACCGTCGACCATAATTTGCCAACCCCAGCCGAGAGGTTACAAGACCTTAGGTGTTCTTCCCACTTAGCACGTTTGTGTTTATTTTGAAGAAAAATCAAGCTCTGGGTCAACGTTCGGTGCAGATGCAACATACTCCTCATAAGTAAGTGAAGTCCATTGTACAAGACTGAATGAGGGGCAAGTAGTGGGTAAACATTCGTCTTTCAAATTATATGTAAATCAATTTGTTTTTAAACCAAAGCCCGTATTTGTTTCATTAAATTAAAGCGAGAGTTCCACATTTGCTAAATGGATTTAATAAGATCTGGTATGATTTTTTGTAATGTGCTGCAGTGACAAAACCCAAACGTTTGAAGTAAAGCAGGCGCACCACTATGTATTCATCTGCACCTTTTGCGCTATTGCCAATTGTTATACGCACTTCAAGTGGATGTGATTGCAAAGCGTCTTCTACTGTCATTAAATCACCATTGGTGCCACTGTGGGTTTTACGTTTCTTTGCACCACTACTTCCCACATCCAGCTCATCTGTATCCGAACTAGCACTTTTTATGATCTCGGTATGAGCTGCCATTTCCAATTGACATACATCATCCTCGCTACCTACTACAATGACACAAACATCTTTTGCACAAATAAATAAATAAAAACATAAGAAAATGACACAAAAATGACAGAAACGTCAAATTCGGATGAACTTTTTGAATTTGTTTGAATGGCAACATAACATGACAGGCGAAAAAGTTCATTCGCCACTCACAATGCAAATTTTAGGTGAGTTCGCCAATCCGTTCGACTCGCCAAATGTATTCGCTTCGCAAGTGACAATATGCGTATAAATCACCATTGGTGCCACTGGGTTTTACGTTTCTTTGCACCACTACTTCCCACATCCAGCTCATCTGTATACGAACTAGCACCACTTTTTATGATCTCTGTATGAGCTGCCATTTCCAATTGACGCACATCATCCTCGCTACCTACTACAATTACACAAACATCGCACTCTTTTTCACAAATAAATAAAAACATATGAAAATGACACAAAAATAACAAACGTCAAATTCGGATGAACTTTTTGAATTTGTTTGAATGGCAACATAACATGACAGGCGAAAAAGTTCACTCGCCACTCAAATGCAAATTTTAGGTGAGTTCGCCAATCTGTTCGACTCGCCAAATATATTCGCTTCGCAAGTGACAATATTCGTACAATATTGATTTGCAATTCCGATAAAATGCAAAACCGACTTGGATTCCATGACAGCCCTGATTGCTGTCGATTTTACCACAAATTAATTACCACTAAAATTTGCTTATATGCATTTTTATTCAATCGAAACTGTCTAACGAACCTTTGGAGTAAAAAAATTTAGAATATGCATTTTCAGTGCTACTTTATATACATAAAATATTAATATTTAATATTATAAAATATTAGGGGCTCTATCCCTTACAAAGTGTCTTACACATGCTGCATCACTGTCGGCTCCATTTAAGATGACATAAATTGCAATTGAGTCAATTTGTCATAAAGTTATAAAGTAATAGGTATGAATATTCCTTTGTTTTTTAAGTTTTTTAACTCAGATCCGCAACTGAATCGAGATAGATGTTCACCCCTATTCTGCATTTCGACTTGGATCGAAAATTTCTCCGCTTGGCAACTTTGGTATTCTGCGTTTCAATTCCGCTACGTTCAACTTCGAAACTTCCAATTCTGCTAATTCTGCCCTTCGATCGTAGCTCCGTTTTTCTACGTTGGAATTTTGTTGGCGGATAAATGCTTGTTTTTTATTTTGCAAACAATTTACGACTCGTATGTAAAAGTTGTAAAACGCTCGCTATATTTTGTTTTTGTGCTCTAATGATGTTTTTTGATATGTTTGCAAGGTAATTGTTTGCGACCGGTGGCGAGTGCTAATATTTGTCCAAAAATGTAGGGAGGGATATCAAAAGACGCGTTTCGATGCCAGGAATGTGAATCCGCCTACGGAGATTTAATATTTTTGGACGCACATTAGCATCGGCACCGGTTGTAAACAATTACAAATTGGACTAGCATTCAAAACACCAAACAATATTACTAACGAAATTAAAATTAAGGTAATGGCTTTGACTTTGCCATTATATCCAAACGTGCACCGGCGGCCACTCCACAGCACCCACTCATACTCTGTAAACTTCTTTGTCAGTTCCGGGGCGGCCAATGTCTTCCTCCAGCGAAAAGTACCACCTGCGGTCAGACTTAACACTGACATGTGTAATGTTTGCTCGGCGTATGGTGTGGCCCCACGATGCGACGCCAACCATCTGTGTACCTGGTCGACAAAGCGCACTCTTCTAGCACTAACTCTATGGAAAATACCAGCTACCTACTGACGATGTGGTAACATCCACCAACAGTGTCCTCTTGCTCTTTGTTGATCTATAAAATGTCACTCAATTTATTCAATAATGCTCAACAATATATAATTAAGTTTATAAATCATAATAAAGCTTTACTTTTACTTCAAAAGTAATAATTTGTGTAATTTAAATTGCTTTGTTGCTTCAATTTCATGCATTCCAAGGCAAACAGCTGACTTCGAAAAACTTATAGCTCTTCCTCTTCTTCTTTCGATCCAAGCGTAACTCAGAATGCATATTTACGATCCAAGCGGAGCGTAGAGCGGGAACGTAATTGTAATGCAGAATAGCCCAGTGGGAAAGTGGGGAATGCATTACCTTTTTCGTGGATGAAATGATATATGAAAATTGTTGTAAGAAAAGATCAATCCAAAAGCAATCGAAGGAGTAATGTGTCGCTCTATTTTTGTTTGTAGTACTACATTTTTGATTTTTTTACTGTGCTTTGTGGTTTTTTATAGAAGCAGCCAATGTGAAAAATTTCAAACTCATTCTGAAAAATGAAAAAAACCAAACACCTTAAAAAAATTTCTGGAGGGCGCTTTCGTTTTTTGCCGTTTTTTTTGTGATATGGCGAGCTCAGAGCTCAAAAGTTGATAAGGTACTTATCTCGTCCTCAAAGGCAGAGTCCCCTGATGCGGTAAGGTTTTTACAACTCATGAAGTGACCCCGATATCTGTTGTGAACTTGCCGTCTTGGAATTACACTAGTCGGTACGGTGTCATATAACACCTAGACTAGAAGTCGCCACCTCTTAGCTGGCGTTCTCATTATGCTTATGCCAACCCCTGTGATAGTTCTAATAATGGTCATAGCTTGTAATTTGTTTTATAAACCGTAACCCTGCAAAAAATAGTTTGCATGTAATGCGTCTTTTCTATCATGCAAAATAATGGTAGATATAATGTGTCCATTGTAATGCATCTTTTCATTTATAAAAAGTAATATAAAAAGTAATGTACATATAGTTTGTCGCTTCAGTTTGTTAGCGACACATTACTTTCGTAGGACATGTGCTGTGTTAATAGTCATGCATGTTGTAATGCGTAAATAAAGCAAGTGATAGATTACTTTTTGCATTACCAGACATTACCGTTTCCAACTGGGAGGGGTGATTGACTTATACATATTAAAATGTTCCGTCTGTGAACACGATAACTTGAGTAAATCTTGAGATATCTTAAGGTTCCCTTTCACTTATCTCGGAGCGCCATTGAAAATAGGCAAAATCGGTTAATAGCCACGCCCACTTTCTATATATATATAGTATTTTCGGAAATACAAAAAGAGTGATTATTCAGTACATAATACACCTATAGGATAAAATTCGGTGTGTACTTGAGCGTTAAGGCAACAAATAAATTTTTTAAGAGGCGTGGCACCTGCCACTTTTTAAAGTCAAATTTGGAAATATTATTACTCATAAATCAAAAACCGCTAAAAATATCAAAATCAAATTCAGCACACATATTTATACTAATAGCGGCGATGCCCCGAAAAAAATGCTCGAAATCGAGTAAAATCCACTCCCAATTTTATACGAAAGAGGCTGTGTTCGTAAATGCAACATGACTTGCAGTATAAGCAACAGTGGCATCACTGCGAATTTGACGAGCGATGCTCTTGATAGAATTTTTGACAATTTGCAAATACGTTTGTTTGCATTTTGGAACGCGTATAAATCTCAATCTAACACTAGACGAACTTTGTGAGCAAGGAAATTATACATTTTCTTTAAATTTAAGAAAAAGAAGGCTATTGAAGTCAAAAAGAAAAATGTTTAGGTTCAAATATTTGTCTTTAAAAAGAAAAATACCTAAAAACAAATAATTTATTAAAACAATAAATTCGTTTCCCGATTACATTTTCTATTCTCATTTCCGAATGAATTGGGCCATTTTTACAGTAAGGTTTTATAAGTTTTATGAAAATTAATAATTTATAGTTTCACTTTAATTAGGCTTTTTTTTCTTCTACCCGATTTGAACTCATCCTCCATATTCAGCCGTACTCTCAGCAATAGCTGCGTCTCCGCATTACTAAGATTTTCACTAAAAGTTTAAAAATAATAATTTATACAACTATTATTAACATAATTTAACTAAATTTCAATACAAAAATTAAAATAAAACTGTTTTTTATTTTATTTATTTATTTATTATTTGTCTACTGAATAAATCTAACAGACTCACATTAATTAAATAGTATAAACAAGCTAGACTTAAAGTTACTTATCTCTAAATTAAAGTTTAAGTTTTTATCATATGTATTACAAATCCGAGTGCATCTTGTGAGTGGCTCATTAAGACCATAGTTGGTTGCATGGAAGTTAACATTAAATAAACGGTTTACTCTTAAGTCGAGGCTTGGTGAATGGACATTTATTAAATTAGCTATGAGTTCGCAATTAACTCTAGAATTCATCACGTTGTACACAAAAAGAATAGAAAAATATGTTCTTCTATCTTCTAAGCTTTGCCAGTATAGTTTGGAAGACCATTTGGCCACGACATAGTACGCAAAGCCATTCTTGTAAAAATTCGTTGCACTTTCTCGACTTTGTTGGTATGAAGTTGGTAATATGGGTTCCAAATTATACAGCAATAATCCAGATTACTACGCACTAAGGATACGTACAGTTTTGCACTTACTTTTCCTCAGACATCGTTAAATCGTGATCAAAAGCAACTAAAATTTCTTTGATGCGAGTGATGAGTGACTCTTGATAGAAGTTTTGCATTTTAGAACGTTTGATTATTGCAGTGCTGCCATATTGGCATTTCTGAACGTTCTGCTTGTGATGCAATTGCAGTTTGCGCGTCTTGATGCATTTACGAACACAGCCAATAAGTCCACCAAAATTTTTGTTGTTAATATCGATACCGTGAAAATGCAAAATAATTATGTTTTGAATCTGAGCATTCGTTCGGAAATAAAAAGAAAAAATGTCCATCTACTTAAATATTGGCTTACCTCCCGTAGTGTTTTAGTTGAATTAGTATATTTTGGAAAAAGTAAATTTTTTTTTAATTTTGTAAAAAATGGCTGCAGATAATTTGTTTTTTAGCTCAGTACATTCGCACAGTTTTATTTTTAATGAACTTAAAAAATAACATAATAAATTTTGAAAACAAAAATAGCTTTAAAAATTTCTTCTTTTTGAATGAATGTTTATTATAACAATTTCAATTAACAAAATATAATGTCGCCGTCGGAAGGATCATTCTAACTTGAACCTGTTTTCAAGTTTTTATAAAAGTATGGTGCACGGGAGGGATATATTTTAATAAATCAAACATATCCTTTTTCTTTTCTTTTGTTATAGCTCTAGTTTGAGGATACAATAGATTTTGAGTCAGGCTATTCAATAACATTGTCTTACCCTGCTTTCTTATACTTTAATTTTTATATTTTTAACCAAAGCGATATCATAACAGCAATCAAAGGTCGATTTCATATGTAATAAGGCATAAAGTAAGATTACAGTTACGCTTCCGATTGCTGCTCTCATACATTAAACTAAGTACAACAACAATTTAAAGAACACAAAAAAAATTGGCAGGTAGCGAAAACTCGAAGAGAGACAAGAAATATAAACAAATAAAAGTGATTAAAAGCAAAGTTAACAAGTGATTAATGCAACATAAATGCACACGTGGACTTATTCCCTTTTTCCACTGAAAATAAAAATTTTTTGTTTCGTACAAAAAAATCTTGTCTTTAAAAAAGGTTTACCGTTGAAATTTGAAAACAAAATTTTTACCATACACAGTTAGTCATAAAAGGAAGTATATCCACGCGAAATCTCAAGAAAGCCAAAAATGGACTCATTCCTTTTATACACTGAGCGACTCATATATCAAAATGCTCAGGAGGAAAAGAGAAATTGATTGAGCCATGTCCGTCCGTCCGTCTGTGAACACGATAACTTGAGTAAATCTTGAGATATCTCAATGAAATTTGGTATGCAGGTTCCTTTTCACTTATCTCGGAGCGCTATTGATAATAGGCGAAATCGGTTAAAAGCCACGCCCACTTTCTATACATAAAATATTTTCGAATATACAAAAAGTGTGATTATTCAGTATATAATACACCTAAAACGATAATATTTTGTGTGCACTTTAGCGTTAAGACAACAAACACATTTTTGAAGAAATTTTTAAAAAGGGATGCTCAAGATAGCAAAATGAAATTCGGCACACATATTTATATTAATATTCCGAAAAAAAATTAGCTAAATCGGGTAAGGCCCACGCCCAATTTTATACGAAAGATTTTGAAAAGGATCATAGATATATTGAATATGCAATAACTTTTCTTAAACAAGATGTATATCATTTCTATTTTACCTCTAAAGTGTTCGTGGGCAAAGAAAGTCGAATGCACACAATTTTTGGAAAATGGTCGTGGCCCCGCCCCCTTTATGGTGGATTATTCCACAAAACTTTCCATGCCATAACTCTTGTAAAAATTAATTTATTGACACGATATTCGGAGAAATTGTTCAACATATAAAGGTTACTCTTTGCTGTAAAAATTAACAAAATTGGTTAACGGACACGCCCACTTTTCGGACACAGTTCTGAAAAATTTCTTTGTAAAATTAAAATCGCGATATTTCCATAATTGTATAAGTTATATAAATAAGATTTTACACACATAATAAGCTTTTTAGAAAAAACTAAACCGTAAAAGAATTTTGTGGATTTTGTTGAAGAAGGCGTGGCGCCGCCCACTTTTCAGCAAAAAAGATCTGTTATTTTCAAAAGCGATTGCTTGCAATTTGAATTAGGTATTTCAGTGAAAGTTAGTGAGATGCTTCCCAATAGTATGTAGTATACTCCTGCCAAAAATTACGCAAATCGAATAACAAACAAGCAAGATTTACGGGCAAGTAGTTAACACCCTACTGCCTTTTTATACCTAGTAGTGATTCGCACACAAGGTATATTAACTTCATTCGCCTAACGGTAGTATGTAACGGCATAAACGAATCGAGATAGATATTGACTTATATATATCAAAATGCTCAGGAGGAAAAGAGAAATTGATTGAGCCATGTCCGTCCGTCTGTCCGTCTGTGAACACGATAACTTGAGTAAATCTTGAGATGTCTCAATGAAATTTGGTATGCAGGTTCCTTTTCACTTATCTCGGAGCGCTATTTAAAATAGGCAAAATCGGTTAAAAGCCACGCCCACTTTCTATATATCGACAGCCACACTGCAAAACCCTGTATGTTCAAAACCAAAAAGTTTTCACGAGAGCGAAAAAACTGTGAGAATTATAACATATGTATATGAGCGACGGTTATTACATTTCACCACTGGAAAGAAACGGGAAGTTGTAACTCGATTTTGACTGCATTTTAATGCGTAAAATATCACGATATATGGGAAAGGCTCAAAATCTGGAAAAATAGTGACTTACGGGGTTTTGCAGTGTGGCTGTCGATATATAATATTTTCCAAAATACAAAAAGATAATATTTGGTGTGCACTTTAGCGTTAATGCAAAAAATACATTTTTGAAGAAATTTTTAAAAAAGGGCGTGGTACCGCCCACTTTTGATTAAGTCAAATTTGGAAATATTATTATTCATAAATCAAAAACCGTTCAAGATAGCAAAATGAAATTCAGCACACATATTTATATTAATACCGGCAATATTACGAAAAAAAATTAGCTAAATCGGGTAAGGTCCACCCCCAATTTCATACGAAAGATTTTGAAAAGGATCATAGATATATTGAATATGCAATAACTTTTCTTAAACTAGCTGTATATCATTTCTATTTTACCTATAAAGTGTTCGTGGGCAAAGAAAGTCGAATGCAGAAAAGTTTTTGAAAATGGGAGTGGCCCCGCCCCTTTATGGTAGATTATTCCACAAAACTTTTCATGCCATAACTCCGGTAAAAATTAATTTATTGAAACGATATTTCGAGAAATTGTTCAACATACAAAGCTTACTCTTTGCTGTAAAAATTACCAAAATCGGGTAACGGACACGCCCACTTTTCGAGCACAGTTCTGAAAAACTTCTTTGTAAAATTAATAATAATAAGCTTTTTAAGCAAAACTTAGCTGTAACAAAATGTTGGGATTTTGATGAAGTAGGCGTGGCGCCGCCCACTTTTCAGCAAAAAACGTCTGTTATTTTCAAAAGCGATTGCTTAAAATTTCAAGAAGGTATTCAATGAAAGTTAGTGAGATGCTTCCCAATAGTATGTTGTATACTCCTGCCAAAAAGTACGCAAATCGGATAGCAAACACGCAAAATATACGGACAAGTATTTAACACCCTACTGCCTTTTTTATACCTAGTAGTGCTTCGCACACAAGGTATATTAACTTCATACGCCTAGCGGTAGTATGTAACGGCATAAACGAATCGAGATAGATATTGACTTATGTATATGAAAATGCTCAGGAGGAAAAGAGAAATTGATGGAGCCATGTCCGTCCGTCCGTCCGTCTGTGAACACGATAACTTGAGTAAATCTTGAGATATCTCAATGAAATTTGGTATGCAGGTTCCTTTTCACTTATCTCGGAGCGCTATTGAAAATAGGCAAAATCGGTTAAAACCCACGCCCACTTTCTATATATATAATATTTTCGAAAATAAAAAAAGAGTGATTATTCAGTACATAATACACCTATAAGGATAATATTTGGTGTGCACTTCAGCGTTAAGGCAACAAATACATTTTTGAAGGAAAAAGGGCGTGGTACCGCCCACTTTTGATTCAGTCAAATTTGGAAATATTAATAATCATAAATCAAAAACCGGTCAAGATAGTAAAATGAAATTCGGCACACATATTTATATTAATACCGCCAATATTCCGAAAAAAAATCCGGTAAGGTCCACGCCCAATTTTATACGAAAGATTTTGAAAAGGATCATAGATATATTGAATATGCAATAACTTTGCTTAAACTAGCTGTATATCATTTCTATTTCGCTTCTAAAGTGTCCATGGGCAAAGAAAATCGAATGCACAAAATTTTTGGAAAATGGGCGTGGCCCCGCCCCTTTATTGTGGATTATTCCCCAAAACTTTTCATGCCATAACTCCGGTAAAAATTGATTTATTAAAACGATATTTGGAGAAAGTGTTCAACATATAACGCTAACTCTTTGCTGTTAACGGACACTTTTTAAACACAGTTCTGAAAAATTTCTTTGTAAAATTATAATCGCGATATTTCCATAATTGTATAAGTTATATTAATAAGATTTTACACACGTAATGAGCTTTTTAAGCAAAACTAAACTATAAAAAAATGTTGTGGATTTTGTTGAAGTAGGCGTGGCGCCGCCCACTTTTCAGCAAAAAAGGTCAGCTATTTTCAAAAGCGATTGCGGGAAATTTCAAGAAGGTATTTGAAGGAAAGTTAGGGAGATGCTTCCCAATAGTATGTAGTATGCTCCTGCCAAAAATGACGCAAATCGGATAGCAACCACGCAAAATATACGGACAAGTAGTTAACAGCCTACTGTCTTTTTTTATTAATTTCTTTTATTTTCATACCTTTCATGAACATGGGGAAATCTATTTATATTTTGTTAATTACGATAGTTTAATTTACCACTTACAATAGAAATGTTTTTATCGAAAACAATCAGTTGCCTTTATAACAAATTTTCAGGTATGTACCTACATATTAAAATAGACCTGAGTAAATTAGGATACCAAAACAGATCACTACTAGGTATTTAATGTTCGGTTACACCCGAACTTAGACTTCCTTACTAGTTTATAATAGAAAAGGTTTCTACAGTCTCAATGTACTTAAATATGTTTATTTAACTCATTTGGCATAATTTAGATATGTGACCACAAACGCATAAGATACATTAACGCAAAATATCCTGGGTCATTACATGTTTAATTTGTATGGTCTAATAGTGAAGTGTCGCAGTGGAAATAGATGTAGTGATTGTTTTTATTATTAATAAAAATACTTTATTTATTTTTACTTTAAGAATTGGTAAATTTAGATTTAAGATGTTTTGAGTTTTTAGATTTTCAAAAAAGAAAATTTTTATTATTATTATTCTTCAAATAATTAAAAACAATACAATAAATTTCTACTTTAAAAATATTATTTATAATTGTGGTTATTTAATCTACCACAATTTGGCGATCCTGCCAGGAGAGTTAAACCAAACATCACGTCAAGTTTTACTATCGTCGGCACTACGCACCAATTCTGGTACATCATAACGTGGCACATTGAATCTGTTCATTAAAGAGGGATTTTGGTTGCAATTTTTGATACGGGCCTCACACTATAACGATTCAAGAAGAAAACGCAAGTCTTTAATTTTTTTTTGTCGTGATAATCAATCTCGAATTGGTTAAAATAAATACGCTCAATATCTTCAACCACAACTTCGGTCTCTCCGCCAACTGTCCAATCTCATCAGTGAAAACCTTGGGATTTGCTTCGTAATCTACATTACAGGCCTTGAAGCGTTGCTTAACAGCATCAACTGGGCAGTCCAAATAGATAACCAAATGCGGCTTTAGAAGTTCGTCAATTGTATTTCTACGTATCCACATATAACAACAACAACATTAAAAGCAAAAAGATTTTACCACATAAAAAGCAAAAAGAGGCCAAAAGAGAGCAATAAGGGTGAGCTGTATCAAACATTAAAACTATCTTATTTTAATTTTTATTTAAATCTTATAAATAAAAATGAATGTGTGTCTGTGTGTCTGTGTGTCTGCGTGTCTGTGTGTCTATGTGTCTGTGTGTCTGTGTGTCTGTGTGTCCTTTATGGGCGTCCAAAGTACTCAACCGATTTTTATGAAATTTTCACAGTATATTCTTGGGATCATGGGTTAAAGCATAGGCTATATTAATTTTTGGAAAAGTGGGCGGTGCCACGCCCCCAGGCTATATAAAACTACAACTCTTCATAACTCTGAACATATTTGGTCTAAATTAATGATTTTTGGATATGTGTGTCCTTTGGTCAAGATTTATGTAATTTTGGAAAAGTGGGCGGTGCCACGCCCACATTTTTTGTGTTTTGTTTGTACTTCAATAATGTCCAAAGTTTATGGTCGATCTCTTTTAAACTTTCAAGATTGGTTCAGAAGATTGTTGTGTACGATTTAGGCTATATCAATTTTTGGAAAAGTAGGCGGTGCCACGCTCCCAGGCTATATAAAATTTAAATTCTTCATAGCTCTGAACATATTTGGTCTAAATTAATGATTTCTGGATATGTGTGTCCTTTAGTCAAGATTTATGTAATTTTGGAAAAGTGGGCGGTGCCACGCCCACATTTTTTGTGTTTTGTTTGTACTTCAATAATGTCCAAAGTTTATGGTCGATCTCTTTTAAACTTTCAAGATTGGTTCAGAAGATTGTTGTGTACGATTTAGGCTATATCAGTTTTTGGAAAAGTAGGCGGTGCCACGCCCCCAGGCTATATAAAATTTAAATTCTTCATAGCTCTGAACATATTTGGTCTAAATTAATGATTTCTGGATATGTGTGTCCTGTAGTCAAGATTTGTGTAATTTTGGAAAAGTGGGCAGTGACACGCCCACATTTTTTGTGTTTTGTTTGTACTTCAATAATGTCCAAAGTTTATGGTCGATCTCTTTTAAACTTTCAAGATTGGTTAAGAAAATTGTTGTGTACGATTTAGGCTATATCAATTTTTGGAAAAGTAGGCGGTGCCACGCCCCCAGGCTATTTAAAATTTAAATTCTTCATAGCTCTGAACATATTTGGTCTAAATTAATGATTTCTGGATATGTGTGTCCTTCGGTCAAGATTTATGTAATTTTGGAAAAGTGGGCGGTGCCACGCCCACATTTTTTGTGTTTTGTCTGTACTTCAATAATGTCCAAAGTCTATGGTCGATCTCTTTTAAACTTTCAAGATTGGTTAAGAAAATTGTTTTGTACGATTCAGGCTATATCAATTTTTGGAAAAGTAGCCAGTGCCACGCTCCCAGGCTATATAAAATTTAAATTCTTCATAACTCTGAACATATTTGGTCTAAATTAAAGATTTTTGGATATGTGTGTCCTTTAGTCAAGATGTATATAGTTTTGGAAAAGTGGGCGGTGCCATGCCCACATTTTTTTTGTTTTGTTTGTACTTCAATAATGTCCAAAGTTTATGGTCGATCTCTTTTAAACTTTCAAGATTGGTTCAGAAGATTGTTGTGTACGATTCAGGCTATATCAATTTTTGGAAAAGTAGGCGGTGCCACGCTCCCAGGCTATATAAAATTTAAATTCTTCATAACTCTGAACATATTGGGTCTAAATTAAAGATTTTTGGATATGTGTATCCTTGAGTCAAGATGTATATAATTTTGGAAAAGTGGGTGGTGCCACGCCCACATGTTTTGTGTTTTGTTTGTACTTCAATAAGTTCAAAGTTTATGGTCGATCTTCTCTTAATTTCCAGATTGGTTCAGAAGATTGTTGTGCCACGCCCCCAGGCTATATAAAATTTAAATCATTATAACTTTGAATATTTTTGGTCTAAACTAATGATTTTTGGATATGTGTGTCCCTTGGTCAAGAATTATACAATTTGGGAAATGTGGGCGTGGCACCTGTTGATCTTTTTTAAACTTTTCCAATACGTTAAAATCTTCGTTGGGTACGACATATGTACATAGGCTACATTTGTAAATTCTTTGGAAAAGTGGGCAGTTCCAAGACCACAAGCTAAGTAATATTTCAATTCGTTATATCCCTGAATGTATTTGCTTTAGTGACATTTTAACGTTCTTAAATCTTAATCAACGCACTTAATTTTTTTTGTTTGTTATTGCCGTTCATACATATCCAGAGTATTATAGGTAGATATTGAATATAATTAAATAAGTACTAACTATACATCTGCTCAGCCGCGCATAATGGTTTTTGTCATACCCATTGAGTTCAAAAGATCCGTTTTTTGAGTTGGACATCCAAAAAATTTATTTGTTTATACCAAAGACTTTAAAGCCACAAACATTGTATATCCTAAAGCACTGCAATAAATGGAATGTTAAAAGTTAAAGAAAAATATTTGAAAATGTATTTCTAGGGAAGTCACTGGTCAGGCAGAACAACGTCTGCCGGGTCTGCTAGTAATATATATATTATATCTCATAGTTAACTACAATTCATAAAAATAATTTATAACATATATGTAAATTTAATTTGATACAATTTTTAATGTGAGTTTGAGACGAGAATTTCCATTTACATTTTTAATAGCTGATATAGCTAAACCTATTATTGGTGCTGATTTTTTATGCAAATATGGTCTTTTAGTTGACATTAAACACAAACGTTTAGTTGATCCTGTAACAAATCTTTCTGTAAATACGATTTCATGTGTTTGTAACATTTCCCTTCCCAAAATTTTTGTTGTTGACAATAAGTACTCAAAGTTATTGAGTGAATTTCCGTCATTAGTTATGGAACCAGATTATACAAAACCAGTGAAACATAGTACGGTACATAGACTTATTACAGAAGGAAATCTTCCATTTTCTAAACCAAGGCGTTTAGATCCTGTTAAATATAAGGTGGCTAAAACGGAATTCGATTTTTTGGTGAAATCAGGTATTTGTAGACCATCGAATTCCTCAGTTGCATCGCCTTTGCATTTAGTACCCAAAAAGGAATTAAATGATTGGCGTCCTTGTGGTGACTTTCGGAGACTTAATGTTGTGACTATACCTGATCGTTACCCATTATCTCATGTTCAAGATTTTAATATGCATCTCATAAATAAGAAAATATTTTCAAAATTAGATTTGGTAAGAGCTTACCACCAAATTCCGATGGCAGAAGAAGATATATTTAAAACTGCGATAACTACACCTTTTGGAATGTTTGAATTTGTACGAATGCCTTTTGGACTTAGAAATTCGGCTCAAACATTTCAAAGATTTATTAATGAAGTAGTTAACGGATTAGATTTTGTTATTACATATATTGATGACTTATTAGTTGCAAGTGTTGATGAAGAACAATATTTTAAAGATCTAAGATTACTTTTTCAACGTCTTGCAGATTATGGTTTAAATATCAAACCAAACAAGTGTAGCTTTGGTGTTAAAAATATTGACTTTTTAGGTCATAATATTTCACAATCAGGTATCAAACCTTCAGAAGAAAAAGTAACAAGTATTCGAAATTTTGAACGTCCAAAGACAATAAAAGATGCACAAAAGTTTATTGGGATGGTTAACTACTATCATCGTTATATACCAAATTTAGCAGAGTACACTTCGAAATTATATGATTTAATCAATCGAACAGATAAGAAACGAAATAAGGGTTTAGTTTGGGATGATGCATCCAATTTAGCTTTTGAAAGTATTAAAGAAAAATTTGCATCTACGGTATTGTTAAACCATTTTAACAAAGATGCAAAACTTTCTTTAAACGTAGATGCTTCTAATACTGCAATTGGTGGTGTAATACATCAATCGTATAACGGAATTTCAGAACCACTTGCATTCTTTTCAAAGAAGATGTCTCCGTCGGAAATTAAATATAGTGCATTTGATAGAGAACTCTTAGCTATATTTTTGAATATTAAGCATTTTCGCTATCTTTTAGAAGGACGAGAATTTACAATATATACAGATCATAAGCCATTGATATTTGCTTTAAGTTCAAAGACTGAACGAAGTCCGAGACAAACTAGACATATGGAGTTTATTGCACAATTTACTAATGATATTCAGTATATAAAAGGGAAAGAAAACATTGTAGCTGATACATTTTCGAGAGCTTTCGAAATTAATACAATTAAAAATACAGAGTTAAATTTTAAAACATTACAAGTTGAACAAGAAAAGGATAAAGAACTCAACCAATTGAAATCTAAAACGTCTCTAAATCTTAAATTTATTGAAATTCCTCTTTTAAACTTTAAAATTTGGTGCGAAATGACTGGTGATAATCCTAGACCATTTATACCAAACAGTTTACGAAAGACAGTATTTAATATGCTACATGACAATACACATCCTGGGATTAGAGCTACACGTCGTCTTATTATTAAAAAATACTTTTGGCCAAAAATGAACAAAGAAATTAATATTTGGTCAAAAGAATGTATAAATTGTCAAAAATCAAAAGTTAATCGTCACACTAAATCTCCAGTAATTAAAATTCCGATTCCTAAAAAAAGATTTGAACATATTCATTTAGACATTGTTGGACCTCTGCCTGTTTCGAAAGGGCATCGTTATATTTTAACAATAGTTGATAGGTTTACACGTTGGCCAGAGGCTTATGCATTAAGAGAAATTTCAGCAGAAGTAGTAGCAAGTAAATTTGTTAGAGAATATGTTTCGCGTTTTGGAGTTCCGTTACAAATTACTACTGATCAAAGTGCGCAATTTACGTCGAAATTATTTTCAGAATTAATGAGATTACTTGGTAGTCATCATATTACTACATCTGCATATCATCCGCAAGGAAATGGTATGGTAGAAAGATTCCATAGACAACTAAAAGCTACGATTATGGCTAGAAATGGAACAAGTAAATGGTATGATGAATTACCGATAATACTTCTTGGTTTACGATCAGTATATAAAGAAAGCATATCAGCCACATCTTCTGAGATGGTTTTTGGACAAAATCTACGTTTACCTGGAGAATTAGTTATTCCATCTGAAATAAATATTTCTCCAAGTACAGTTTTAGAAAGTTTACGAAAAAATTTTAAAAATTTAGATTCAAATCTAACACATAATCAAAATTCTAATACAGGTGTTTATATTCCAAAAGATTTAGAAACTTGTAAATATGTTTTTGTGCGAATTATTAATAAAAAGAGTTTACAACAACCATTTGAGGGACCGTACAAAGTTGTGGAAAAAGACAAAAAATATTTTAAACTGGAAATAGATAATGAAATGAAAACAGTTCCGATAGATAGATTAAAACCGGCGTTTATTGAAGTTACACAAACATCCGATACTAACAATCACACTAATAACATTATTAAACACAAAAAGCATGTTACGTTCAATTTATTTAATATTAATTCTTTGGAAGGGGGAGTATTGTAGTGATTGTTTTTATTATTAATAAAAATACTTTATTTATTTTTACTTTAAGAATTGGTAAATTTAGATTTAAGATGTTTTGAGTTTTTAGATTTTCAAAAAAGAAAATTTTTATTATTATTATTCTTCAAATAATTAAAAACAATACAATAAATTTCTACTTTAAAAATATTATTTATAATTGTGGTTATTTAATCTACCACAATAGAAACTTGCGTTTGTTAGGTAGTATATGGCAATACTTTTATGTTGAATTTAAAATTTACATGCATTTTCGCAACCCTTCTCCTAATGCTGGGCGAAATATTATAGAGAGAACTATTGGTGTTTGGTAGAATTGGTGCAGATGTCTTCTTTCTGCCCGCCAACTTCATTACTCTCCTGCAAAGGCTGTGCAAATATTTAATGTAGCTGCGGCACTTCACAACTTCAACAAGAATTCATTACAATATACATGATGAGTTTCTTGATAACGTTAATAGTGAGGAGGACGCAGATACAACTTTCCAAGAAATCGAGCACCCGGAAAGATATTACACTGAATCAGTACAACTACGCAATCAAATGCTGCAAAGTTTTATGTAATTTTTTTTATTTCGTTATTATTTTCTACCAACAATTTGCTGGTGTTTACGGCCTTTACATTTTCAAGTATCCTGGTTGCAGGATTTTGTTGCAAATAAATATATTGACTTCATGTCTGTTGGAAAAAAAAATTAATTCCTTTCATAGAGGGAGAAGGAGGGAGTGTGTGGGTTTGTTTTATAAGGGGGAAGAGAAACGAGAGTAATAAGGTGAGGTAAGAAATGGAAACAGGCTGAAAGGAAAGCAAGTGGGCTATGGAGAAGGGAACCGAGGAATAAAAGAGAGTACTAGGTGAGAGGTAGGCAATGGAGAGGCCATTATAATTAAAACTTATAGTCTACTTGCTTAAATCGCTATTTAAATTAATAAGCTCTAACTGTAATAATTGCTATTTCAGTCGAGTTATTTCCGAGATTAACATCTCAACAGCCAAGTAGTGCCTTCTAGTAATTAATCTATTAATAATTTATAGTTTCACTTTAATTAGGCTTTTTTTTCTTCTACCCGATTTGAACTCATCCTCCATATTCAGCCGTACTCTCAGCAATAGCGGTGTCTACGCGTTACTAAGATTTTCACTAAAAGTTTAAAAATAATAATTTATACAATTATTATTAACATAATTTAACTAAATTTCAATACAAAAATTAAAATAAAACAGTTTTGCACATACTTTTCGTCAGACATCGTTAAATCGTGATCAAAAGCAACTAAAATTTCTTTGATGCGAGTGTTGAGCGACTCTTGATAGAAGTGTTGCATTTTAGAACGTTTGAGTATTGCAGTGCTGCCATATTGGCATTTCTGAACGTTCTGCTTGTGATGCAATTGCAGTTTGCGCGTCTTGATGCATTTACTAACACAGCCAGATTTTAAAAAGGATATTTCATTTCTATTTTACCTCTAAAGTGCTCGTGGGCAAAGAAAGCCGAATGCACAAAATTTAAAAAAAATGGGCGTGGCCCCGCCCCTTTATGGCGGATTTGTCCACAAAACTTGTCATGCCATAACTCCGGCAAAAATTAATTTATTGAAACGATATTTGGAGAAAGTGTTCAACATATAAAGCTTACTCTTTGCTGAAAAATAAACAAAATTGGTGAACGGACACGCCTGCTTTTTGAACACAGTTCTGGAAAATTTCTTTCCATATTTGTATAAGTTATATAAATAAGATTTTGCACACATAATAAGCTTTTTAAGCAAAACTAAACTAAAAAAATGTGGTGAATTATGGTGAAGTAGGCGTGGTGCTGCCCACTTTTCAGGAAAAGAGGTCTGCTATTTTTAAAAGCGATTGGTTGCAATTTCAAGAAGGTATATCAATGAAAGTTACTGAATGCTTCCCAATAATATGCAGTATACTCCTGCCAAAAATTACGCAAATCGAATAACAAACAAGCAAGATTTACGGGCAAGTAGTTAACATCCTACTGCCTTTTTTTAATTTTCATACCTTTCATTGACATGGGGAAAGCTATTTATATTTTGTTATTTAGTGATAATTTAATTAACCACTCAAAACAGAAGTGTTTTTAATCGAAAACAATCAGTTGCCTTTATAACAACTTTTGCGGTATTAAAATAGACCTGAGTAAATTGGGATACCAAAACAGATCACTACTAGGTATTAAAGTTTGGTTACACCCGAACTTAGACTTTCTTACTAGTTTTGCTACTGACTTTATTGGTATAGAAGTTAAACGCTTGTTTGAGCCTAACACCAGCTGAAAATAGATTGCATTAAACGAGTTTTCTAGCTTTCGACATTATGTAAACGTTTAAAGTGTGTTATAACAAAGCGACGCCTAAGAAACATAGTACTCGCATGTGAAAGCACCTTTAGTTGAACATTACTGTCCATAGGCTTTGACAACTGTGAATGCGTACACATCCATTGACAAATTGGCATTTATATCTGACAATTTCAAATAAAACCGCCAAAAATATTAATATTATAAAAATATGGCAGAAAAAAGAAGAAGACATCATATGTAACAGGTAAGTTATATTGTTTACATCTACATATGAATTGTATTAATTTTCTGTTTATTTAAAGGGAATCATGCAGAAAGGCTTCTGCTAATTAAAATACGCACGGAGGAAGAGGCACTCTTCAGTGGCAAAAACGCCAATTCCAACGAAGGCTGGAAGTAAGTAGATGATTAAAAGTATAATCATGATAATAAATACATTAAATAAGTTCCGGCAGAGTTTTTTATGTAAATTTTGACTAATTTTAAAAACCGGTGGGGGTTAGGCATAAATAATGTTTTTCTTTATACATCTTCTTCAGGGAGGGCTGCAATTTATTCACCCCTATTGCGGTTGTCAATACTTTTAAGAATTGACGTGATGTTGACGAATTGGTATCGACATTGTCAATTTCGATAACTATTGACAGCTGTTGATACTATTTTGGTATTTACGATTAGTCAATAGAATGACGGGTGTCAACATAAAACTTGTCAATACAGTTTTTGGTGACGACAAGCGCTCAATTAAATATTCTGCTGCAAAAATTTGGTAAAATAATTCTGAATTATACCTTTTTACACACTTTATTTGTTTAGTTTTTATTTAATTCAGGAAAATGGAGAGAAAAATTAAAATAACAAACAACAACCAATTTGCGCAGCTTGTTTTAGAACTGGAAGAAAATCGTGCGCTTGCTAAAGGCTTTCCAAAGGGACATCCCCAATAATTTTAAGTCGCAATGGCAGGATAATGCAAGTGCAATCAATGCTCTCGGTCCACCACTCAGGGATGGTGAGGGTTGGCAAAAGGTTAAACGAACTTATTTTTAAACTTACATGGTTTAACTTTTTGTGAATTTAAAGGTTTGGAGGGATCTGAAATGCAAGGTCAAAAGAAAGCTAGTGCAAAACAAGCAGGAATGCCGTGCCACAGGAGGAGGAAGCTACAGGCAATTGGTACTGAGCCCATTGGAGGAGCAGGTTGCCAACCTTCTTCATTTCAGCAAGCAGCTTAACCCGAAAGGAATAGCTCAAGGTGTTCCCAAAAGTGGAAGTTACATGAGTTGCATTGTTTAAAGATTAATTTTTAAAAACAGAATAAATTATTTTGTTTTATGCAGAAAATACTGAAGTATTTTATATTTTTTAATAAAAACAACCAGAAACGAATAACAAATTTTTGTTGCGTATTTGTTTTGCAAGTCGTCAGATAAATCAACTTCAAACCCATCTTGAACATTTTCAGCTTGATGATGAATTGTAGGTTGTTGACTCTACATTAAAGTCAATACAAAGATTATGTAAGGCAGCACCAGTGTTACCAGGATACAATTTATTTTGGAGCTAGATTTGAGAAAAAAAAGAGCTAGAAAAGAGCTAGATTTAATCAAGAAAATCCAAAACATGTAAAAAATGAGCTAAAAGGCACTTAAGTATTGTATGTAAGTTTTTACATTTATTTCATACTAGCAGGGTACCCAGCTTTGCTCGGTATGTACCTAAGTAGTTAATAAATTCCTGCTACCTTCAATTGCGAAAACAATTTACAGGCTGAGAAGGTTCAGAACAATATTTATTTTCCCACATTATATCCCGTTTATGTCTACGGCAACCAACTAAAGTAAAGGCGTTTTTTAACAAATTAGAGAATATGTTTCGCGTTTTGGAGTTCCGTTACAAATTACTACTGATCAAAGTGCGCAATTTACGTCGAAATTATTTTCAGAATTAATGAGATTACTTGGTAGTCATCATATTACTACATCTGCATATCATCCGCAAGGAAATGGTATGGTAGAAAGATTCCATAGACAACTAAAAGCTACGATTATGGCTATAAATGGAACAAGTAAATGGTATGATGAATTACCGATAATACATACTTCTTGGTTTACGAAAGAAAGCATATCAGCCACATCTTCTGAGATGGTTTTTGGACAAAATCTACGTTTACCTGGAGAATTAGTTATTCCATCTGAAATAAATATTTCTCCAAGTACAGTTTTAGAAAGTTTACGAACAAATTTTAAAAATTTAGATTCAAATCTAACACTTAATCAAAATTCTAATACAGGTGTTTATATTCCAAAAGATTTAGAAACTTGTAAATATGTTTTTGTGCGAATTATTAATAAAAAGAGTTTACAACAACCATTTGAGGGACCGTACAAAGTTGTGGAAAAAGACAAAAAATATTTTAAACTGGAAATAGATAATGAAATGAAAACAGTTCCGATAGATAGATTAAAACCGGCGTTTATTGAAGTTACACAAACATCCGATACTAACAATCACACTAATAACATTATTAAACACAAAAAGCATGTTACGTTCAATTTATTTAATATTAATTCTTTGGAAGGGGGAGTATTGTAGTGATTGTTTTTATTATTAATAAAAATACTTTATTTATTTTTACTTTAAGAATTGGTAAATTTAGATTTAAGATGTTTTGAGTTTTTAGATTTTCAAAAAAGAAAATTTTTATTATTATTATTCTTCAAATAATTAAAAACAATACAATAAATTTCTACTTTAAAAATATTATTTATAATTGTGGTTATTTAATCTACCACAATAGAAACTTGCGTTTGTTAGGTAGTATATGGCAATACTTTTATGTTGAATTTAAAATTTACATGCATTTTCGCAACCCTTCTCCTAATGCTGGGCGAAATATTATAGAGAGAACTATTGGTGTTTGGTAGAATTGGTGCAGATGTCTTCTTTCTGCCCGCCAACTTCATTACTCTCCTGCAAAGGCTGTGCAAATATTTAATGTAGCTGCGGCACTTCACAACTTCAACAAGAATTCATTACAATATACATGATGAGTTTCTTGATAACGTTAATAGTGAGGAGGACGCAGATACAACTTTCCAAGAAATCGAGCACCCGGAAAGATATTACACTGAATCAGTACAACTACGCAATCAAATGCTGCAAAGTTTTATGTAATTTTTTTTATTTCGTTATTATTTTCTACCAACAATTTGCTGGTGTTTACGGCCTTTACATTTTCAAGTATCCTGGTTGCAGGATTTTGTTGCAAATAAATATATTGACTTCATGTCTGTTGGAAAAAAAAATTAATTCCTTTCATAGAGGGAGAAGGAGGGAGTGTGTGGGTTTGTTTTATAAGGGGGAAGAGAAACGAGAGTAATAAGGTGAGGTAAGAAATGGAAACAGGCTGAAAGGAAAGCAAGTGGGCTATGGAGAAGGGAACCGAGGAAGAAAAGAGAGTACTAGGTGAGAGGTAGGTAATGGAGAGGGCATTATAATTAAAACTTATAGTCTACTTGCTTAAATCGCTATTTAAATTAATAAGCTCTAACTGTAATAATTGCTATTTCAGTCGAGTTATTTCCGAGATTAACATCTCAACAGCCAAGTAGTGCCTTCTAGTAATTAATCTATTAATAATTTATAGTTTCACTTTAATTAGGCTTTTTTTTCTTCTACCCGATTTGAACTCATCCTCCATATTCAGCCGTACTCTCAGCAATAGCGGTGTCTACGCATTACTAAGATTTTCACTAAAAGTTTAAAAATAATAATTTATACAATTATTATTAACATAATTTAACTAAATTTCAATACAAAAATTAAAATAAAACAGTTTTGCACATACTTTTCGTCAGACATCGTTAAATCGTGATCAAAAGCAACTAAAATTTCTTTGATGCGAGTGTTGAGCGACTCTTGATAGAAGTGTTGCATTTTAGAACGTTTGAGTATTGCAGTGCTGCCATATTGGCATTTCTGAACGTTCTGCTTGTGATGCAATTGCAGTTTGCGCGTCTTGATGCATTTACTAACACAGCCAGATTTTAAAAAGGATATTTCATTTCTATTTTACCTCTAAAGTGCTCGTGGGCAAAGAAAGCCGAATGCACAAAATTTAAAAAAAATGGGCGTGGCCCCGCCCCTTTATGGCGGATTTGTCCACAAAACTTGTCATGCCATAACTCCGGCAAAAATTAATTTATTGAAACGATATTTGGAGAAAGTGTTCAACATATAAAGCTTACTCTTTGCTGAAAAATAAACAAAATTGGTGAACGGACACGCCTGCTTTTTGAACACAGTTCTGGAAAATTTCTTTCCATATTTGTATAAGTTATATAAATAAGATTTTGCACACATAATAAGCTTTTTAAGCAAAACTAAACTAAAAAAATGTGGTGAATTATGGTGAAGTAGGCGTGGTGCTGCCCACTTTTCAGGAAAAGAGGTCTGCTATTTTTAAAAGCGATTGGTTGCAATTTCAAGAAGGTATATCAATGAAAGTTACTGAATGCTTCCCAATAATATGCAGTATACTCCTGCCAAAAATTACGCAAATCGAATAACAAACAAGCAAGATTTACGGGCAAGTAGTTAACATCCTACTGCGTTTTTTTAATTTTCATACCTTTCATTGACATGGGGAAAGCTATTTATATTTTGTTATTTAGTGATAATTTAATTAACCACTCAAAACAGAAGTGTATTTAATCGAAAACAATCAGTTGCCTTTATAACAACTTTTGCGGTATTAAAATAGACCTGAGTAAATTGGGATACCAAAACAGATCAGTACTAGGTATTAAAGTTTGGTTACACCCGAACTTAGACTTTCTTACTAGTTTTGCTACTGACTTTATTGGTATAGAAGTTAAACGCTTGTTTGAGCCTAACACCAGCTGAAAATAGATTGCATTAAACGAGTTTTCTAGCTTTCGACATTATGTAAACGTTTAAAGTGTGTTATAACAAAGCGACGCCTAAGAAACATAGTACTCGCATGTGAAAGCACCTTTAGTTGAACATTACTGTCCATAGGCTTTGACAACTGTGAATGCGTACACATCCATTGACAAATTGGCATTTATATCTGACAATTTCAAATAAAACCGCCAAAAATATTAATATTATAAAAATATGGCAGAAAAAAGAAGAAGACATCATATGTAACAGGTAAGTTATATTGTTTACATCTACATATGAATTGTATTAATTTTCTGTTTATTTAAAGGGAATCATGCAGAAAGGCTTCTGCTAATTAAAATACGCACGGAGGAAGAGGCACTCTTCAGTGGCAAAAACGCCAATTCCAACGAAGGCTGGAAGTAAGAACCATAATCATGATCATAAATACATTAAATAAGTTCCGGCAGAGTTTTTTATGTAAATTTTGACTAATTTTAAAAACCGGTGGGGGTTAGGCATAAATAATGTTTTTCTTTATACATCTTCTTCAGGGAGGGCTGCAATTTATTCACCCCTATTGCGGTTGTCAATACTTTTAAGAATTGACGTGATGTTGACGAATTGGTATCGACATTGTCAATTTCGATAACTATTGACAGCTGTTGATACTATTTTGGTATTTACGATTAGTCAATAGAATGACGGGTGTCAACATAAAACTTGTCAATACAGTTTTTGGTGACGACAAGCGCTCAATTAAATATTCTGCTGCAAAAATTTGGTAAAATAATTCTGAATTATACCTTTTTACACACTTTATTTGTTTAGTTTTTATTTAATTCAGGAAAATGGAGAGAAAAATTAAAATAACAAACAACAACCAATTTGCGCAGCTTGTTTTAGAACTGGAAGAAAATCGTGCGCTTGCTAAAGGCTTTCCAAAGGGACATCCCCAATAATTTTAAGTCGCAATGGCAGGATAATGCAAGTGCAATCAATGCTCTCGGTCCACCACTCAGGGATGGTGAGGGTTGGCAAAAGGTTAAACGAACTTATTTTTAAACTTACATGGTTTAACTTTTTGTGAATTTAAAGGTTTGGAGGGATCTGAAATGCAAGGTCAAAAGAAAGCTAGTGCAAAACAAGCAGGAATGCCGTGCCACAGGAGGAGGAAGCTACAGGCAATTGGTACTGAGCCCATTGGAGGAGCAGGTTGCCAACCTTCTTCATTTCAGCAAGCAGCTTAACCCGAAAGGAATAGCTCAAGGTGTTCCCAAAAGTGGAAGTTACATGAGTTGCATTGTTTAAAGATTAATTTTTAAAAACAGAATAAATTATTTTGTTTTATGCAGAAAATACTGAAGTATTTTATATTTTTTAATAAAAACAACCAGAAACGAATAACAAATTTTTGTTGCGTATTTGTTTTGCAAGTCGTCAGATAAATCAACTTCAAACCCATCTTGAACATTTTCAGCTTGATGATGAATTGTAGGTTGTTGACTCTACATTAAAGTCAATACAAAGATTATGTAAGGCAGCACCAGTGTTACCAGGATACAATTTATTTTGGAGCTAGATTTGAGAAAAAAAAGAGCTAGAAAAGAGCTAGATTTAATCAAGAAAATCCAAAACATGTAAAAAATGAGCTAAAAGGCACTTAAGTATTGTATGTAAGTTTTTACATTTATTTCATACTAGCAGGGTACCCAGCTTTGCTCGGTATGTACCTAAGTAGTTAATAAATTCCTGCTACCTTCAATTGCGAAAACAATTTACAGGCTGAGAAGGTTCAGAACAATATTTATTTTCCCACATTATATCCCGTTTATTGGTTCAGTTATGCTTGCATAGCATGGCATTACATTGCATGGGTTCTGTCATTTTCGATATCTGTTAAATGGGTTTTACATGTATTCGATTATACAACGCATGGCAACCCAGAGCATGGCATAGAAGTCTGTTGAATTTTGATCTCTATGTAACTTAACATACCTACTGTCAAAGCTTTTGCTTATTATTCTTATAAATTTTAGTAAAAAACAAATAAAAGCGTTGTAATGGAAGAAGAGAAGCTTCAAGAATGTGTGCGAGCTCATGAAATTCTGTATGTTTCGCGAATATCTGATTTTAAGGGGCTGTGCGTTGTGCGAAGTATAATCAACATTTTCTTTTACGTGCTGTGTATTGCTATGCTATGCCCTGCCATGCAAGCTTAACTGAACCATATGTCTACGGCAACCAACTAAAGTAAAGGCGTTTTTTAACAGTCTAACTTCGACATTTTGCCATCTCCCCTCTATTTGACTATTTAGCTTTGCCTAAACATTCCCCAAGTCATCCCCCAGTCATTTTTCAAAGAAATGTCAAATATACAGAAACAACTTATATAGAGTTTTATTAAAGATATGCTGATACCCACATAGGACGGCAGTGTACATATGGGATTTTCCACGAAATCAGACCCCATTGAGCCTAGATATAAATTGCATTGCTTCCAGTCCGAAGGCTGATATTTGTGTTCACGCATGTCTACTCTATTGTTATATACCATTTTTTTATATTTTGATATCGTGATGGAGGTGTGAACGCCTGGCAAAGTTCACAACACTGTGATATTAAAAAACTTTAAAATCGTGATCATAGTTGCATAGTATTTTTTTCAAAGTTTTCGATTTTTGACGGATATTTATTTGAGCTGCGTGAAATTTGACATATTTTTTCTTTACTTGGGCTTGACTTTCAAGATTCTGCGAATTAAGTATAAATCACAGTAATTATTTAAATTTAAGTAAAATTGGTGTCGCGCCCGTTACAAAAAAAAAGGATTTAGTTTTGTGGTAAAAGGATTAGTAACTTTACATGAATAAATCTTTGCATACGTAACAAGTAACTGCTAAGGATTATATTGCGAAAATTTCAAACAAATTTGTTAACCCGTTTTTTTTTAATTTTTAATAACTTTTTTTATTTTTTGCCTTGCGACCAAGTTTTGTCCGTCCAATAAGAGAAACTCCACAAAATATATGAGTATGAGTCATAGAGTGTTTTAAGTTTCTTCAAGAGAAAACTTCAACGGTATAAAAATTCTCCACCATTCGATGGTCAGATATGGGCCCACATTGCTCCTATAAAAAATTTGCAAGAGAAGCACTTCGTCATTAAGGATGAAGAATCTGACGGCTGTCTGTTTGCTGGTAAGACAGCAAAATCTACGCTTAAGAAATTTTGCCTAAGAAAATAATTTTATAGAAATTGTTCTTTAATTATTAATTTTTTATGTAAGAGTTTTGTTGAGCTCAAGGCCTTGTTAAAAATTGAAATGCAAGAATACGTGTATTTCAAATTTTATTGTCGATATTTCGATCTCAATCTGAGATCATCATCAGGAAACAATTGAAAATGTTTTTTAATAATTTTTTATTAATTATTAAAAGTTTTTGTTGAGTTGAACAGGAAAAATTTAGAGACAACCGCCATAGCTTTTCTTATAGATCCATTTCGGAAGTTGCTAACTTCACTCATCAGAGAAATTTTGGCACGCATTGCTAACTATTAAGCTAACAATACGCTGGGTTTTTTGCCTTCTAAGCGCCCTGTTCAATCAACTTTTTACCAATTCATGTACCAACAACGCCATTTGACGTTTTAGATTTGGTATCATGATGGATTTTTTGCAAGTCTGCTTTGGTGTCACAGTTTGCCAACCACGTGCTCTTGGTTTTTGTAATTGAGATTTTTACACAAACAACAAGCTTGTGTTTTTGGTCTTTATATTTGAAGTATCCTGGTTCGGTACGAGCTATAGACCTATTAATAATTTTTTCTGCAGCGAAAAATTATTGTTGTTTTTGGGTTTCTTAATAATTTTTTATTAATTATTAAAAGTTTTTGTTGAGTTGAACAGGAAAAATTTAGAGACAACCGCCATAGCTTTTCTTATAGATCCATTTCGGAAGTTGCTAACTTCACTCATCAGAGAAATTTTGGCACGCATTGCTAACTATTAAGCTAACAATACGCTGGGTTTTTTGCCTTCTAAACGCCCTGTTCAATCAACTTTTTACCAATTCATGTACCAACAACGCCATTTGACGTTTTAGATTTGGTATCATGATGGATTTTTTTGCAAGTCTGCTTTGGTGTCACAGTTTGCCAACCATGTGCTCTTGGTTTTTGTTATTGAGATTTTTACACAAACAACAAGCTTGTGTTTTTGGTCTTTATATTTGAAGTATCCTGGTTCGGTACGAGCTATAGACCTATTAATAATTTTTTCTGCAGCGAAAAATTATTGTTGTTTTTGGGTTTCTTAATAATTTTTTATTAATTATTAAAAGTTTTTGTTGAGTTGAACAGGAAAAATTTAGAGACAACCGCCATAGCTTTTCTTATAGATCCATTTCGGAAGTTGCTAACTTCACTCATCAGAGAAATTTTGGCACGCATTGCTAACTATTAAGCTAACAATACGCTGGGTTTTTTGCCTTCTAAACGCCCTGTTCAATCAACTTTTTACCAATTCATGTACCAACAACGCCATTTGACGTTTTAGATTTGGTATCATGATGGATTTTTTTGCAAGTCTGCTTTGGTGTCACAGTTTGCCAACCATGTGCTCTTGGTTTTTGTTATTGAGATTTTTACACAAACAACAAGCTTGTGTTTTTGGTCTTTATATTTGAAGTATCCTGGTTCGGTACGAGCTATAGACCTATTAATAATTTTTTCTGCAGCGAAAAATTATTGTTGTTTTTGGGTTTCTTAATAATTTTTTATTAATTATTAAAAGTTTTTGTTGAGTTGAACAGGAAAAATTTAGAGACAACCGCCATAGCTTTTCTTATAGATCCATTTCGGAAGTTGCTAACTTCACTCATCAGAGAAGTTTTGGCACGCATTGCTAACTATTAAGCTAACAATACGCTGGGTTTTTTGCCTTCTAAACGCCCTGTTCAATCAACTTTTTACCAATTCATGTACCAACAACGCCATTTGACGTTTTAGATTTGGTATCATGATGGATTTTTTTGCAAGTCTGCTTTGGTGTCACAGTTTGCCAACCATGTGCTCTTGGTTTTTGTTATTGAGATTTTTACACAAACAACAAGCTTGTGTTTTTGGTCTTTATATTTGAAGTATCCTGGTTCGGTACGAGCTATAGACCTATTAATAATTTTTTCTGCAGCGAAAAATTATTGTTGTTTTTGGGTTTCTTAATAATTTTTTATTAATTATTAAAAGTTTTTGTTGAGTTGAACAGGAAAAATTTAGAGACAACCGCCATAGCTTTTCTTATAGATCCATTTCGGAAGTTGCTAACTTCACTCATCAGAGAAATTTTGGCACGCATTGCTAACTATTAAGCTAACAATACGCTGGGTTTTTTGCCTTCTAAACGCCCTGTTCAATCAACTTTTTACCAATTCATGTACCAACAACGCCATTTGACGTTTTAGATTTGGTATCATGATGGATTTTTTTGCAAGTCTGCTTTGGTGTCACAGTTTGCCAACCATGTGCTCTTGGTTTTTGTTATTGAGATTTTTACCACAAACAACAAGCTTGTGTTTTTGGTCTTTATATTTGAAGTATCCTGGTTCGGTACGAGCATAGACCTATTAATAATTTTTTCTGCAG